>CM042324.1:34034356-34056856 GCA_023566125.1 Zingel zingel
CTACCTGTGGTGTCGTTATAAGCAAGGCAGCATTAGAAAACTCATAGTGGCTTATAATGATAGCATGAGGATGCTGCTGAGAGCTCCAAGAAGCTCCAGTTCAAGCCATATGTTTGTCAGTGTCGGGGTACCTACCTGCTCTGCTGTTTTACGTAACCTGATGTATAGATTTATGTGTAGGGTATCTGAGTCAGAAAATAACCTGATTACTGTTTTAGCTAACCCTGTACGCAGTTCTGTCAGATTTACTTCCAGACTGTGGAACCATTGGCGAACATGTCTGTATGTCAGACACTGAACATTGTGGAAGGTTTTGTATTTGTATTTTGTATTTTATGTTATACTCTGTGTTTTTATCATTGTGATATGGATCCCCTTGGGTCTGAAATAAAGTTTATAAAACTCAGACAGTCGTCACTGAGAGGTGAAATGGCGCAGAAAGGAGTTCAGCTGGACCAGGAAACCTTCTCTTGTTCCATCTGTCTGGATCTATTGAAGGATCCGGTGACTATGGCCTGTGGACACAGCTACTGCATGAACTGTATTAAAAACTTTTGGGATAAAGAGGATGAGAAGAAAATCTACAGCTGCCCTCAGAGCAGGCAGAGCTTCACACCGAGGCCTGTTGAAAAACACTGCTGAAAAACACTGTGTTAGGAGTTGGAGGAAGTGAAGAAGACTAGACTCCAATCTGCTCTTGCTCACTGCTCTGCTGGACCTGAAGATATGGCATGTGATGTCTGCACTGGGAAAAAACCGAAAGCCCTCAAGTCCTGTCTTGTCTGTCTGGCCTCTTATTGTGAGAAACACCTTCAGCCTCATTTTGAATTACCTGTATTTGAAAAACACAAGCTGGTGGAGCCCTCCAAGAAGCTCGAGGAGAACGTCTGCTCTCGCCACGTTGAGGTGATGAAGATGTTCTGCCGTACTGATCAGCAGTCTGTCTGTTATCTCTGCTCTGTGGATGAACATGAAGGCCACGACACAGTCTCAGCTGTAACAGAGAGAGCTGAGAGGCAGAGAGAGCTTGAGGGGAGTCGACTACACATCCAGCAGATAATCCAGTACAGAGAGAAAGATGTGAAGCTGCTTCAACAGGAGGTGGAGGCTATCAATGATTCTGCTGATAAAGCAGTGCAGGACAGTGAGAAGATCTTCACTGAGCTGATCCGTCTCATGGAGAAAAGAAGCTTTGATGTGAAGCAGCATGTCAGATCCCAGCAGAAAAGTGATGATAGTCGAGTCAAAGAGCTTCAGGACAAGCTGGAGAAGGAGCTCACTGAGCTGAAGAGGAAAGACGCTGAGCTGAAGAAGCTCTCACACACAGAGGATCACAACCAGTTTCTACACAACTGCCCCTCATTTTCAGCACTCAGTCAATCTATAGTCTCATCCAGCATTAATATCCATCCTTTGCGTTACTTTGAGGATGTGACAGCGGCTGTGTCAGAAGTCGGAGATAAACTACAGGACGTTCTGAGAGAAAGGTGGACCAACGTCTCACTGACTGTGACTGAAGTGGATGTTTTACTGCCAAATTCACATCCAGAGCCCACAACCAGAGCTGAATTCTTGAAATATTCCTGTGAACTCACACTGGATCCAAACACAGCATACACAGGTTTGTTATTATCAGAGGGGAACAGAAAAGCAACAGTAATGACAAAACAACAGTCTCATTCTAGTCACGCAGAAAGATTCACTGGATTCACTGGCAGGTCCTGAGTAGAGAGAGTCTGTGTGGACGTTGTTTCTGGGAGGTGGAGTGGAGCACAGGAGTTTATGTAGCAGTCGCATACAAGAACATCAGCAGAGCAGGGGGCTCAAATAAATGTGGGTTTGGACTTAATGAAAAATCTTGGGCGTTAAATTGTGACAAAAACAGTTATACCTTTTCGGACAACGATATCAACACTCTCGTCTCAGGTCCTCAATCCTCCAGAGTAGGAGTGTATCTGGATCATAGTGCAGGTATTCTGTCCTTCTATAGTGTCTCTGAAACCATGACTCTCCTTCACAGATTCCAGACCACATTCACTCAGCCTCTCTATGCTGGACTTTTGCTATATTATTCTTCTGGAAACACTGCAGAGTTCTGTAAACTCAAATAGACAGAAGTTATTTAAAAGTTCAATATGTAATACTGACAGCTAGCGTGTAAAATTGTTACTGCAGTCCGAATTCAAAATACTCAAGAGAGTCGTCTTCACTGGCCCCTCCTCCCCAGACTCTAAGTTCACAATGTTGACAATCATAAAATTCTGTGCTCTCACAATGCTCTGTACCAGGTGACAGTCACCTTTGTTAGCTAAACGTTACTGCAACAACCGCTTAAAAGACTGCAACCTCACGGTGCTCTGTACCTGACTGACAGTGACCCCTTTCTTGGCTAGATGTTATTGCATCAACCGCTTAAAAGAGCGCAACCTCACCATCTGTAACCAGGTCACAGTCATCGTTCAATGGCTAAATGTTACTGCAACAACTCCTGGCTGCAGGTCAGTTATTAACAAAGTGGTAATCATCTTACTGTCCAACATTTCATAACTGTGAAGCTTATATATTCCAATACGTGATGTACCATACATTGCAGAGAGACCTGTAGAGAACGTAAGCTCTCCACAGGCCAATTCAACAATTTAGGCTACACGGTTGTTTTGCCAAAGTTAAAATGCATGTTTCCATATATGAGATAGTCAAACTTGCTGTTTCTGTCATACGTCTGTCACAGTGGTTGTGCCGAGATAGTAAACAGCCTGGCCAACTCCTTCGGTAATGTTAGTTGGCATGTGTCCACTAAAGATATGTGCCAGGTCTATTTTCACGCGAGCCGCAGGGCGTTCGGACAGGAAGTGAAACAGCGAGAGCATCCAGTCAATTTAGCAAAAGACACCTCCCAATATCGTATATGTTTCTTTTACAACACCACAGACAACGAGAGATTCATCTTGGAGGTGGAAGAACATAATAGACATTACAGATATTTTTTATCAGGAGAACGCCAGAAAAGAGAAGGCATGGAGTTAAATTATGTAATTTAACTCTATGCCTTCTCTTGGAGTGGCTTGGAGTGGAAGGTAGATACTAGCTTAATAAACACGGGATTGTTCTGTTAAGTACTTGTAGAGACAATACAGTATATTCTACAAGTTGGGCAGCAAGACATTCCGCTTCTGAGACGGTCAGGGTACTAAAATTCAAAAAACAAAAAAACTGCTCGTTTTTCAACTGTTGTTTTTTTGTTATTCATGCTTCCGTTTTAACCCAAGGACGAGAATACGGGCTCATTTTTATAATGTGCACAATCATTGAAAATCTGATGGAACACAGGTCTCGTTTATAAAGTTATTTTGGTCAAAAGTTGACTAAAACCAATGCGCTCTGGACAGGAAGTAACATTAACGTGTCAAAATAAAAGTATGAGAGCTGTAATAACTGCCAGAAGAACAATGTACTTTAGCTTTTGCCTGTAGCTTGTCAGATTAAGCTACAGTTCATTATTTAGGGTTATATAAAGTATTTAATTGAGCAACATTCATTAATAGCCACAAAGGGAGTAAGAATGGATATTGTTTTAAAATAGAAATAGGATTATAATAAGTTTTAAATCACATTTTAAATAAAATTTGAACTCCCCTAGCATTATGTGTGGCGTTATTGACTACTTTTACTCTAATCTTACACCAGCCAGTAAAAAAAGGCAAAAAATATAATGGCTTTTTTAAGCACTGTGGCCATAAATGTTTACTGGCATTGTATTGTTGGAGCAGCAGCAGATGGCACAGAATCATGCAAACGTTTAATGTTACAACCGAGATATCTCTCTCTCTCTCTCTCTCTCCCTCTCTCTCTCTCTCTCTCTCTCTCTCTCTCTCTCTCTCTCTCTCTCTCTCTCTCTCAGAACATACACTTTCACAAAGGCTGGTGCATGTTTATGATATATTGTATGGTGCTGTGGACTCAAGTGGCAAATCTGAATCAGCAAAGTGGCCTACTGTAATATTCTAGCAGTAAACCACAAGTGTGGTCCAGTCTGCAGGGCCTGAGGAGACCAGGATGAGAGAAGCAACATGGCAGGTTCCTCACTAATATGAGAGGTTTGCAATGTGACCCAGTTGTATCTGCAAGAGTTCTTCATCACACTCAAAATTAATAGCAGTTAAGTTGGTCAACCATGTCACATGAATATTCTGCAGAGTTGCAATACAAATAAGCCTTTTCATTTAAGTGGTCAAGTGGTATGGCCCTTGTGTTGTCTTATAAATTGGGTCATTATAAATGTTATTGGCAAAAAAATAACTTTTTTATTTCATAAAGCATGAAGTAATTTATCATTCAATTCTGGGTTACCCTTTTTATCCAACTTCATTCCACTCATTAGTTTTACACTTATTTTTTTGCATTCATGGTCAACAGACCTCATTTACATGAATTATACCTAATTTCTAAGTAAAATGAGGATATATACTAGGGGTGTCCCTAACTAAGGATTTACACATTCGAATCAGAATTGTCAATTCTTTCTATAGTCGACTGATAGTCGAATCATCTATGTGTGTGTGTGAATGGGTTGGGAGAGGCACAACATCGGAAATTAAAAGCTCCGTTATATATGAAAGAGTGAACCGTCTTTATTGGTGATAAACTTACCCGTTTTAAGTAGAACGCCATGTTTGTTGTTGACGAGTGGTAGGACATGAGCTGTTGGCACAACTTGCATTTTACTTTTTTTGGATCATCTTTTACCATTTCAAAGTGCATCCACACTTTAGATTTTCTTTTTCCAGACATTGTTAAGTAACGTTAATCCCTGCCGCCAAGATGCTCCTCGTCTGTCACGGATCAGGGAAAGTGAAACTTAAATCTGTCACAGGGGTGGTTGGATTTACACACACACACACACACACACGTAAAAAATATTTATTGAACGCTTCTTTCTTTTCACGTTTTCTTACAGCATTATCATAATCATATGCACCAAACAAGAGTTCGGAGTATTCGGCCTTCTTGGAGACCTTGAGTGGAGTCCTGTATGGGGCTCCAGTGGGAGACTCCATCGTTCTGCTGGGGGACTTCAACGCGCACGTGGGCAATGATGGAGACACATGGAGAGGCGTGATTGGGAGGAACGGCATCCCTGATCTAAACCAGAGTGGTTGTTTGTTGTTGGACTTCTGTGCTAGTCATGGATTGTCTATAACGAACACCATGTTCGAACATAGGGATGCTCATAAGTGTACCTGGTACCAGAGCACCCTAGGCCAAAGGTCAATGATCGATTTTATAATTGTTTCATCTGATCTGAGGCCGTATGTTTTGGACACTCGGGTGAAGAGAGGGGCGGAGCTGTCAACCGATCACCATCTGGTGGTGAGTTGGGTCAGGGGGTGGGGGAAGACTCTGGACAGACCTGGTAAGCCCAAACGGGTAGTGCGGGTAAACTGGGAACGTCTGGAGGAGGCCCCTGTCCGACAGACTTTCAACTCACACCTCCGGCGGAGCTTTTCGTGCATCCCTGTGGAGGCTGGGGGCATTGAACCCGAGTGGACAATGTTCAAAGTTTCCATTGCTGAAGCTGCGGCGAAGAGCTGTGGTCTTAGGGTCTTAGGTGCCTCAAGGGGCGGTAACCCACGAACACCGTGGTGGACACTGGTGGTCAGGGAAGCCGTCCGACTGAAGAAGGAGTCTTTCCGGGATATGTTATCCCGGAGGACTCCAGAGGCAGTTGCAAGGTACCGAAGGGCCCGAAGGGCTGCAGCCTCTGCCGTGAAAGAGGCAAAGCAGCGGGTGTGGGAGAAGTTCGGAGAAGACATGGAGAAGGATTTTCGGTCGGCACCAAGGTGCTTCTGGAAAACCATTCGCCACCTCAGGAGGGGGAAGCGGGGAACCATCCAAGCTGTGTACAGTAAGGATGGGACGCTGTTGACCTCAACTGAGGAGGTAATAGGGCGGTGGAAGGAGCACTTTGAGGAACTCCTAAATCCGACTAATACGCCCTCTATGGTAGAGGCAGAGCTGGAGGATGATGGGGGATTGTCGTCAATTTCCCTGGTGGAAGTTGCTGAGGTAGTTAAACAACTCCACAGTGGCAAAGCCCCAGGGATTGATGAGATCCGTCCGGAAATGCTTAAAGCTCTGGGTGTGGAGGGGTTGTCTTGGTTGACACGCCTCTTCAACATTGCATGGAAGTCTGGGACGGTGCCTAAGGAGTGGCAGACCGGGGTGGTGGTTCCCCTTTTCAAAAAGGGGGACCAGAGGGTGTGTGCCAATTACAGGGGTATCACACTTCTCAGCCTCCCCGGTAAAGTCTACTCCAAGGTGCTGGAAAGGAGGGCTCGGTCGATAGTCGAACCTCAGGTTGAAGAGGAACAATGCGGATTCTGTCCTGGTCATGGAACAACGGACCAGCTCTTTACTCTTGCAAGGATCCTGGAGGGAGCCTGGGAGTATGCCCAACCGGTCTACATGTGCTTTGTGGATCTGGAGAAGGCGTATGACCGGGTACCCCGGGAGATACTGTGGGAGGTGCTGCGGGAGTATGGGGTGAGGGGGTCCCTTCTCAGGGCCATCCAATCTTTGTACGACCAAAGCGAGAGCTGTGTCCGGGTTCTCGGCAGTAAGTCGGACTCGTTTCAGGTGAGAGTTGGCCTCCGCCAGGGCTCCGCTTTGTCACCAATCCTGTTTGTAGTATTTATGGACAGGATATCGAGGCGTAGTCGGGGTGGAGAGGGGTTGCAGTTCGGTGGGCTGGGGATCTCATCGCTGCTTTTTGCAGATGATGTGGTCCTGATGGCATCATCGGCCTGTGACCTTCAGCGCTCACTGGATCGGTTCGCGGCCGAGTGTGAAGCGGCTGGGATGAGGATCAGCACCTCTAAATCGGAGGCCATGGTTCTCAGCAGGAAACCGATGGAGTGCCTTCTCCGGGTAGGGAATGAGTCCTTACCCCAAGTGAAGGAGTTCAAGTACCTTGGGGTCTTGTTCGCGAGTGAGGGGACAATGGAGCGGGAGATTGGCCGGAGAATCGGCGCAGCGGGTGCGGTATTACAGTCAATTTATCGCACTGTTGTGACGAAAAGAGAGCTGAGCCAGAAGGCCAGAAGGCTCTCAATCTACCGGTCAGTTTTCCTTCCTACCCTCACCTATGGTCATGAAGGCTGGGTCATGACCGAAAGAACAAGATCCAGGGTACAAGCGGCCGAAATGGGTTTCCTCAGGAGGGTGGCTGGCGTCTCCCTTAGAGATAGGGTGAGAAGCTCAGTCATCCGTGAGGAGCTCAGAGTAGAGCCGCTGCTCCTTCGCGTTGAAAGGAGCCAGTTGAGGTGGTTCGGGCATCTTGTAAGGATGCCCCCTGGGCGCCTCCCTAGGGAGGTGTTCCAGGCACGTCCAGCTGGGAGGAGGCCTCGGGGAAGACCCAGGACAAGGTGGAGGGATTATATCTCTAACCTGGCCTGGGAACGCCTCGGGATCCCCCAGTCGGAGCTGGTTAATGTTGCTCGGGAAAGGGAAGTTTGGGGTCCCCTGCTGGAGCTGCTACCCCCGCGACCCGATACCGGATAAGCGGACGAAGATGGATGGATGGATGGATTATCATAATATATTGGAATTGCTTGTCCAATTCTGCCAACACCTTACTGATGATTGAGATATATACTTTATATATACTTTATATGTATATATACTTATATATACTCGTACCACATTGTTCGCCATGCCCAAAGGTTTTTTCCAAGAAGTTTGGCTAATTGCAATGTAGATGAGAACCTGCGGCCAAATCCACAAGACGGAGTTGATGAATATGTAGAAGTACGGTAATCACTTCTTTGTTTTGCTTTTTACAGTACAAGCAAGTTGAGGAACACTGCATTTGATGTTTTACAGTACTGTCTTTTCTTTTCTATTTTGTAGCTAATTATTTTGCTTTGATTCAAATAAATGTTGTGATCGTACTGTATTGTTTTTCATCAATACATTTCAGGTTTGTCTGTAGTATTCACTCTAGTACTGCAGTACTTTTACAGGGAAGTCTTTACATCAAATACCATAATGAAACATGTATCACCTATTTTGTAATACAATATTTAATGATTGTACGAATGATGACCCAGTGAAACTATGGGTAGCTTGTGTGTGGGTGATCTCAAGTAACGTTTCAATGGTATTTCACAATAAATTAGTTTTTTGAACCAATGATTGTGCAAGTGTGAGATTTATTTAAAGATATGAATGCACAATGCAATGTTTTGATCATTGGACAGCCTGTGTTACAAGTGATGATCGTTTTGAGTTTTGTGTCTAGAGTTTGGAAAAATGACGTCAAGGTTCTGAAATTAATAGCAAAGTGATTGTAAAAAACTGTATTTATAGTATCAAATCATAACAGGAGTTATCTCAGGACACTTTACAGATAGAGTAGGTCTAGACCACACTATAATTTACAAAGACCCAACAATTTCAGTGATTCCCCCCAAGAGCATGCATAAATGCGTAAATGCGACAGTGGTGAGGAAAAACTCCCTTTTAGGAAGAAACCTCGGATAGACCCAGGCTCTTGGTAGGCGTGTGTGTGTGTGTGTGTGTGTGTGTGTGTGTGTGTGTCTTTCTGTCTGTCTATCTGTGTGTGTATGTGTGTGTGTGTGTGTGTGTGTGTGTGTGTGTGTCTGTCTGTGTGTATGTCTGTGTGTGTGTGTGTGTGTGTGTGTGTGTCTATGTGTGTGTTTGTGCATGCACATACTTGTAAATATGCACGTGTCCTGTGTGTTTATCTTCTGTAAAGCTTAATAGTGCCCTATTGCACTACCAGGTCAAAATTCGCCCGGGAAGACCATAACTGCTATAAAATTGAATAAAACACCCAAAATTTTATGAAAGTTGTGAATATTAATTTACTTGCGAAGAGCATGGAAGGGAACAATGCATGTTATTTTTGGTTAATTTGGTTGAAAGAGTGTTAGATGCCTTTTTACTGTCTGGTGTAAGATTAGAGTAACTGGTCAATAACTGCCACCCATAGGCTAATAATAGATAATTGTAGATTTCATGAGATTTTAAAATTACTATTAAATAATGAAATACTTTATATAACCCTAAATAGCTAACTTTAGCCTAATCTGACAAGCTACAGGCAAACAATGTTTTCATAAAGTGCCTCGTTCATGGTTATTACAGCTCTCATACTTTTATTTTGACACGTTAATGTTACTTCCTGTCCAGAGCGCATTGGTTTTAGTCAACTTTTGACTTAACATGTAAGACCAAAATAACATTATAAACGAGACCATGTGTCTGTCTTCCATCAGATTTTCAATGATTATCCTCATTATAAAAATGAGCCCGTATTCTCGCTCTTGGGTTAAAATGGAAACATGAATAACAAAAAAACAACAGTTGAAAAAAGTTTTCCAGTTAATTTTTAATTTGTATGGACATTGGAAAAACGAGAAAATGAAGCTCATAGTTTTGTTTTTCCGTTTTTGGTTTGAAACCAAAAACGAAACATCGACCCTTTTTTTTGTTTTTTGTTTAAAACGAAAAACGGATTATACTTGGACTGGGACAAAAATTCAGCCCTGGCACTGTAGCCACACCAGCCCACATTACCATGCAGCCCCACCCACGGACACGTGCATTCCTGCATTCTGATACATTTTTAGGCACCAATTTATGGTAAAAATGTCAATATTTATTGCAAGGAAATCACAAAATTCTGGTGGCAGGTAACAATTCAAAATACAAAATATAATGTAATATTATTATATTCAGTAGTCCAATAAGGGGGCTTTCACATCCGGGACATGGGCCGGATACGACAACACTTGACCCCAAAGTCCAGTTGTTTAATTAGCATGAACAGGGCTTTATGGTCACTTTTTCCCCCAAGGAGCTCCCAAGTTGAAAAATGTAGGATTGACTTAGGCTAAATAATCAGTGATGTTGAATATAGCCTACAGTGTAACGGACCACCACAGTTCATACATACATGTGAATCGCGGATTAATTGCAGAGTTTAACCTACATAGTGTAAAACTACTACGTGAATGGGGCACAGCAGAAAGATGGAGCAAAGCGACGCTGCTTGTTCAGGGTTTTCATGTGTACTCCTATAGGCCTACACTTCGCATCAGGCGTTAAAACCAACTGTACCGAATTAGACTACTATTTAACGCAATAACGAGACGTTTTCAACCGGTAATAAAACTGTCTCAATTTAATACTGATTCCGTCAGACGGTCGCGCGGACAGACAGTAGTCGGAGTTCCGGCGGAGCTCTGCGCCCGTCAACAGCCGGTCCCCTAGTGCAGCATGATCACCGGGAGGGTCCGGTACAACCTGAACCCTGCAAACAGAGATCCCGTTTGAAGGTGACGTGCTTGATTTTGACTGAACGTCCCAATTTAAGTAACCTCTGATTGGGTCAGTCGGCCCATCTCGGGACCAGGCCGGCCGTTGCCGACTGGCCAAATGCTTAATATTACACAACAATACATTTGACCGGCCCACATTTAAAAAAATGGTCCGGCCCCTCTGGCATTTGCCAGAAATGCCAGATGGCCAATCCGCCTCTGTACTTTAGTACCCTGACCCTCAAAGACCCCTGGGGGTCCACAGAGCCTACTTTGGGAACAACTGATTTAAAGGACAGTGTTATACTTATTTTGTGTCCATTGTTACTAAGAGCTGATTTTCTTATAATGTCTTTACTGCACATAGATCAGCTGCCAATCAAACATTATGGGTGGTAGTTTGAGAACTTGTCATTAGTTGTGTAAATGTTTGACTGTCTTTAGGTGGTGCTCCTTCCTGTATCTACTTCACTACTCATGATGATGTTTGTTCACTTAAACTGACAGTTATCTGCATGAAAATAAACTTCTCTGTGCTCCAAATGATTATAGTATTGATGCGTTTGTATGTTGTTTCTCTTCCACTGCATGAGTCTTAAAGTGCTCTTATTATGCTTTTTGGCTTTTCCCTTTACTCTATAGTGTTATATATCTTTTTTGTGCATGTTATATGTTTACAAAGTGAAAAAGCTCGCCTAGCTGCTAGCGGGGCCAACCACATACTCTGCTTCTGACTGGGTAGTAGTCCTTACCTAGTTACTGTGCATGTGTGACTCCCGACAAAGATGGAACACAAGCGAGATGCCTCCCTCAGTAGCTAAAACAGAGAGCTCAACACCCAGGGTGAAAAGAGGAGCTGCAGCAATGTGCAGTACAACAAAAATATGATGTGTTTTGAAAATGTAACCATATAAACCTATTCTGGTACAACCTGTAAATACAATTATGAAGCTGAAAATGAGCATAATATGAGCACTTTAAAGAGAGAAATCACCAGAGCTTCCTTTATCCTAGAGATCTTGTTTTCAGCACTTTCATTTGTTTGTCAGACTAAATGTTGTCCAAATCGACGTACAAATGAGGTACTATGGTGTATTATAAAACTTTAATTATAATGGTCATTATCAATAAGGAAATCCTTTCTCTTTTACATTTGTACATAGCTGAGATTCTGGTCAAACAAATTGATTGGGTGGATGGAGTGAATCTGTATATGAACTCATTGAACAAGAGTCATTAACAACAAACTAAAGCTTTACATGATAAAATGATGAAACATGAACAAGGTATTTTTTTGTTCTTATTTCCAGGGTATCATACAAATCACAATATCAATATTCTTCAGGGTCTTTTCTCAATAACATATAATAAGATAATTCTGAAGCACCAAGATAGATCAAAATGATTGTAGAAACTCTAGTATGAGTGCTACAAAACAACAAGCCAAAATGTAAATGACTGTTCCCCACAAACAATAAAATGTGACAGCACTCTGACGAATCAAAACCTGATTCCACTTCATGTATTTTCATGTCTAAGCAATATACCTTTGTGTACAAAACTATCATTATTATAACATTTATTTAATAACGTAGTCTCAATGAGATCGAGATCTCCTTTGCAAGCAGGACCAGCAGGATACATAGAACACAGATAAGACACAGACAGAAAAAATCACACTTATGTCTAAAAGTTCAAAAATTAAGTTGAAATTAATCCAATGGGATGAGATTTTTTAGCTTTGTTTGTTCCATTTATATGGTGCAAATTACTGGACGGTAGTCTCTACAAGATCATGATTTTGTGGGGTATCAAGAGTTAGCAAGTCCTGGGATTTCAACAGTAGTTTTAAAGGGGCACTATGCAGTTTTGGCCATTTCTTCGCTTTTTGCTCGCAAGTTTCTCTATAGAGCTCCTCCTACAGCTTCGGAATAGATATTTGGCAGCTCCTATTACTTGTGTCTGACTCCTCACTCGGTCAGTCTACCGTTTTACTTTTTCTCTGTTCCACCAACAGTGCTTTCCTAGCTTTCTGCTTCTTTTTTGCCTGCTCAGCCATGACGATAGTGTGAAAAACTCCATCGCTACCTTGTAGCTGGTTCCTAAATGGGCGTTTGTGTACCTCTCTCCACAACGCGTACCTCCTATGGCACCATTTTGAGGCTAACAAGTCATCACCTTCCGTTAGCATTCCATTGACTGCCATTCATTTTGACGTCACTTTGACAGCAAATAACTTTACATCTGAAGCGTTTAAAGACTTTATTTGTCCATTGTTTATTTCTAAAGAAACACGACAATGTATAAAAGGCTCCATTACCTTGTACCTCACGTTATGGCTCCGTAGCAGACGTTTTTGTAAAAATAGGCTAACGATTGTGTCATAACCACGTGACTTACTGTTGCATAGTAGAGGAATTACCGTATAGTACAGGAGAAGCTCGCAGGCAGTTTCGACTTACATTAGCTGTTAAAGTTTAATTACTAATGTTAACTAGCATTTTAGTTATCTCCTTACATATACCTATACTCTCCGTCTCTGAATGATTTAGATTTCGCTTGGCACAGCTACCAGAAGACTTCCAAGTTTCAGACAGGTTGCTCGTGTCACATCTACGTCTTCAAGCTCAGTTGGAGGCTGCTCAGTAACGCTCAGCCATCACCGGAAAAGTGCTTCTAATATCCTTCACTGGTCTCGGTCCAGAGACACGGGATCTGTTGGTCCATTTATTGTATTGTCTATGTATGTGTGCAGTGCCGTGAATCAATTCGTTACATCGCGATATCTGATATCACGTGTTACTTCATGATGCTTAGGGACCATTCGGTATTTATGGAATGGACCACCGGAGGAAAAAGGGGAGGGTCATGTCTTTTTATTCTTTGTTAAGGGGAGGGTCATCCATTTTTTTTTGTCTAGGGGGGAGGGTCACCCAACTTTTGTATTCGTGAGAACAGCAACATTTCAAAGTGGCTTGTTTGGTGTATATTTATCCATGTAGCTCCATGTAGCTCTCTCAGTCTCAGCCCCTATCGCTAGCAGATGGGTCCCTCCCTATTTAGTCAGCCAGACAATTTGAACTGTAGCTTTAGAGACCGTGGGATTTCCAAAACTGAATAAATCCCGCTCGCAAAACTAAACAAAAAACTGCTTTGCTAGCTCCTTTGTGTTGTAGAATTGTATTCATTAGCATGATTGCCATACTGTTTAGTTCAAAAACATCCAAAACACTGTACGAAAACATAACGGACCAGACGCAAGCTTTTATCTTGAAAAGTCAAAGCTTGCGGACTGCACCAAGCCGGAAGGGCATGAGACGGGCTGCAGCCATACCCAACTCAAAAATCCTTTCGGTCCCGGTGATATATATATATATATATATATATATATATATATATATATATATATATATATATATATAAACGACAGCCTTTTCAAGGCATTTGAGAAGGAAGGAGTGGTAGTATGCAAGCTCCCAAATTGACGCTCGGCTGAGAAATGGAGTTTTGGATAATGTTCAGCTTTGGCACCTTTACCTATATGCTAAAATATACAATGACTGAGGAAGCCTAGTGACGAGTCCATAGCAACCAGTGTTGAATTATCCAGTGTCCTTTGCTGAATGGTCTCAATGTTTTATTGTTTTATTTTATGTGAATACTAGTTCACTAGATGAGTGAAGTAAGTAGTATTTGAAGTAATGCAGTAATGTAGGAAGTGTGTATTTAGTTTCCATGCTTATTGTGTTTCCACAACAATGTTAATGAATAAATCTACTGAAATGGCCACCACACCATACAGAGGAGTGTGATGCGTAAGATGAGAATGCAGAGGTTTAGTCACGTATGTCATGGACGTAAAAAAAACAATGTCTATGCCAAGCGCAAACCAGTACAGAAGGCATCAATAACTTGTTGGGGAGGGTCACCACTTTTTTCCATATCATTTTGGAGGGTCATCCAAAATGTATTGCTGATGAAGGTCTATTTTGACTGAAGGTCCCAAAACTCCTCTGGTGGCTAGTGATGGCGAACTGAAGCTTTCTGAACCAGTGAAGCTTTCAATCCAATTGTATCGAAAAAAGGTTCAGTATTCAAAGCTTCAGAACTCTATGAGGACATCTAGTGGTGGAAGTTAAGGATAGCATTGTGTCACAAACTGTTTAACAGATATTAGCCATGAATGTCTTTGAGTCGAAGATGAATACATTTTTAGTATGAATTCATGGATAAATAAATAATTACATAAATAACTAAGCCTATTTGGGACTTTGCATAAGTAAAAATGTAATTGCCTTCTCCACAAAAAAACAAAAACAAACAAAAAAAGTTAAGATTTTGGTTGTGTTTGTAAACAAATACATCAATTTGGAAGGGAAATGAATGAAGAACACATTGCACACACATTTCTGTGATTATATTGAGTACGTAGCCTAGAGCAACTTTCTACTCGCTATATACTATCTTTTATAAAGTTTCTAGTCGCTATAAACTCTCTTTTATAAACTCTCTACTCGCTATAAACTTACTTGCAATAAACTCTCTACTGGCTATATTAATCACTATAATAATCTATCTATTAACTAACTTTCCTGACAGTTGACTCTTCTACTGCAACAACCCACAAAGGTGCGCCCAGTGACGCTCAACTTTAAAGCTTTGAATTCAACTTCGAAGCAGTCACGTGGGTGTGTGAAACGAAGCTTCGGACGTCACTGGTCACGTGATTATCACAAAACAAATCAAGCTCCGATACAAAGCTTCATTCCAAATTGGTTAATTTCTTCGATACATGCTTCGAAGCAGAGAGTTCACGGGTAACATCACTACTGGTAGCCCCTGAAATAAATAACGAACAGTCCCTTAGGCAGGCAGCTCACCGGCTGAAAGTTGCAAGGGTGATTTTTCCGCTCACAGGCACTAGGGGGGAGCGAGACGACCACCATTCAACTCGAAAAAAGTCATATAACCATTCCAATGGCTCCGAAGCTGTTCAGTTAAGGTAAAAAAAAAAAAACTGCATAGTTCCCCTTTAAATTCGATAAGAGATGTGATGTACCGATAGCATGTTCTCTTCTTGTTGCTATTGAGCAGTTGTGGGCGGTTCCTTGGATGAAAACATTCTCTATTGGTCCGTCGTCGCCCAAAAGAAGGCGCTATCTCCAAATCCATCCAGTCTTTAGGCCACTTACGGTCACAAGATCCTACCAGGTGGATGTCAATTCTTTTCAAGCTACAGGAATAAACATTCTTTTGTTCTAATCTAGTCTGCACGCCAGCAGGGGTCGGCTCCAAGACTGACAGGGGCTATCCTAATCCTACTTTCTCATAAAGTCATAATGAATATGACTTTCTGTGTTGTATAAAGCAGTTCAGAACACAAACAGCTAAAACTGAGTAGCATCCAGCCTGTGGTTCACCCTCAGTTCCTTTTGCTTCGAACAGAGCTAACTTGTGGTCTTTAATCAAGTCCAAGTCAAGTCTGATCGTCATATGGAAATTGCAAGTGATTTACTCCTTCATCTCTGAATGGTGACCATTCTTTCAATGCATTGGCATTGAATTATGAAATAAACTATGCAAGGCCTGACTTTCACTCTTTTTTTATTTCTCCAGGATGTTACTAGGTCAAATACTATGTTTTTGCTTTCAAGTCTTGGTAAGTTATCCACCCCAAGTTCTGCTCTGCTCTCTAATATAGGCAAAATTTCTCAAAATTAAAAAATTAAGTCAAAATTAAGTCATATGCAAGTGACTCTGGCTTAGATTTCTAAGTGACTAAATGTCATACTATCCTTACATAAAACATGCAGCTAGGAGTCTTTTTCTTACACACAATATTTGTTTTTATCCCAGTAGATAGTGACAAAGTAGGAGGCTAAGTAGAAGTAAAACAAGCAACTCACAAATACTTTCTTATATTTTATTGTGATGGGGAGTCATAAAAATGGAGCAAAACTAAAATAAAAACAATACAAAAAGACAGTGGATTTACAAAGGGTGAGGACAGAACAATGTGATATGCAGCCTTCGACAATACAATGGAAGTTGGCACAGAACTGAAAACAGGGTGGCGGGACAATCGGAATTTGGCTTCGAAATAAAAAGTGAGGCTTCATAAAAAGATCCTTCATTAAAACGCGACGACTCATGCTTTGAAAATCACAGAGTTTTAGAATTCAGTAGCTTCATAACGACGCAAAGAGCGGATGCACATGTAACAAGTTTCTATTTCTCACTTCATTCCTGTCTTTTTTCTTCTTTTTTTTTTAGCTTAAAACAGAAGTCATGTTTACAGAATACATGTTTTATCTTTTTATGTTTTTTTTTGTTAAAACAAACTTCATCTCCCAGAACCACATGTTGGGGTTTTTTGTTCGTCTTGAGGTTATTTTTCATACTAAAATATATTATTGTATCAATTCAAACTACAGTAATGTACGTTACAATGTGTAATAAATAACCATAAAAGAAAATATAAAAATAAGACATAAATATAAAAAAGTCTTCTAAAAACTAAACAGGTACATTTTTTTGTATCTGTGAAAAGGGTTCTAATACTGCCATTGTCAAGAAATTATACACAGGACACACACAAAAAAAAAGAAAAAGAAAACAGACTAATATTATAAACACTGTTCGGTAAAACCAACTGAAAACACATCGACAGAGACCACATTCACTAATGTTTGAAGTGCTTTTCTTTTCTTTTTTACTATCCGAAAGAAGTGCACAAGTTGGGCTGAATTATTTACTTTACAGTAAATCCTTGTCTCCATTTTACTTCAAATTCATCTTGGTTTTGTTATTTTTTTTGTATTTCTTTCCGAGCCAACAGGTGGAGCAGAGTGTCTTAAACTTCAAATATTTCAATCTGCAGAAAATGGAACACTTTGTTTTTAAACACTTATGTAAACATTTTTTTAAACTGACTTGTGACATGAAGTCCAACATATTAAATTGCTTCTTCTAAAAACTTTTACCATCAGCAGGAAATGAGTTTACAAGGCATTTCATATCCACAGGTAAGCTCAGTCCGGACTGTATTTCTCAACGGTTCCCACACCTTCCTCTGCTTCAAAAGGTCTTTACTTTTCAACTACAATTTAAATACTTTGGACAACATTGTGTAGCTAGGATTCTCAGTTTATCATTGTAAACTGAATATATTTGGGTTTTAAATTTGTGTTCAGACACAGTAAGACATTTAAAGGCACCATCTTGGCCCCTTTTACACTATTTATTGTCATTTAATAGACTTAACAATTAATCGATTAATCAAAAAAAAAAGAAAAGAAAAATCAATGACCAAAATCGATAGTTGAAGCCCTAATACTGTAAAGCCCTAACAAGTGGTCCAAATACTTTTATAGGCCTTGCAAATATTTAAATTAATTTCACAGGATGCATCTTTCAGCTATTGTGACAAATGAGCTGTTCTGTGCAAGTCGACAAACATTAGTCAATATGGGTCTCGTGTAGGTAACAGAGGGACATAATACTGGCTACATGTGTAAAGAAGAAATGATAACACTGTTCAATGGCACTTTTAACAGCACACAGGTCTTGCATAAGGCTGGAGGCATTGGGGTGGAGCAGGGAACGGCCCTGGTCCTTCACGTACAGTATGACTTCATTTATAAGCTAATAACACTGAAACTTTAAAGTCAACCAAAATAAGGAGAAGCTCGGTAAGAATGGGCACGTGCGTTTCCCGAACCACAGCGGAGCCAGGCGAGGCGGAGTCTGCATTTCAATCATCACCTGGAGACTCCACCCATGTAGGCTACGCAGGGTTGCGAAAACACAGACCCCTGATGCTGGCTTTAAGGTTGTGACTCCACTTTCCCTGATAGGGCAAGTTTGGTTATGGCGTACAGAAGCCGACGTCTCATCCCACCCATTAGCCTCCCCAAGAATACTTTGTTTTCCTTAAGGCTAACAGTCAAACTGAAAACTATAGTAATGCTAACTAGCCAACACTAACACAAACAACATCTTGCTAGCTAGTGTACGTATATAACACTGAAGGGCATACGATGCATGAGGCATGTATCCGTAGGTAAACCAGGAATACTGTAGTGCAGAGGTTTTTGTTCGTAGAACTCAATAAAATACTGATTTAGGAAACTTCATTGGCAATAAAAAGGTATAGAAATCTCTCATCTTTACAGGTTAAAATGTTTTCAAACAAGATTAGTAACACTGACCAAATGAAAACAGACAAACAAAAACAACCTGGTATGTCTCAGTAACAAGTCTAACACGTTGATGGGTGAATTCTGCTTTAAAATCTGGACTTCTATAAACAATTTTAACACTGATATTTCATTTCCACAAGAAAAAAACGTCACTTTTTTTTTTTCCAAGTTCAGGCACACCTGGGTTTTTGTACACAGTAGTGGACCGTTAAGATCAGGCAACCGCTGTGACTTTCTCGACTTTTCTGCGGCTTTGTCTGAATTAACTCGAAATGTCATAACCGAGGCATTTTGAGCTGTCCCGAAGAGATTTTCCATCATTTTATTTGGCGTTTGTCACCACTTCCTCTGTGGATTCAGCACTGTCTGAGCCCTCCCTGATGCTTTTGTCCGTATTTGCTTCACAGTCTGCCACTTCCTCTGTATCCGTGCTTGTCGCTTCCTCCTTCTCTTCATTCGTTTCCTCCGTCTCTTTGTCCTCCATGTGACCGTCCTCAAGCTCGACCTCCACCACGTCACAAACAAACTCGTTGTCCACCTTGTCTCCGTCTGCCTCTTCCTCTCCGGCCGTGTCTTCCTCCGCCATCTCCTCGCCCTCCTCAAAGTTGCCCTCGTAGATCTCACACTCGCCGTCGTCCACCTGCACCACCCGGATGTCGTCCATGCACATGGCCTCGTCGTCCTCGTCCTCGCTCTCCCCCTCATCTGAGGACATTTGGGAGGGAGGGGTCGTGGTCCGGCTGTCCGACTGCAGCCCGGCGCCGAGGGGGCTGCCGAGCTCCGACTGAGCCTCGCGTGGCCCCGAGCCGGCGCTTGGCCCGTCCTTCTTGCAGTAGGAGTAGCGGTGGTTCATGTGCTGGGAGTATGAGCCTGAGTGGGAGAAACGCTTGCCGCACTTATCGCACTGGTAGGGTTTCTCACCGGAGTGCAACCGCGAGTGCTCGATCAGGTGGTGTTTGTGTTTGAAGGCCTTCTTGCAGATGCTGCACTCGTGGGGCCGCTTTCCTGCAGATGACAGAACAGTCAGACAGAAGAACTCAAACAGTCCGATTAAAGTAGTAGAGGAACGGTATTATCAAAGAAATACATCAAGTGAAGTGCCAGTACCTAAGTAGTAGTGTTTGTTAGATGTCTTGGAATGGTTTATGGATTATTATAAGGATCCAGCCCCCCATGAGGGGTCACAAAAACATCTAACGGTGGTTGTGAGATGATTTAATAGGATAATAGCGCCTTGTGCTTTCACACCTCAAAGCCATCACCGACCCCCTCCTGGACCCCCTGCAGTTTGCCTACAGAGCCAACAGGTCTGTAGACGATGCAGTCAACCTGGCCCTCCACTACATCCTCCGGCACCGGGACTCCGCATGAACCTACGCCAGGATCCTGTTTGTGGACTTCAGCTCTGCCTTTAACACCATCATCCCGGCTCTGCTTCAGGAGAAGCTCTCCCAGCTTGGTGTGCCTGACTCCACCTGCAGGTGGATCACTGACTTCCTGTCTGACAGGAAGCAGCATGTGAAGCTGGGGAAACACGTCTCCGACTCACAGTCCATCAGCACCGGATCCCCCCAGGGCTGCGTTCTTTCTCCTATGCTCTTCTCCCTGTACACTAACAGCTGCACCTCCAGTCACCAGTCCGTCAAGCTTCTGAAGTTTGCGGACGACACCTCCCTCATCGGACTCATCTCTGATGGTGATGAGTCCGCCTACAGGTCGGAGGCTGACCACCTGGTGACCTGGTGCAAGCAAAACAACCTAGAGCTCAACGCTCTAAAGACAGTGGAGATGGTTGTGGACTTCAGGAAGAACCCAGCCCCACCTGCCCCCATCACCCTCTGTGGCTCCACAATTGACACTGTGGAGTCTTTCCGCTTCCTGGGAACTATCATCTCCCAGGACCTCAAGTGGGAGCTGAACATCAGCTCCCTCGTCAAGAAAGCACAACAGAGGATGTACTTCCTGCGGCAGCTGAAGAAATTCAACCTGCCAAAGACAATGATGGTGCACTTCTACACAGCCATCATTGAGTCCATCCTCACATCCTCCATCACCATCTGGTACGCTGCTAGCACGGCCAAGGACAAGGGCAGACTGCAGCGTGTCATTCGGTCAGCAGAGAAGGTGATTGGCTGCAATCTGCCGCCGCTCCAGGACCTTTACGCCACCAGGACTCTAAAGCGTGCTGGAAAGATTGTGGCCGATCCCTCCCACCCCGGACACAAACTCTTTGAGCCACTCCCCTCTGGCAGGAGGCTGAGGTCCATCAGGACCAAAACCACACGCCACATGAACAGTTTTTTCCCCTCCGCCACTAGTCTTATCAACAAGGCCCGGAAACCACCCTGACTCTCTCCACACCCCACCTCTGGCTCCTCATGCCACTGTACCTATTCTGCTGTAGCATTCCTTCCTTTTTACTACTATTTAACTTACTTATTTTACTATTTATTTACTTAATTTTTAACGTTATTAATACATTCTGTGTGTATATGTTTATATTTATATTGTTTATATTCTTTTTTATCCTTCTTATATTTGAATGTGTGACATGCACCAACAGAACCATGACAAATTCCTTGTATGT
Source organism: Zingel zingel (assembly GCA_023566125.1). Classification (NCBI taxonomy): domain Eukaryota; kingdom Metazoa; phylum Chordata; class Actinopteri; order Perciformes; family Percidae; genus Zingel; species Zingel zingel. The sequence continues at coordinate 34,055,488 of CM042324.1, forward strand.
GCAACGTACTTGGCAATAAAGCCCTTTCTGATTCTGATTCTGATAAGCTAAAACTGTCTTTATTAAGAGTCTAGTCTCTTTCTTCCCCCCCCCCCAAGACATTTTTCAACGTTTTCAAAGCTGAAACAATTAGTTGATAAATCGATTAGTTGATTGACAGAAAAATAACTTGCAACCATTTTGTTAAGGAATCAATCAAATTCATTTTTCAAAAACAAAGGTCAAACATTGCCTAGGTCCAGCTTCTAAATTATGAGGAGTTGCTGCTTTTCTTTGTTTAATGTAATAATAAAGTGAAGTCTTTAGGTATTGGGATGTTGGCTGTATGAAAAAATAAACAATTTGATATCATCATCTTAGGCTTTGGAAAACTGTGATTGAGCATTTTTTATTTTTTTTTTTTACATAATTTTCTGACTTTTAAGGTCAAACGATTAGTTGATCAATCTTGATATTCAGTGTATAAATATGCAACAGATGACAAAAGGTCAAACGTTTTAAGAGTTCACAGGCCAAAAAGGGTGGGAGCCCCTGCTCTAAGGTAAAAAGCGAGTATGGTCTAGACCTACTCTATCTTTAAGGGGATCCTGAGGTAATGACTGCTATGAATTGACAGTGTATATAAAACATATTATAAGACATCATGTGAAATGATGCTGGTTACTCTCTTAAAGGAATATGCCACCGTTTGTTGAAATAAGGTTATGCACCGTCTCCTCTGTATTAATATAGGTAGGCAAACGCATTTTTGTCTCAGTGCATGCATTGCCTTAGTCCGGCAGCGCCACCGCTAACTTAGCTTAGCGTAGTGAATGGAATCCTTTGTTGCCAGTTAGCATGTCGTGAGTAAAAGTGAGCCAAAAAAACAAACTAAAACAACCTAATTACTGCACATTTACAACGAGTACAAATAGCAATGCAGATTAAGACTAGACAATTTCCTAGGCAGATATTGATTTGGGACTATATTGGGTGGAAGCACAGCTGAAGCACTGCTACTTTGGCGCAGAGATATCATGCAGCAACTCTGTGTGAGTACAGGTCTAATATGGGTCGATCTATCCCGTAAAATAACCATGCGTCCTGTTTACAATAATCACTTACTCTGTGGACAGCTGTTTTTATTTGGTCCATTTGGCGTTTTTCCCAGTTGACTTTATCGCACCGAAAAAAAAGTCGAGGACTGCAGGATGGATCAACGCCGAGAAATCCTCGGTAGCTGTGACATAACTGCGGCACGCTCATCTTGCTCTGACACGTTGAGCCTGGTCATCAATGACAGTACCTTGTCCCTCGATACAGCACAGACACTCTATTTCAGCCAGCATAGGTTGGCATATTCCCCCACGCTCACACCACCAGTTCATGT
>CM042324.1:34061856-34169356 GCA_023566125.1 Zingel zingel
CATCAGCACGGCTGAGTCCGAGTCGTTCCGCTCCTCCACCGTGGAGACGGCATCAGAGCTGCTCTCCAGCCTCTTCCCCTGCTGTAAACGGAAGAAAATGGCATTCATCGTTGTTGTTGCTGTGGTCAAATACTGTAATGGCATGTGTCGGGTGAGGACAATAATCCTAAAAGTAAAGAAAAAGAGCTCAGTGATGGTCACGGTTTCAATCTAGGGCTTCACAATATATTGTTTTTTAATCGTCATTGCGATATCAACTGCCGCAATAAACGCATCGCAAAAGGCTGCAACATATCGCCAAAGACACTCAGAGATCTTTATTATCAGTAGAAAACTACACATTAAAATGTAACTCATTTTTTTTAATGGTGCCTTTTATATTCAATTCAATGTTCAATTAGTTTGCTGAAAATTATTTCCTGTCCTTTGTTAGAAATTAGTATTAGTCATCGCAGAGTAATTAGACAAGCAATTTGTTGTATTTTAGCAGAATACTGAAAGCAACACAACTGAGTACACTTTAATATCTGCTTATATATCGCAAATAATATCGCTATCGCGATGTTCAACAATGTTATTGCATATTTTCCTCATTCTTTGTCAGCTACCTAGATGTTAGCTCTAAACCCATGTGTTATGTAGTTTTATATAGTGTGATGTTATTTTGTTTTTTTAATGACTTTTTCTTGGGTTTTTATGGTTCTTTTCCTTGTTATTTTGTTTATATGTTAGTTTATGTTTCCTTTCTCTTCCTGTACGTGTCATGAAATGTTCTAATATTGTCTGATTTAATGTTTTTTTGGACCCCAGGAAGACTAGCTGGTTGTCTAGGCGTCAGCAAATGGGGATCCTTAATACGTAATTCAAATGAATTGCCCACAGAGGAAATGCTGTTTTGTAGAAATAATAATGTTTAATACTACCAACCGTGAGGCCGTTCAGTACGACAGTCTTTGCTCCGGTGGCGCTGCCGGCCGTAGTGGCGTAGGTGTAGGTGAGCTGGGGAATGAGGATGGTGCGTTTGGTCGTGGTGTTGATGGCGCTGAGACAGCCCACCGCGCCCTGACCAGCGATGGCCACTAACGTGGGCAGCTGTGTGGTAGTGACGATGTTGACAGGCCCTCCGGTCTTGTTGACGTAGAAGGTTCGCCCGTCCAGCTGCTCCTTCCTCAGGCAGGTCAGGTTCAGGGGGTGCTCCTGCTGCTTGGCGGGGGGCTGGGCCGTCTCCAATGCTGCTGCGATGTGTTTAGGGAGGGAGAGGTCGAGTGGCTCGGCCTGGGAGTCCGGGGTGTCCAGGTCTTCTGGCTCACTCTTAACGATAATGAGGTCCCCGGCGTTGAGGCTTAGTGGTGAGGAGTCTGACGGAGATGGGCTGCCAGATTCGGATGGGGCATTGTTGGAGGTTTCTTGGGAGCTGTCCTCCTCTGCCTCACCTTTACGATTCGAGGCGTCCTCCAAGCTGAGACTTGTGGTTTCAGTCTTTTTGGAAACCGCTGTAGCGCCACTGCAATATTTGCCCACATTTTTCCCAGAGTTCATCTTTGCAAACCACTTTCTGACCACATCCACGGGAATCCTGACAGACTCCGAGATCTTTGACAGCTCCTTCTCGCTGGGTTTGGCATTGGAGGCAAAGTAGGTCTTAAGGAGTGAGAGCAGGTCATCCACAGGCGGCTCCTCCAGCGTCACCCCTGCCTCGCTGAGCAGAGCGGCAAACGAGGGGTCCAACGCGGCCGAGTCAACGGCCTCCCCATTGGCTGCTTTGCGGTGCTGGAGGAGGTGTAGCGCCTCCAGGTTGTCGGGACAGTCATCGCAGAGTAAACACGAACTGGAGCTGTTGACTTTTGGCATATGAGCTGTTTGGGCATAAAAAGTCTTGACAGGTTCCATTTCTGTCTGCATGGCTGCCTCTGTGTCTGGGATGGCTACCGATTCGGGCTCAGCCTTTACAATGGAAAGGTCGGCCACCTCTGGTGTCGAGGGTCTGTCTGTCTTGGTGGGGGTGGGGGCTGCAGCAGTGGTGACAGTGAGAGGGGGAGCAGGATTGGTTTTGGCAACAAGCGGTGCAGGCTGGCCCCTGGCAGTGGTAGCGGCTGCGGGGCTGATGCTGTAGTTGATGATGATCTTCGTGGTGCCGTCGTGATCTACAAAGGCCGGCAGGCTGATGATCTGCTGCTGGGGCTGCTGAACTACAATTCCCTGCTTTCCCTGCGTCACCACCCCGTTAGCTGTGCCCAGCACCTGCCTAAGCACGTTTCCATCCATAGCCACTTTGAGCACATTCTGCAAGTCGTTCAAGTGGATGCTGATGGGCGACATGAGGCCGACGGCTGGCACCACCATAGCCATGCCCTGAGGCAAGGTTGCAGCTGGAACCACAGCTGGCTGTGCCGTCCCTCCGTTGGTACCAGCTGAAGTTGCCGGTGCCGCCATCATGGCCTTGCACTCGTATTCCACAGGTTCTGATTTGATCTGGGTGACGGGGAGCTGCTCCTGGAGGGGCTTGCTGTCAGTCTTCTCTTTGAGAATCATGCGGGCTGGAGCAATTACGACCGGTGTGGTCTGGGTGGTGGGTGGGGGAGATTTGATCGGCAATCGAGGGACGCCATTGGGGGTTGCTGCACACTTCTTACTGCTGATGTGGGAGCTGTAGGAGCCTGAGTGGGAGAATCGCTTCTTGCAGTTTGAGCATTCATATGGTTTCTCACCTAAGAGTGGCACACAGAGAAATTATAAAAACTGTTAAAAGAAAAGAAGCTCTATCACATGATTAATTATCATTTAAATTCATCTTTGTATTAATGTTACACAAATTTAATGTTTGGCAGTACGTCTGTGTTTACCATGAATGTGGTAACTACTGGTCTTGTTGCCAACAGGCAGCCTGCTTTCCTTTACTTCTGCTATCAACTTCTTTTCTACTTCTTCTTGCTTATTCACCTTTATTTTGTTTGTACGGTCCCTGGCACTTCGGAGAATACTGCAACGAACAGCGAGTGTCTCGGACTCGGAGTCAGGTATGGCTGCAGCCTGGAGACCTCCCGTCTCATGCCATCCCGGCTGGTGCTGTCCCCGAGCTTCAACTTTTAAAAAAAAGCTTGCGTCTGGTCCGCCATTTTCGTACTTTAGTGTTTTTGAACTAAACAGTCTGGTAATCATGCTAATGAATACAATTAGTTTTTTCAGCAGATGTCTTTGTTTCAACACGATGGAGCTAGCAAAGCAGTTTTGTGTTTATATGTGAGGGCGGGATTTATTCACTTTGGGAAATTCCACGGTCTCTAAAGCTATAGTTCAAATTGTCTGGCTGACTAAACAGGGAGTGACTAGAAATCCTGTCTTTTTTTGTATGTCAAGAGCGAATTGCTCCACAATATGAATAGATTAATTATCACTTATTTTATTGGTAACCGTTGTTGTATAAGCACAATATTACACTTGAGGAGGCCCACACTTCAGTGATGCGCCTTTCGGACCTCAGAATTAAACCCTTTCATGTAATATGGCTTAAACAAACGTCAACGTTAAACGCTGATGCAGTTTTAAATGTTTCAGGATTTCAGAAAGGAGGTGGTTAACCAATATTGTATATTAATCCTAAATTTTGTTGTCAAATTTCATATCCATAAATGCAGCTTTCGAAATTATAGAAGATTAAAAAGATTTAGCCTATAATAGGGCTGGGCGATAGGGAGAAAATCAGGTATCACGATATTCTTGACCAAATACCTCGATATCGATATTGCGGCGATATTCTAGGGTTGACAATTGGTGCTTTAACAAAGTATCTTCACACTTAGATTTTAGATAAATAATCATCAGTAATGTGGACATTATGTCTAAGGGGGGAAAAGGCAAATAATAGAACAGCTAGAACAGTCTGGTAAGTTCAGAAAAGTACATCACTTTACTGTAATGCAGTAAAAAAAAAAAAAAACACTTAAGTTATATCACGATATCCAAAATCTAAGACGATATCTAGTCTCATATCACAATATTGATATAATATCAATATATTGCCCAGCTCTAGCCTATAATAAAATATTGGTTAACCTCCTCTTATCTAAATTTTAGATATCAGATCCCCTTCTAATGGGAGGCATTAAAACCTTTTTATTGTAGCCTAGCCTACTCTTCTGTGGTCTCATGTTATAATTGTAAAAGAGTATACATTTTAGTATTATGTGGGTGGCTTCATTGTTGAGCTACGTTATTAATTCATTTTTAATAATAATTTAATTAATTAATTGCATCATGCTCACTAACTTAACTGTGACTTCATTTAGAAAATAGGCTCGTTCGAGAAAGTGGACGAGAGCAGGCGGCAGCAGCCGGGGGCGGTGACAAAAATCTGCTGTCAAGTCGGACAGTTTCCAGCCGATTCCAGCAGCCTTCAGGCTGAACAGAAAGTGACTACATTAGGGGTGGAACGGTACATGTATTCGTATTGAACCGAAACAATACGGGCGTCTCGGTTCGGTACATGAATTTACACGGAGAATACACGATATAAAAATAAATAAAACTTGCGTGCAAATTAATTAATGTAATGTGGAACTACTGTTACATACGCGTTTCTTAGGGACACCTAATCTGTAGCCCCGCCTTAACTCTGAAGCTCCCAAGCTCCGCCTACACGTCGAGTCGGTCCAGTGAGTCAACACGAAGCAAACAAGTCCCTTCCATATACAACCCACGGACCACCCCTAGACTACATACTAAAACTGCACAAGTACCACAAAACTTGTGTGGGCGATTAAAAGCCTGGCGTCTAAGCGACAAAACATGCATTCCTCTGGGATCTTTGTATGCATTGCCATTGGTAGCGGACAAGGCTACCAAGTACTGCGCAGCTAATTAATCTAATGCTTTTCTTTTTTTTTTCGCCCCCCCCTTGCAGTCGATTTTGTTGAAATTTCAGGACTTCAGTCGACCAAGATTTTCTTTGGTTGATTACAGCCCTAGTTTGTACAGAATAAGCCTTTAAATCAGACAAATAGCAGTAAAATCCCTCCAAATCCAAATCATCATGTTGGGTCGATTCTGAACCAATCAGCTGTTAGATCAGCTGAGAGGCCGGCGTTTCCCAGCATGCCCTGGGTCCACCTGGGTCTTGCAGTCGGTGAAAAGCAACTGCGCTGCCTGCATCTCAAAACTGCGGCCGCCTTGATCTCGTGAGGTTATCGTTGCCCATGTGTGTATGACTTCAGAGCAAGTCGGACACAAATCTAACCAGCATGCATTTGTCGCCTGTGATCGATTCTGCGCAGACCTGGCTCGAACGAGCCTATTGACAGGTCTCCAGCAAGGGGGTAAGCTTCGCTTCAGAGCACAAACCTCCTATGGCGCCATTTTGATGCTACAAAGTGATCATCCGACGTTAGCATTTCATTGACTGTCATTCATTTTGACGTCACTTTGACAGTGAATAACTTTACATCTGAAGCGTTTAAAGACTTTATTTGTCCATTGTTTATTTCTAAAGAAACACGACAATGTATAAAAGGCTCCATTACCTTGTACCTCACGTTATGACTCCGTAGTAGAAGTTTTTGTAAAAATAGGCTAACGATTGTGTCATAACCACGCGACTTACTGTCGCATAGTAGAGAAATTACCGTATAGTACAGGAGAAGCTCGCAGGCAGTTTCGACTTACATTAGCTGTTTAAGTGTAATTACTAATGTTAACTAGCATTTTAGTTAGCAATAATTAGCCTGTGCCTATGTTATCTCCTTACATATACCTACGCTCTCCGTCTCTGCAAGATTGGGAATGATTGAGATTTATCTTGGCACAGCTACCAGAAGACTTCCAACTTTCAGACAGGTTGCTCACGTCACATTTACGTCGTAAAGTGCTTCTAATGGCCTTCACTGGTCTCCGTCCAGAGCAATGGCATCTGTTGGTCCATTCTTATATACTGTCTATGGTCTCCAGGCTACAGCCATACACTCTTGCGGACTCGAGTACTTTAATACGAGTGATTAAAAGCCTGGCGTCTAAGTGACAAAACATGCATTCCTCTGGGCTCTTTGTATGCATTACCAACCCGACTGCCCTAAATTCGCTGGAAACCTTTCGCAACTGTTTCTCCAACAGTTACAACGGTAACTCTGGCCGGTGTTACCGTTTAACTTAGAGAAAACACCTAGACGAAAATGTGTCACCACACCGCTCTCCACCAGCTTATGACTATGAATATAATGCTACTCCATAACTAACACCACTACTGCCTTGTTCATACGGTAGAGCGTAGACCAAATTAGCATGACCCACCACCTCCATTAGCACACCGGTGCAGGTATGAGCCACACCCCGTGTTGGGGGGACAGAGACGGCGTTTCAGCGGACGCCACCTTGCCCACCTCGATGCCGCTTAGCAGCTCTGTTTGTAAGTACAACAACCAAGAAAAAAGAGAAACTCTTACCTAGCCATATAGAAACAACAGAGCAAGAAAAACGTTATCCACCAGAATGAACAAAGAAACGCTATAGCTCCACGCTTCACTCACTCCCCCTTTCACTCAGACTCCCAGCATGCACAGAGCGAGTGAAAGGTAAGAGTGGTACGACAAGAACTGTCACTGCAAAGAAAAATGAAGACAGCAGTCCAACCTGAGTCCAACCTAAAACACAGACCTGAGACAAAATAATGTTGAAATACTGAACTAATACAAACAGATAGGCCTTATAAAACATAAGAAATTTGATTGAGATGTCAAAATCTGAGTTCTGAGTAAATCATGTCCTGAGTAAAGGGCATATTGTTTTTTTTTTTTTAACCAAATCGCTGCACTACTGACCATGTTTACACTGTAGCCTAAACAATAATTAATCACTGCACACCAAAAAAAAAAAAAAAAAAAAAGAGTAAACTTTGCATGTTTTATTGATTTCAAAAAGGTTTTTGATTCTATCTGGCAGTGAATGCACGAGAAAAAAAAAATCATGAAGAGTATTTTATGCAATTAGACATACCAATTTGAATTTTGACTATTTTGTATTACTTTATTATACTATTTGACAGTGTAATCTAACACTTTCCCTTTATGGTTGAGATGTTTGGGGTCCACTCAGTTATCGGGACTACAATAGGTGGGACAAGCATCCCATTGAGGCCCTGCATGCAGAATTCTGTCCATGTTAAAAATCAAAGGAAAACACCAACCAATCAATGCAGAGCAGAATAAAGCTACTACCCACTGATTATTATTGTAAAAAACCTACATGTTGGTTGATTACATCTCAAATTGAGCCTCCAGACACACTGAGATTACAGTCACTCCAAACCCAAGAACTGAACCCCAGAGAGAGAGAGAGAGAGAGAGAGAGAGAGAGAGAGAGAGAGAGAGAGAGAGAGAGAGAGAGAGAGAGAGAGAGAGAGAGAGAGAGAGAGAGAGAGGCGAGTGGAGCAGAGGAGTAAACCTGCGGTCCATGGTGCCGGTCCTTACCCAGACTTGTGTGCTCTCATTGATCTTCCCAAAGTGCCTCAACAAAACTAAATATATATATCGCTTTGTGCAGCGTTGTCCAGTCCAGAAAGAGCGCCGATGTATAGTTATTTAGAAACCGAATCAAAATGAAAATGTCTTAATTATTCTATGATGCTCAACCTTATATACACAACTCAACAAAATATGTAATAAAGGTCTAGTTGAATTTTAGACATTCTAATGTGGAAAAGTTACATACTCACCTTGAAATAGCTTTTTCCAACATTTGGTAAACTTTTTTTAATGTTTTCATGCACATGGTTTTTGTACATTGTAACAGAGCACCTCAGAAAGAGATGAATAAATAACATTGAAATCCACATACCAAAACTAACAGTTACAATGAACTAGTGACGAGGGTGTAGATTTGATAATGACCATCAATCAACCACAAACAGATACAGATAATGAATAACGGCGCAAGAACACTTAGACTGCCAGTCTCTGTGTATGTGTGTGTGTGTGTGTGTGTGTGTGTGTGTGTGTGTGTGTGTGTGTGTGTGTGTGTGTGTGTGGTGACTGAGAGTGGGCGGTTTCTGCGTCAACAGCTCACCACTGTGAATGCGCAGGTGCTCCTTCAGGTGGTGCTTGTATTTGAAGGCCTTGGAACATTCGGTACACATGAACTTGCGGGTTCCACCTTTTCCTTCTGATCCACCTGTCGGCCGGTGGGTAACGTGACGCTGAGACAGACACAAGTAGTCAATAAGAACCGGAAGCTAAGACGCTAATAAGAAACTGCAGGCCATATGTGTCCATGAAATAGAAATAAGTAAGACATCTTTATTTTTCTATTGCATGAACTGTTTAGTATTAATAAAGGAGAATTATCAAATTTAACAGAGTAAAAGCTTTGGCCTTTAAAAAAAAAAAAAATAGTAAACATTTCCTTCAAGTTCAAGAGGAACATTGATTATCTATGCAGACTTTTTAGTTTATGACTGGATTTGGAGATTGCAAAGTTGCATGTTGATTTTGAATGAATAATGAATCACTGCATGAAAGCAGACCCAAAAGTCCATTCATTTGTCAGGTGACCAGCATGTACAACACCAGAATACAATTAAAGAGAAAGCCAAGACAAAAAACAGCCAATTTCATGTTAAACACAGCTAACTGAAACAAGGATTTGGCAAAACAGGAAACAGGAAATATGTTGCTGACAAATATGTGGTCCGTATGTCTAGTAAAGCTGATACAAGTTGTACAAACTAGTTTGTAGTAATCTGAATTGCACGGCCAATTTTTCAGTTTTTTATCTGTTAAAACAGTTTGAAATATCCCATAAATTTCGTTCCACTTTATGATTGTGTCCCACTTGTTGTTGATTCTTCACAAAAAATTACAGTTTTATATCTTTATGTTTGAAGCCTGAAATGTGGCAAAAGGTCGAAAAGTTCAAGGGGGCCGAATACTTTCGCAAGGCACTGTATATATGTGTGTATAATATTTGAGACTCTTTCCAGGACCCACAGGTTTTGTACGGGTGACTGATTACCAGGAATGATATGATCCTGTGCTAGACACATGCTACAGCAGCCCGCAGTTTAAAACCTGGGACAGAGTGGATGCCTCTGGTGTTACCTGCTCCCTGGTGCCCCTGTGGTGGCTCATGTGCCTCTCTAGCTGTGAGCGGTACGTGAATGTGTAGCTGCAGTGCGAGCAGCTGTAGTTGTCCTCGCTGGTCTCGTGGCGATACTTGATGTGCTCCTTCAGCGAGGCGTTGCGCTTGTAGCCCCGCGAGCAGTACGGGCAGGTGTGCAACTGGGAGAAGGAATCTGGTGTGCCTGGGACAGAGACAGCAGGGAGAGGTACATGGAGGATGATGCTTTCATTTGCCACTGTGCTTTATCAGAAGTGCTCATCAGATGGTCAAACAGCTTCTGACCCCTCCCACTCCAGTCCAACATCTGATTAGGTGGGGCTGTGTCCCGCCATTTCTGTAACTTTGTGAAACTGACGATACGACAGTCACGCCTACTTCCCGCTGTGATTGGCCAGCTGTGTATCCTCATGTTAGCCTTTAAAGTCCTTAATTTTATTTGACCAGGGTTGCCTCGACCTAAGCCTTGGCTTTAATAGCTGCTAGCAGAGCACTTGATACTAAAGTGGAGTGTCTGGACTTTGCTATATGAAGCTGAACTTTTTTTTTATGATCACTTTTCCTTTTCTCTCTTTCTTCACTGTTTATTTTCTCTCTTCATTTAATTGCTCCTTTCTTTTGTCCCCTTTTCATAGAATACATGTTTTTTTTAAATTATTTTATTTACTGTATTCTACATATTGTTGAATTATTCTAGGGAACCCAACATGCCAAGCCCCTTGAGGGTTTTCTGGCTTTCCTTTGCATGTCCTTTTTACTTAATGTCTCTTAAATGTATCATTGGTTTTTTTTTACATGTGCTAAATAACTCAAATCAAAACCCTCACAGCAAAATCAATCTAATCAAAAGTCTCTGTGTTCTCTGGTTGCAGTGCCAGACTTTCCCATATAATGATATAAAATATTGATAGTGGTTAAATGGGTGTTAGGGTTTTGTGTTGTTGCTCCCATTCAAGCCTGGAATCCCTAGTTTTATTACAGGTTCATATCCCTCACAGCATTGCCCAGCACTTAGCCATCTGTGTCCACACAGTCAAAGTTAACTGATACAAACAGCAAGCCGCTGCAAGCTCTTCGTTTAAGTCCTCCAATATTCAGGACGAAGTTGACATTTTGTTTTTTAACATAAATTGTGAGATTATAATGCATTTTGAGGGATAAAAAACATAAAGTCAAACATATTATTATTCACTAGTTATTTAAATTAGGGCTGCACAATAAATCGTTTTTTTTGAAACCACAAAATGGACTAGTGCTAGTCCAAATCGCAGGGGGGAGCTCCGGCCTACAAATCCTATCCTACAGACTAAAGAAAAAGTCTTTGTTTGGTACAGATCCTTGCAACAATTACACTATAATGATTTTTATTTCATTTTATTTATAACATTTTTGAGTTCCAGTTATGTGACAGTTGTTTAATCACATTGAAGTATTGCTTAGTGCAGCTTTAACTAGAAATAATGGCTTGTGAGCATCAAAAGTTTTTGATTCCAGCATTACGAAGAACAGGATACAAAAATGAACACTGACAGCACAGACACTGAAATGAGTAAGCAGTGGTGTATGTTATTGTGTGAATGTTACCGTTTTCATCAGCGCCTCCTGTCTCTGCTGGACTCTGCTCATCCTCAGGGGCTTCAGGATAGATGATGGCTGTGTCTCCCTGCTGGAGGATCTCCTCCACTAGAGGTTCCTTGTCAGCCTCCTCTTCCTCTTCTGACACATACTCCTCCTTCACTGAAAACACACACACACACACACACACACACACACACACACACACACACACACACACACACACACACACACACACACACACACACACACACACACACAAGGTTTTAAATCTGAGTAGTGGATTCGTACAAGAGAGCAAGGTGACAGACTTATTGACCGGTGACAAAAAATCTCCATCCAACTATAGATAGTATAAATATTTACAAAACTCTCTCTGCTGCGATCACTGACTCAGCAGCTGAATGTGATGTTGTTTTGCAGCACCACCACTAGAGAGCGCCTCAAGGCCTTTAAATAATTCCCTGTGATGAGCATGTTCCTCTCTTGTTATATTTGTAAAACCAATGCCTATAGAGTACAATTTTCCAAAATAGTTAAGAATTTTTTTCTGGCCTTTGGTCAATAAACCAAATGGCTTTGAAAACCCTTATTAAAGGTACATGCCCTGATTTTGTTAATAATCCTTGTGGCTGCCCATTATCTGAATAATCCCACCTATCCCACTGTTAACGTTTTGAAGGTACAGAGCTCAGTGTAATATCAACAGTGAGAAAATACTGATGAAGTCAACAGGATGGAGTCAAAAGAGGAAAATCCCCAACAAGTTTTAGGCAGCTAGACATTGGCCAAACATTTGAAACTCTTCACACCTAAAGGAGAGGCTGAAACTTGTCTAAAGGACGAGATGAGAAAGGTGAAACACTATGACAAAAAATTACTTAAAATTACACTTCTAAAACCAATTTCTGTATTAAACCAAAGTCTAACATTTTCAAAACCACACAAGAAAATATCCCACAGCTTGTACCACTGACCTTTTTTCAAGTGCAAAATTACTAAATTGGCTAAGGATACAAGAAAATAACAAAGCTGCCGTTCAAGTTAATAGTGTACTGTGTAGAATGACATGACCTGTGGCATGATATTTGCTAAAAAAAAAAAGTACTTTCTGCTGATATTGTAATGTTTTCTTTCCAAATAGCATTTCAGGAATGAAACCATATTTAATGGATTACTTGTATCCAGCTACATCCAGCTTATCTGATCAGCTGAACTGTCCTGATGAAGTGTGCTGATGTTTGAGTTAAAGTGGAACAGTTGGTTTGCTGAAAAAGAGACAGTGTGTGTTTCCCTGATACTACAATGAGCCTTACGAGGAATACTTAGACGGCTGGACTTGATTCGAATGTGGCACTTTAGAGGAAAGTGACCCTGGGATGTAACAGTGGTATGACACTGTCAGTCTGCTCTTTATCCTGCCTCTCATTAAACACAACACTCAAAATAACCTCAAGTGGAGACATATCAACACACGCTGACATGAATGCATATGCTCACAAACAAACTCATATAAAAAAGTTATTAAAGTGCTTATTATCGCCCACCACAAGCTGAATGTCTGAGCTCTGACACAGTGTGCAATAAGATGTAAACAAGTCTGACATAAAGGCTGGAATTTGATGTTATAACTTGTCATGACATTACAATAAGATGCAACTTTATTGTCAGTTTACACCAAAATTAATTTTGCATTCCCAAGAAGCTCTCCTCAAAAGAAATAAAAAGAACAAGCAGCTTTGGACGGGCCCTCGCACCTCCTTGCACGTCGGGGTTACTGGCGGAAGCCGCTCCCTGCGGCCGTGCATTTGCACGGCACTCAGACACCGCAAATCGTCACCAATGAAAAGGGAACTGCCTGCTGAGTTCAATGATACCTCACACAAGGGTCTACCTTAAACGGTTCAAATGTTATGAAAGGGGCGTGGCTTAAGCATAGGGGGCGGGCCAACCATCACCAATGAAGAAGGAACTCTCTGCTGAGTTCAATGACAACTCAAACAAGACTCTACCTTAAACGGTTCAAATGTTATGAAAGGGGGCGTGGCCTGAATAAGTGGGCGTGGTTTACGTATAGGGGGCGGCTCAGTATCACATGTAGCCCACACATTATAAGTTTCATGTAAATCGGATGATGTTTGTCATATATGTTGCCAGCGGGGGGCGCTATGACCAAAAGTAAATTTTGGCTTATAGGTGTCCTCAGGCCTGGACCCTTGTCAAATGTGAGAAATTTCGGCCAAATTGGACAACATACACTCAAGTTACAACAACTTATTTGTTCATCGATAAATGCTCAAAATATCTGCCACGCCACACCCACACCGTCTGACGAAAAGTTTTGCTTTTAATGAGTTCTTATCGTTAAGGTCTTTAGATGACACAGACTGAATGTGAAGTTGATCGGATGAAATCTCTGAGTAGTTTGTTAAAGTTCAGCACCTTGACTTTTAGGCCTACTTCCTGTTGCCACTAGGGGGCGCTATAACTTTGAGTCAAAATGTAGTATTGGACAATGTACACTCGAGTTACACCCACTTCCTGTTTCGATGGCGAAACGCACAAAACGGCCATGCCCTATGACGAAAAGTTTTTCTTTTAATAACTTTTCATCGTTAAGGTCTTAAGATGGCACAGACCAAATTTGAAGTAGATCAGATGAAATCTCTAGGAGGAGTTTGTTAAAGTACGACATATGAAAATGGCCAAAATCACACTAATTTCGAACTTTCAATTGAAAATGGCGGAATTCCTGTTGCGTTAAGGGTATGGCTCCAATGAGATTTTTTGTACGTCTTGACATGCTAATATGTGTACCACGTTTCATTAGTCTACGTTAAACGTACTGCATGGGCTCAATTCTTTTAATTTTGTAGGGGGCGCTAGCGAGCCACTTTTGTGCGCCTATTCCCGAAACCCTTAAAATACGTAAATTTTCACCAGGCCTGATGCGGCCGCCAATTTTGGTGACTTTTTGAGTATGTTAAAGCCCCTCAAAAAGGCAATTAATTTGACGGACAAAGGAAAAAGAATAATTCCTTCAGTTTCAATAGGGCCTTCGCCTCTGTCGGCACTTGGGCCCTAAAAAGTACTCCCCTCCCTAAATTTGGGGTACTCACAGGAGACAGATAAAAAAAGGGCTTAATCAAAGCAGCAGAGACTGAGCTACCTTGACTTTTTGTCTATGTTATGGACAAAGCTCCAAAATGTGATCCTACATTTCCCATAATGCACCTAGATAGCATTTTTTTATTAGATGCCCCACCTCTCAGAGTTAAAGTCAAGTCAGGCAAAAACCAAGGCAACATCATTTCATTTATATAGTTAGTTAAATGGTTTGTTTTTTCTTATTTTGTACTTTAGTACCCAGACTTTCTGGTTTGCTGTCTTTATTCTCTTCTTTCAGACTCAACATGTTTTACTCCTGCTTGGCCTATGTAAAACACCTTATTTTGAAAGGTCCTGTATAAGTAATGGACATCTGTTACTCATTGGTTAGAACAGTATTTCATAATATGTAGTGGATGGTGTCTGCTGCCCCTGCTTTGTACTAGTATCTGGGGCAGAGACGTTACCTCACTTTCGGTGTGTAATAACATTGATAAGAAACTAGCAGTGAGGTGAAACTGCGACCACCGTTGCCATGGAGATCAAGCCTTTTAAATGCAGGCAGGACCACTGCCAAAGGCCACGCCTCTTCCTGCTGAGCCTCATCAGGGACAGGTGCAGTGTGTGTGTGTGTGTGTGTGTGTTCATAAAGGGGGGCGGGACCAGGCCGAGCAACGTTAAGCCTCATTTTAAGCACACAGATCTCTGCTTCCCATGATCTCATCCACAAGCTTTTTAAGTCTCTCTTTTCCCCTCAGAGACCCACTCATCTAACGTTCATCATGCTCCTTTCTCTCTTTACTCATCCCTCTCTTACTAACTTTCTTTCTCCCCCTCACCTTACTTATCTGTCACTTCCTTTCTCTACTTATCCTCCTCTTGTCCTCCACCTTCCTGCTAACTTCACTTTCCTTCATCACTCTTTCACCCTTTTCGTGACCCACCCTGTATTTCCCTCCATGACTCCCAACCCCTCCACCCCCTCCTCTCGATACACCTCTCTGCATATTTTCCCACCGCATTCTACAATTACACTTAATGCCTCACAAAATGCCACTCAGTAATGACGAACAGGACCCTGCAACACACATATGGGAATGGAATGAAAACAGGAAATCATGTGACACACACACTGAATGGGACACATTTGCACAAACAAGCTCACACACTCATTTACAAGCACATTGAAGACACACACATACACAGAGCACTGCACTGGTGTACCTTGCCAGAACCTGTCACTGTGAGTCCATGGTGAATTTATAAGGCAGGATGGATTGGAACTGCAGTGCGGGCCAAACTGCAGGGGGAGTAGCAGACACTAATATCTCACCAGAGGACCAATTCAACACCAACTTCTCTCCCTGCTTTCTCCTCTCAGATGGGGAGGAAAGAAAGGGGCGAAAGTCAGACAATCCAAAAATATCACGCAAAGCCTTTGAAGGGTTCCAACGTGGCTCAGCAGTGCTGCAACATTTCATGACTTTTCCATGACTTCCCTCCAACACCGTCACACACACTAAAGACATTACTCCTTCCTGGTTTGTTAATGTTTTTCTAAAAGAGTGAGCAGGCTGGTTTCTACTGCAGGTGCAGCTGTAAAACAACAGGTAATTCCAGGAATGCATGACTCAAGTCAGATACATTATCGTACACTCTTGTACCGTTGCTCAATTACTTTAAGGTATACTAAGCAGCATTTTCCTAACAAACTATTTATCGACTCATACAAAAGAAATCCCTCTCAATTATCACTTATGACCCAATAGAAGTGTGTGGTGCTGTCTGTATCTGCAAAGGCCTTGCCCTCTGCTGTATTTTCTTATATCGCTGTTTGGGACATTTCTGGGTGTCAACCATAGTCTTTGGGCCATAAGACCCCCAGCCAATAACAGCTCACAGGGTTTGTGCTGCTGTGTGCTGTCACACACACATGCAGCGACAGGATGAAGCTCGACATTCACACAAAATCTGGCAATGCGGCATCTTCCCATAGGGTTGTGCGGAGGTGTGGGTGTGTTTATTTCTGCTTTAGAATGTAACCACCATGAAACAATCAGAAAATAAAGTTGTATTCCACTGTTTCTCGGCTTTGTTCGGCTGTTTTTTCCAAAGGGATAGTCAACAAGCCGGCTCTTTAGATCAAATTGTGGTCACCACTACGTATTTTCTTGTCTTTGTTTTTGATAGTTGTTGTGTTTGGTTTAGTTTCATTGTCCATACGACTCTGTGATTTACTTTTGTCGGGTCCGCTTCGTGGAATGGATGATTAAGTTAGACTCCATGTTTTCTGTTGAGATGCTGAAGCATTGACGTTGTGCTATTATTGTGGTAAGCTAGTTTGATTTTGCAGTAGACACACTGTACAAAGTTTTCGTTTTAATTACATTTGAAATGATTCCAAACTTTGGACGCTTTCTGTCGTTTTCTCTGTCTCTTCTCTTAGTCCCTCACTATTTACGCTCTTTCTTCATTTTGTAATCTCCGCCATCTGTCTTCATGGCATGTTTCGACAGCAGCGTCAGACCGGCGTGCGGCAGTAATAATCATCCGTGCGGAAACACTGTGAGCGATACAACGTTGGTAACATTGATTAATAAATAATAATAATAATAATAATTTTGCTCAAGGATTTTTAGTAATTATTCGAGTTACTCGCCCAGGGCCCCTATCTGGAGCCAGGCCCAGATGGAGGGCTCGTCAGCGAGCATCTGGTGGCCGGGTTTGCCACAGAGCCCGGCCGGGCAGAGCCCGTTTGGCTTTGTTATCAATGCTGTTAGCATCGTGGCTAAGACTGTTATTTATTTTATGACAAATTGTTTTGGCTGTGCTTTCTAACATCATGTCATTGTGCTAACCTAGCAACGTTAGCCTTACAACAGCCGCTTCAATACACTTGTTATATAATGTTTCATTACAGAGTTCTCTGTTGATTTATTTGTCGCTGTTTGCATGGTAAACAAATAATGGAAACAGAGAGCGGCGTGCCAGAAATGCAATGCGCCATGACGTAGATCCCCTCAAGGCCAGGCTGATGTTGGTAGTCCCTCTAGTGGACATAACATGTAACAACAACCACATGCTTATAGTGGCATTGACAATGCATAAGCCTGAGTAGTGTAGTACATATTTATAATGGGCTGCATTTGAGCATTTAATATTTGAATATTATTCAAATATAAAAAAAAACAAATGAAATTCTAATGATATAATAGAGGAAGACTGACAGCTCTAGTTTACAATATATCAGCCAATATTAATGTTGTTAAGAGTTAAGGTTCCCTTAAATTTGATTTCTATGAATTGTGACTATGTCATGTTCTGAGCGGGACATTTTACAGCTGGAAAAATAAATATAATAAGGAAACGGTTTCTCATGTTACTTCAAACAAATGCATTTCTGTACTATCATTTATGGTTATTATCAACTATAGTCTGCCAGTAATATAGGTCATGCTGAAGTCAGGCTCTGATATTCACGGCTGTATGCACTGTCCTACCTGCTCGAGCAAAGAGAGGATGAGGCCTAAAAAGTTAGTTCGTCCAAAAAAAGTGATGCTGATGTCGAGGTTTACTGAACAACAATACGCTCAGCATACCCTCTGTGGTATCATTAATGGCTAATAATATCCAAAGTCGGAGTGCCACCGATCACTTCAAACAGTAGGGCTTTCATACAATATCTGTAGTTGGATTCGGAGGAGAAGAAGAAAACGAGCAGAAGAAGAGAGGAAAACAGGGGAAACAAAGGCAAAGAAGGCAAGCTGGAAGAACACAAAGAGATGAAAAGAGACCAGGGACTGTAGAAAAATAGCAAGTACAGAGGAGAAAAAAAGAGAGCTGAGGGAGGGAGATACACAAAGTGAAAGAGAGAGCGAGTAGCACTCATGAACACTGCTCACACCATGTAAGGCTTTATTCAGAAACAATGAAACAAGCCTTGAGAGCAATATCTCTCGGTGTCACATTCTCTCCGTCTCCATGGTTTTAGTATTTCCTGCTTGGCTGACTGAAGGCAGATGCTCGCATAGGGCTGAGCTGTTTTCAGGGAATCAAGGATTAATAGGGCATTGAGAGGCGGTGTTAACACAAGCCAATCAGCCTCTGCTATTGAATGCAAACTTGGTTCTGCCTCTGCTTATTCAATCTTGCGGTAGTTTTGTTGTTTGGTTCGTGTTGTGTGTGTTTGAGAGTGTTGCTCTATAGGTTATCTGGAGGTTTAAATGTAAATGTAAGAGTTTTAAAGAGCCTTCTCAAGCTGTCTGGAAGTGACACAAGATCCAAAAGAGTCTTTCTGTCTGCCCTTCCTGCAGCTGGTGAAACTTCTGAAACTATAAATGGGCAGAATAAGAGGAAGGACAGCAGAATATTGATTGAGTTTAAAATAAGCAGCCGTGTTGTGTCCTGCATGAATAAACCTGTACTGTGTTCATCTACAAGTAGACATGCAGTGGAAATAAAACCTGTCTGCACAGACAAACGAGAAGCAGTTTAGCTGACTCAACTCCCCACAGTCAAACACAGTCCCAGCAGTGCTAATGAGTAAACCCATTAAAATGTTATTTCACTAGTATATCTCACTTAACATTCCTGTCTTGGAGTAATCATATAAACTCAAAAGTAGACCTGAAATTAAGAGTTGTTGTTAATGTTAATCAATTATCTCTTAAAGTAATTTTTTAAGCAACATATGCCAAATATCCTTCTCTTAAAGTTTTGTTGCTTTCCTTTGCCTTATGTGATAGTAAACTGAATATTTGTGGGTTTTAGACAAAACAAGACATCTGAACCCATCACATTGGGCTTAGGAAATTGTGATGGGCATTTTACACATAGACTGTTTTTTCACAATTTTCTGATATATACTAAATAATTAATCAATTAATTGAGAAAATAATTAGCAGATTAATCAATCCTTCAAATAATTGTTAGCTGCACTCAAAAGTTGTTGCAATAGATATAAAATGGATTAAAATGTATTAGTAGGTATTTTTTTCCCCACATTAATATGTTAATTTAAGCAGCAAATAAATTCTAATAAATATAAGGGGGATATGTGAAGACAACGTTACTGAATATGTGGCAAGACATGAACACTATGTTCTATGCTTTTTTATTATATATTTGTAATACCTTACATTTGGGTGATGTATATGTAATATATCTTCATAGTTAGGCAGGCACTGATTTGGAGAAAACTGAGTCATTAATTTTGAACAGAGACACCAGTCTGAGGACAGAGATGACAAGAAGTGATGATGAAGCTCTTTTTTTAATCACGGATGGACAGGGGGGTATTCAATTCATAAGAGTAAGGATGTGTGTGTGTGTGTGTGTGTGTGTGTGTGTGTGTGTGTGTGTGTGTGTGTGTGTGTGTGTGTGTGTGTGTGTGTGTGTGTGTGTGTGTGTGTGTGTGTGTGTGTGAGTGAGTGAGTGAGTGAGTGAGTGAGTGAGTGAGTGAGTGAGTGAGTGAGTGAGTGAGTGAGTGAGTGAGTGAGTGAGTGAGTGAGTGAGTGTGTGTTGTAGGCCAATTAGCCTTTAGGATGTAGTGTTGTACAGAAAGACAGAGAAGAGAGCAGAACATCTGGCTGTGCGACAGGCGGAGAGGAGGATTGAAATAATCTGATCAAAGAGGGAGCAGGTCCATATACACAGACAAATTAATCAGCAATGGCAAAGAATACACCCCTATACGCTGTGTGAAAACAGTGATACTGCAGGTTCACACTGCCATATGCGTCTAATCAAATCTTGGTTGCAATCTGTGTCAGACTGTGCAATCTCCATTTTTAGGCATTTCAGATTTAGAGATGAATACCTGGTGAATCCTACAGCGATGAATACCTGGTGAATCCTCCAGCAGCCCTAACATGTAAACACTAAACAGGATTAAACATTTTTTCAATTTTGTCCTCAATGTATGTGATTGTCTGACATTTTATGCAGGCTTATCTTAAGTAGGGGTGGGAATCACCAGAGTTCCCACGATACGATATCATCATGATACTTATCTCGTGGTACAATATTATTGCGATTTTGAACAGCAATTTCTTACCTTTATTCGACTTTCAACAAATAATGTACCCAAAGGAAAACTTTATCAACATCTGTTGAAAAAACTCAATTGCACCATTTAGTGAACTGAAAAATACTGTATACATTTTTTTCCCACCCCTAATCTTTAGTCACATAAACTCTGAATTGGCAGCTTGGTGGACTCAGTGCGATCACTGACCACTGCTTTAGAAAAAAAGTTACCTACAAAGGCTAAAATAATAATAAAAATGATAGAAACCTCTTGCAGGTTGCACAATACAAAGTCTGTCCACCATAACAGAAACATCAATACTAATGTACTAAAAATAACTAGTATTCTACATGCTTCACTTCCCTGCTTAAAAGCTCTGACTGGATTACACTTTCATTCTGATTTTCATCACTTTTCATGTGTGACTCAGTAATCTCATCCAAGCATCTCTTGTATTTGCATTGTGCTGTATGCTGTGTGTAGCAGAGCAGGAACTGGTTGCTACTGGTTTGGTCATACCAAACAATAAAAACTGGAAAAAAAAGCAGATGACTCTTTCACACAGACAGCTGACCCAGATAGCTACTACTACCTCTGCTCGGTTTTTAAACCTGTTGGGTTCATTATTTTCTGTCATGGGTGTAAAAGGTATACCAAAGGGTGTTTTTACAGAGCTCAGACATTGCAAAAGCAGCAAAGAAGTTAATACAAACAGTTTAAAATGAAAGATTTAAGTCAAAAAGTAAAAAGCCTGACCCTTTGCCAGAGCCTTTGGAACAGACAGCAAGAAAAAGATTTTGGTCTCAGGATCTTTTCTTGCTGTCCGTTCCAAAGGTCAGAACTGAACTGGGAAAAAAAAGGTGTTTAAAGGAGAACTCTGGGCAATTTTTACGTTAATCTTGATTGCTATAAATTTATGAGTACTGTCGATAGCAAAAAAAAACAACAGAATCGGTCCTAGTAAAGTGGAGTTGCTGTAGCTAATGCAGCTGAAGTCCCATGGGAATTCAGTTGTAGCAGTAAAAGGTAAACAGCAGTGTGCAGATTGGAGCGTAGTGTGTGAAGAGTGAAAAGCGGAGGTGTTCACAAGGGAAGAAGCTTGGAGTAACGTAACTATGGAGAATATAGAAGATATTGAACACATGGAAGAGGCTTTTGAGTTTGAGTCGTCCTTATTTATTCGAACCCGAGTATACAGACGAACAACTAGCCTCACAAGAGTTGGAAAGAATGAGACAGACAGAGGGGCAACAGGCAGATGAAGCAGCTGCTCCAAGCGCGAGCTACAGCTTGCCTTCAGTAACGCTATTACTGTGCAAGCCACACACATCATTTATCGCATTTCCATGTAGTTACATAGTCACTGATATGGTCATAACCACTATAGTGCTCAATTACCTATTTTTGAAGGGGAAATAAACTACAATTTCTCGCCATGAAGGCATGACCTGTCCTCTGGAGGAGATCCACCAGACAAGCGGGCGCTCGTTGTATTGTTGTCGGCCGTGGCAGGCGAGGAAGGCGTGGAGGAAGGAGAAGCAAGGGTGCCGGTCGGGCCTGCTAGCCCGGCTAAGGAAACTACCACACAAATCGCCACTGCCAAGACTCCTACTCACCAACGCCAGATCGATGTCACACACAGTAGATGAGCTACAAATACACACAGAACTGATGCGTGATTATTACCACAGAAGCCTGGCTATACCGACTCCCGGACGGCAGCTGGCAGCTAGCAGGACGAGCTAGTGACAGGATGTCTACTTTGAAAACGCATCTTTTTGTCACGTAAGAGCCCTGTTCATGTTGCACAGACATTATAATTGCATTTTGTGTCTGTTAAGAGGCACAAAGGCACTCTTTAGAATATGACCCCAAAACTGCCGTTTTAGCTAACTGGGAGCTATGGGCATTAGCTGCAGCAACTCCAGTTTGCTAGGACCAATTCTGTTCGTTTTTATCTGGCTTTAGGTGATTTGCCTGATGTATCTAGGATTGTGGTTGATTTTGGGAACTATTTGCTGCTTTAGTTGTTTATGTTTTTAATGTTCCGTTTCTCTGTCTGCATTCCCTCCATCTGTGCTCTAATTTGCTCTAATTCTCGGCCTTGTGATCACTCTTCACTTCTCTGTTGATCGGAAAATATCACGCACCACGCCGAGGCTGTGATCGTGTTCTGCTGACTTGTGCTCCCAGCAGAATGCTTAGTTTACGCCTTTTTAATCCTGGTGGCCTCTTGCAATCACATTACTTAATTAGGAGGCAGGGACTTACAAAAACTGCACTGTAAATGGACTTTAGCTAATGTAGCACCGTTTCTCAATAATGCACACCCACCACAGTGAACATTAAGTGTGCTTCTGTCCAGATTTGGTTCCATTTGACAACAGTTGCTGGGATAATCTCATCACCTGTTCTAATGCATCCACTGAAACACAAGAGTCCACGCATGAGCATATGGAGATTATAGTACTACCATACACTGAGCTGACTCACACCATTACATTAATGTACCTTTAAAGTTTATTTACAGCAGTGATGAAGATAAATTACACATGCATATGTACATTTCTGTGCACATTATTGGCTATCACTGCCCGTTTGGATTATAGTCCAGAATGTCACAGAAACAGTGATAAAGGAGTTCAGTACTGTTGATTCAACTCTGCAATTTTTTTTTACATATTGTTTGAAATGATCTTTACAACTCAACAGCAATAAATTACTTATGGGCTCTGAAAAAGGAGCGAAAAAGATCTGTCATCTGTAGCTGCTGTAATTCTGTAAAAATGCCCACCAATCACTGCCTCGCCATCCGCTTGGAAAGAACCAATGAAATGCATGCTTGCCTGCTGCGTGTACTCTACCCCTCTCGTGTACGAGCCTGAGCTCAATGCTTATTTTATTTTTTCTTCTTTAGAATAAAAGAAATGTAAATGCATGTATCATGAGCCGGAGTTAGCTTAAAAGCTAGTTTTGATTAGCAGTCCCTTTGCCTGTTGTTAATAGGCATCCTAAGTATGCATAATGCGCGTCGTAGCAGCGACGCAGCAATGCTAAAGCACGCCTGTGTGTGGGTGGAGCCCCGAGGGCAGGGGGAGGGGTTAGACAGAGACAGTTAGACAGAGGGTTAGAGCCCCGAGGAGATGCTACTTTCAAATTTGCTAGCTCTTCAACATTACATTATAAAAATGGCATTGAAACAACAAATATTGTCACTGAAAAATGTTGAACTGAAATATAAAACACAAACATCAAAAAGTTATAATCTCACTATTATATTATTTCAATATGACATTTTTTGGCATTATGATTGAATTGAAGTTTTTCAATTTCAATCTAAATTTTTTCTTGATGTCTGTCTTTTTTCAGTGACAGTTTTTTTTTTTACGCTGTCAGGATTTTTACAATGTCATTGGTTTTCAGTTTCAACTTTCTGTCACTGTTTTGGCGTGGAGAGGAGGAACTTGAGGGGAGGGACAAAGAGGGCGTGGTTTACAGGTAATTTGCATACAATTTGCATTCTGGCGAGAGACCGCACCTCCACAGAAATCCACACAGATGTGTTATTACCCATATCTGCAATGGCTTCCACAAGATCACTTGGAACCTCCAAATCTCAAGTAAATCTGTTTATCTCTGCAATTTTTTTTTCCCCATAGAAGCGGGCTGGTTTACGGTTAACTTTTAATGTAAGCTGTGCTGTTTTGGCAGAGGTTAGCTGAACAAGCGCTCATGCTACCCAATACCACATCAGCTAGCCCATTTGGGGGTTTAAAGTGATATTAATAGTGCACTGATTGAGTTTTGGTATTTATCTTGTAGGGTGGAGCGCTTGTGCTGTGATGTGTCAGTCTTTATGAGGATTCCCTGCTAGATCCCTCCAACAATCTGCATTTATTGTGTACCCACTATGTAAGTACATAGTGGGTACAAAATAAATGCAGATCCAAATGTACCACGCCTCCAGAGGGACCTTGACACTTTCCCAGACTTCTCCAGGACCCTATGCAGCTTAAAAATGTTCAATTAAACCTTTTTTTAAATTTGGTTTTGGATATTTATCATGTAAATTAAATGCACACCTAAAGTGTGCATTTAATTTACAAAAAAAGTGTAATTGTTTAGTGAAGTATTCTAAAAGCAACTGCAGAGTCTTAAAATTACTTGTCAATTACAGGATATACAAGATTTTTCTTGGAGGGGGACATGACAGAGTGACAGAAGAGTCTGCCAGTGGAGTAATTTTACCACCCATCCAGTGCCCTCTGGGGATGCAGACTATGGCAGAACTGAGGGCAGCCATTAACCCTATGACTCCCTCCAAGGACAATGGCGGATAGCTTTACAAGACTGCACTTAACTATGTGATTCTTCACACATAAACATGACAGGATAACACAGGAAAACCATTTTGTTGTTATTTTAAAATGACAAATACCACTTTACATGATATGGAGTACTGATTTTAATCCTAAAAAGTTTTTGAAATGACATGCATTTACAGTACATGGACTCCAGCAAAACAGTTAAAGCTGTACAATTTCAATGAATAACAAATACATATATTCAAGTAAGAATTTGACTCTATATTCCATAACTAATTAAATGCAATGATAATGCATATGTACAAGTCCCATTTCATGACTTAAAACAGTACAAGTGTAAAACACTGTGTAAAAGTGTAAATAGTCAAAATCCACAGGCTGACGTTGCAGAATTTCCTGAAGCCTTCTCAGCAGTCTCTCCATAAATTGCCTCCCAGTCGAAGGTGCCTGTAACTATACACAACTTAGTGAAATCGGATGAGAAATGTAAAAGTTATGATTTTAATCCAGAAATACCACAGAAATACTTTGTTTTTGTTTACAGGCAAGTTTATACATTGATGTCCAAGTAAACCATTAAAGGAGAAATCCAGTGCAAAATGAACCTAGGGGTTAATAACACATTTGTACCGAGTCGACTGTTCTCTGGGATATGTTTTCATGCTAATCGAATGTGACCAGTTTTATCACAAGCCGCTAATTAGCTTATAAAGCTAGTCGTCGGAGCACTGGTAAAGTAAAAAGAAATCGTGTTTGCTTGTAAACGTTGTTTTCAATTCAGATTCCGAGGCTTTTTCACGCATTTCAAAATGTAACTACACGTCGCGGCGACGCACGCCTCTCGGCCGTGGATTGGTAGCGTTGCATTCCCCCTAATTCAGAAGGCTGGCTTGCCCAGGGCCAGGCCAGCTCAGCGGCGTCTTTCTCCCGTTGCGTGCCGCTGTCTCTCCTACCTACACCGGCCTCCGCACCCTGTCCCTTCTCCCCTTTCTACCTGCCTGCACGCAGTGCTGCTGCACATGAGGAGAGAGCACAGAGGGGAGGGCGGGGCTGCTCCTTAGTCACAGAACAGAAGAGAGAGGAGACTGTTTTGGCGGCCACAGGAGAGAAATACCTTGCGTGCTCGCTGGACAATATTGGCGGCTTTTTTTTTTTTTTTTTTTTTTTACAGAAAGTCTCGGTCTTTTCGACAGAAAGTCACCAGATTTGTCGCTAGTCGCTTTTGTTTAAAAAAAGTCGCTAAGGGGGTCTGAAAAGTCGCTAAGTTGGCAACACTGCCCACACACACACACACACACACACACACACACACACACACACACACACACACACACACACACACACACACACACACACACACACACACACACACACAGGCTCAACGCACACACCAGCACACAAGTATAAACATCAGACCACTTACGTAGGCTACGGTGAAAGCTCCGAACTTCCTGTCGAAAGCATTGTTTGTGTTTAATCCAGGGTCTGACTTTTAATTTTTAAATACCATATACCAATATAGGTCTTACTGAAGGAATTTAATGGTCAAAATATTATTAATAAATATTCAAATATATTCGAATATGAATATTAATAATCAAACAAACTTCGAATATGATTTTTGGGCAAAAGTCAAAGCCCTAGTGTACAGACAGTTTATTTAAAAGATAGTTTATAGACTGTACCATTCATGTATACATGCGGGCGCCATCTTGGAAAAACAGTCATGACCAGTCGAACGACGAACGCCGTGCAACCGGTAACCAGTAACATAGCTCAAGCACAGCGTTCATCGTCGCTATTTTGAGCCTCGTTAGTGGTATAGAAATAGCGATTTCTTTTTACTTTACCAGTGCCCCGACGACTAGCTTTATAAGCTTTATAAGCTAATTTGCGCCGGAGTTCTCCTTTAACCGATAATTTTTTTGACCTTATCAGTTAAACAGCTAAAAAATATTGTACTTGACTGGTTTACATGATAATGTTAACTGTTATGTTCAGCTAAGGCAGTTTGTCAGTAACTGTGTTTTCCCAGGTTTAGGAGATGTCAGTGAACACGTTAGTGATTGGTGGTGTGTGATTTGCCTAGAAACCTGTCAGTCAGCAGCTATACTTGTGATTGGAGGAGAGTTATGGGGGAGGGGCGTTAAGGTTCCGTAGCAGTGTTAGCCAGGTACAGAGAGCGGAGCTCGTTCTCTTAATACATCCATGAATGAGTAAATGAGAAACGCAAGCGAGTCAAGCCTTGTGCACCAGCAATAACACTGGCCTTAGGACTTCTAAAGGACAGGAATTACTGTTACTATAAATACTAGATTATATAGACAGATTGACATCCCCGGTGGGAGATTTAGCTACAATTAGCCACAGAGATAAACAGACTTACTTGAGATTTGGAGGTTCCAGGTGAACTTGTGGAAGCCATTGCAGATATGGGTAATAACACATCTGTGAGGATTCCTGTGGAGGTGCAGTCTCTTGCCAGTATGCAAATTACCTGTAAACCGCACCCTCTTTGTCCCTCCCCTCAAGCCCCTCCTCTCCACGCCAAAACGGTGACAGAAAGTTGACGTGAACAACACTCCCCTGAACTACGACTACCAAGGCGCAGCGGCTGTGTGAAAGTTGAACTTGTCTCTCAAGCAGCAGAGCTGTGTGCTGACAGCTTGGGTAAGCCTGTGGGTGTACTGGGCTGCTCCTAGCTGAGAATGTGTGTGAGAGAGAGCAAACATGCGCAGCAACCTTCCCGGGATTAACAGATATAATGAAGATCAATCTTTAAAGTCCAGCCTAAAGCTAGGGGACTGTCTGACCTACATTTACCTTAACAAAAAACATTGCACAGATGGCTGGAATGAAAAACCTTGGTACTGATACTGACAAAAATACAATGGCGTCTTACCTCCGTTTAAGGAGCCATTGTAGGGTAATACTGGGCTTGTCGTGGCGCCATGGCTGTCCTCCATTTTGGTCCCATCGGTGTTGGCGACCTCGGGCTCCTGCAGGCTGTCCTCCTCCACAATGTGTAGCTTGTCCTCGTCGTCTGAGTCTGAACTGGCCTCCAAGCCATTGTTGAAGTCTGTCACTGCAGAGAAAAGACACAGAGATGGAAGATGATCTAACATGTAGCACGGGTGGGACAAAATATCGATATGGCAATATATCGTTGTCCTTCGTGCGGTACGAGAATCGATAAGGTGGTGCCAAATATTGATATTCTAATGAATAGAATAGGGCGCTCTAAATAGATTTCCCTGCTCCCAGCGTGGCTACTTCATGGCTCCTCGAGCTGGCGCTCAACACTTGAACGAGGGAAACTTGAACAGAAGTTAACGAGCCGAAGAGGAAGAGGTTTTCAACGGGATAGCAGAAAGCAGTTTGAGGAAAATAACAGATGCTCCAGCCACATTTAAGTCCAAAGTCTGGACCCAGAGTTGCTAGTTGTGTCCTTTTAATTTACAGAGTGAAAAACTTGTACTGCTTAATTGTGCTGTTTTCTAATAGTCTTTGGACTTTCTGTGAAGAAAGGAAACCTTCTCACAGGCATTTTGTATTCATAGTTAGACCAATATCGTGATCTATTATTATAATATTGACTAGCAATATATTGATAGCAATATACAGAATTGCTGTAGTGTGATATTATCGGTATTGTGAGTCATGTATGGTATTGTGAGGTACCCTGTGATTCCCACCCCTAACATGTACCACTTATGGCGCTTACCCACTGCTAGTACCAGCTCTACTCTACTCGGCTCGACCGCGGTTCCCCATCCTCCATTTTCCATTGCAGATTAAGTACCGCCTCATGTGTGAGGCGAGTGTGGCTGGTCGTCATAGCGACACCGTCATAGTGACTCTCGGCATGTGACTGTTGCCACAGCTAGAAGACAGATTTTGTTTCAAAAGAAGCTGGAGGCAGCAAAAAATACACCGCTGTCTAAACTACTTAAAAACGGCGGGTTTGTTCAGGACACCCCCGTCACCCCGTCACCCCCTGTCACTAGCAATGATGACGCAGTGATTAGTGACGATTCTCTCTGACCAATCGGTAGTCTGCAGGTTTTCACGTCACCTTTTGGTATCGCCTCAGCTCGCTTGGAACCTCGACGGAGGTGATACTAAAAAAAACTACCTGTTGGCAGGTACCAAGGTTATTATAGTTTTGCATTTTTTATTAGTTTTTATTTTTATTTCGTTTTGAATTTTTGTGTTCAAATTCTGTTTAGTTTTAATTAGCTTTTAAAGCGGGTTTGCTAATTTAGTTTCGATTTTTTGAAAATGCTTAGTTTTAGTTGAGTTTTTATTAGTCTTAGTTTTTTTTTGTAATATGGGTTATTTGTCGGGGGATTCAAAAAGTATTGTGTAATAACTCAACAAAAACATCATACAATTTTAGAAATATGTATTCACAATGTATTGAACAATAACACCAGTACATAAAATGTAGCCTACATATGGTCATAAATATGTAAACAGTTTACACAAGACGCAGCAGTAAGTGCAAAATGTGTAAGTGACGTGTTCCAGGAAAAAACCTAAACAGCCAACAGAATAAAGAAGACATACATGAACAGGTGTTTTGAACTTTGGTTCAAGTAAAGTGACGAACGTTTTTTAGTCAGTCGACTCACACTGTTGTGTAGACATCCCAGCATCAATCCACGCTTCCTCCCGCTTTTGGTGTTCCTGCGTATGTACTAACCAGCAGCTGTCAGGTCGCCGGTGAAAGCCTTCCTGTAGTGTTCTCTGTCCTGCTGTTGTCTCTGTCGTGCTGCCTGGCCCTGTATCCATACATCCATGCCCGTAACGTTACCGGGGTTAGCTTCTGTTTCGGGGAAAGGGGGCTTTGCTTTCTCCTTTACCTTGTTAAGGTAAGCTAGGTTAGCCTCCTAGCTTGTGTGCGCTTCTCAAATGTTCTTTCAAATTTGTGGGATTTTTCCCTGTAATAAATTGTCCACATATTTTACCACCTTCCACTGCAAGGCACTTGCTTTTATCTGACACAGTCATAATCAAATAGGTGCCGCTTTCTTTCGGTACCGCTATGATGCCAGGTGAGGGGCATGGACGTGGAATGTCGGGTGTTCCCAGTCGGAAACTATACATGTCTACGGGAAATGTCATGGTCGGAAAGATATAACGTTATTTGCTCTATGAAAGTCATCGACAAAGACGAAAACTAAGGTCATTTACTCGATAATTTTATTTTAGTTAGTTTTGCAAACAGACATTACAGTTTTAGTTTAGTTATCGTTTTTTTGTAAAGCCTCGTTTTTATTTTTATTTCAGTTAACGACAATGTTTTTTCCCACCTAGTTTTCGTTATTTCGTTCGTTTTCGTTAACGATTATAACCTTGGCAGGTACCAGGGACTTTTTTTCATTATGGAAAAACAAAAAAGGCAAGTAGAGTCGAGGCAAGTCCAGCAGGTACCACGTAATGGAAAAACGCCATTAGATCGTAAGATTTTAGCAACTACACCTTATAATGTTCAGTCTGATTCCCAGTGCTGAGGAGCCACCTGCTGCTGTAATCAGTGTCTGATTTACATCTGTGAAGCAGAATATAGGCAATTAAACTGCTAACTAATTACTGACTGCCAAACATGACAGTGGTGTGATCAGCATCTGTGCTGCATGGGGAAGAAGCACAGCAATGTGCCGCTGTTGGAAGCAGTTCAGTCTAATTGTCTCTCCTTTAAACATTCCTAGCATTTCTGGCACATTTCTGGTAAAATATGTCAAGGATGCTGTGAGCTTTACGGTAATTTATTAATTTATTATATTTTTTCAGGCCCCTGTACATGAGCTCAGAGTGTATATATAAGCCTGCTAACCAATTAGAGAAAGGTGGATCCATGAAATGCAGCACAACACCTCCTCAATTAGCCCACCTCAACCAAGCAGGACTGTAGGCCAACCTCTCTTAGAAAACATAAGAAAGTGAAAGACTGCAGCCAAAGGGAAAAATAATCACTTATATAATATTATATAGTGAGTTTGTCTGTGAGGTACAACTTCTTAATGGGAGCTCAGGGTGAAAAATGGACCAACTGGACTGGCCTGAATGAATTTAGTGGGCGAGGTATTTGTGTGTTTGTGTGTGTGTGTGTGTGTGTGTGTGTGTGTGTGTGTGTGTGTGTGTGTGTGTGTGTGTGTGCTGTGTGCTGTGTGAGTTTTGCACAACAGTTGGAGATGATGGAGATATGTGGGTATACAGGGTTGTAAGTGATGATGAGCACTATAGGTATTTAATTGCTTTTTTACCATCAGCATGTGTGCAATTATAACTGTGTGTGAGTATCTATGTACGTGAGTGTGTGCAAGTGTGTGCATGCTCTCCGCAGGGTAGCTGTACGTCTTGGCAGAGGTGCTGAAGACGCCTAATGAGGAGGAAAGCTTGGGTTGTTTGTTCACAGGTGACAGGTGCACACACACACACACGCACGCACGCACGCACGCACACACACACACACACACACACACACACACACACAGAGAGCTTGTTTTGTGGTTTGGGACCTGTGTGTGTGTGTGTGGTCTTGCACCTCTGCATGAAATGGGAAGCTACGTCAGGTAGCGCAGTTAACCGCTTACACAAAATGCACATTTTGCAGAGACCAGACGACACCCACCTACATCTACCCTGAGCACACATTTTCCACACAAACACACACACACACACACACACACACACACACACACACACACACACACACACACACACACACACACAGACAGACCCCTCCAGGAGTGATGCAGTGCTTTCTCGAGACGATGCTGTCACTGCTCCAGACAGACGAGGGGAGCTGTGAATGTAAAAGTGTGTGTGTGTGTGTGTGTGTGTGTGTGTGTGTGTGTGTGTGTGTGTGTGTGTGTGTGTGTGTGTGTGTGTGTGTGTGTGTGTGTGTGAGATCAATCTGGATCGATGTGAGATGCTGGAGCAGAAATGGAGGAGCATAATATGTTTGTGTGCAGGAGCGCTGGTTTGTGATTTTATATTTAAGCCAGATGTGGAGAGAAACGTGACATTTACACAACATTTGCTGGTTGCTGTTTCAAGCCCTTGGACATATGGGCATGTTAAAGGTCATGGCTTAATCCCAGCTCAGTGCAGAAATATATGGATGTAAAAAGTATGTGTCTAATGTGTGACAACTGCAGTCAGTCACAGTCAACTACGACTGCAATATTATTTTCAATCTACAGATTATTTTCTAGAATAATTTTCAAAAAAATGTTCAATATGACATTTTTAAATGTATTGTTTTTTTTTTTGTCTAGACCTTCCTCCACAGTGGAGGAGGGTCTGGCTAGTCCACACAGCATTCTGGGATGGGAGAAAAACGTGCTCTGATTTATTGGCATTTCTTTAAACCAATCACAATCGTCTTGGGCGGGAACTTGTTTTGGTGGACGTGAATGTGCACGTAGGGAGGCGAGCTCTGGAATTAAAATGGCTGTTGAGTGTGTGATGACAATTTTACTCCCCCCCCCCCCAAAAAAAAGGTAAATATTATCGATACAGACTATACGTACTACCAGCACATATGGGTACTTCACTAAACCTCAAGGCCACGCCCCATTTTGGGGGATAGAAAACAGACGATTCTATAGAAGTCAATGCAATTTGACGTGTGTTTGGATCATAATTTTGACAAATGTGTGTGGATTTTTTTCTTGTTAAACAGATGCTTTGTTTTATACATGTCGAATGTTTATTGTGTGACTTGTGCCTGAACCTGAGCGTTCACGATACCTTAATAAACTAAGGTTGATTGCCGTCATGTCCCCCATATCAGTAGATCAATGACCCAACACGTTGGCCGCATACTGCTTATGTAGAAATACATATCTGATTAAATC
Organism: Zingel zingel; assembly: GCA_023566125.1. NCBI lineage: Eukaryota > Metazoa > Chordata > Actinopteri > Perciformes > Percidae > Zingel > Zingel zingel. Next base: position 34,093,860 of record CM042324.1, read on the forward strand.
ACTGTTGTTAGGCTGAGTGTCGTCTTTAATTAATCAACCTGTTATTAATAACCAACTGTTCGATCTTTAAGATGAGATTTAGTTGGAGACGACTGATGCTGCTAAACTGTTAGTAGCCTCCCACTAAAGCTAACATTATCTATCCATCAGTAGTAACTGTCACCAGCATCATTTACCACACCGACAGAGAATATTCACGTTTCTTATGAGCCTCATATATCAGTTTGAAAGTCTCGATTAACCCGCTACACAACAGTTTTTTCAGCTTTTTCCTGTTTCTCTCCTGATTTGACAGTGTGATTCTTCCCTCTCATAGGGAGCCTTGGCGATGCTGGTCTGAGGCCTGTACTACGAAGCAAGATTTGGCGTTAACAAGATGACTTCAGGTTCAACCCAGGGTTTTCTGTATCACGACGGTGGATCACTTGTTACCAGGTTAAATTGCTGTGTTAACTTATGCTGAACACCTATCCTGCTCGGGAGCAGGTTATGTTGGAGATTAGATATCAACCGGTGTAAAAGCACCGCACTGACCAATCAATACTCGATTGATAACGGCATCACCGTTCTTAGAAGATCAGGTGGAGCTCGGTGCACATAAAAGTTATAACATTTAAAAATCAACAACCCTGTTAACATTCCCTGATGGGTATTTTTATGAAAGATATAGATTTTCAGCGGAGAGAATTACGTATAGGCTTCTTGAGCCGTGTGTTCCCTCGGATGACGTATTGCCATATGTTTTGTCCAACAGAAAGTCCAAAACCCAATCATCAGTAGAACACTCGGTAAAGTATTCACATTTGGAACCAGATTGGAAGGTGCAGCCAGTGATTTTTCGCCATTTTTGCGCCAATAGATGCTGATACATGCATTTCGATTGACAGCAAATAAAAACATAGCAAGTGCAGCTTCCTCATGATGCACCGCAAGTTGGATTTGTTTTGATGAGGACCAGTTACATTCGGAGATTGGCAAGTTTTCAGGAAACAAAGGTCAAAGAGTGGTTTTCCTATTTGCTGCAACCTAATCTAACCCTGAGACACACTACTTGTCACATATGACCTGTGGCTCAGTTGCCTTCTTGACAACTCATTGCAATTAGCTGATGGTAAGCTGAGCATCAAAATATGACTACCAGAGTACAGTCATAACAGAAACCTAAATGGTAATGGTGACCGTCTGTGGTTGGCCACATTTTACAGTTTACTTCACCGTAGACAGTACAAACACACAACTACTGCAGGCAGTGACTTCCTAAAAATCAACAAACCGTGCCTCATTCAGACAAAAACACACATTATTACCCAGACAAGGCTTTGTGAGAATTCCAATAAGAAGAAAGGTCTATATTTCAGAGAAACAGGCTGTGTCGGATGCCTGTTGCAGACTGCTGAGTTATTTTAACAATGTTGGCTGGAGGGAACAGCAACCAGAGGCCTGTACTACGAAGCAAGATTTGGCGTTAACGAGGTAGCTTCAGGTTCAACCCAGGGTTTTCTGTATCACGAAGGTGGATCACTTGTTACCGGGTTCAATCGCCGTGGTAACTCATGCTGAACACCTAACCTGGTCGGGAGCAGGTTATGATGGAGATTAGATATCAACCGGTGTAAAAGCACCGCCTACTGACCAATCAACACTAGATTGATAACGGTATCACTGTTCTTAGGAGATCCGGAGCTTAGTGCACGGGGGAGAGAGAGAGAGAGAGAGAGAGGTGTGCTCAGAAAAGTTAAAGCATTTACAGACCGACAACTCCATTAATACCCCAGATTTTCAGCGGAGGGAATTACATAAAGGCTATTTGTAGGCTTGTTGAGCCGTGTGTTGCCAATGCGCACATCGGTTTGAATTATGTTTTTTATATTTTTTATTTGCTCTCACGATCACTTACCACTGCCAGGGTTGCAACTGAAATAAAAGGCTAAAGTAACAACAGTTTATGGAAAGCACAAGTGTAATTATGGTCAGATCTTGGTCCTGACTGATTGGGAAGTGATATTAATAAGCGTTGATATACACATCTACAGCGTCGGATATTTTTTTGCCAGCTCTCCTTCCTGTTTTAGGAAGCAGCGACTGTATTGCGTTTTGCCTGTAAAACCGTGTCTGTGTTCTTCATATTTATGTAGAATTATAGTTTGCTCTTCTTATGTAAAATATGCGGCTCTGGTAGATGTTTGCAATTGGTCATGCTGCGCAAACACAGCCTCTTTAATGTGAACGCACTGGATTGGGAAACCCTGGGTTGATTGAACTAGTTGATAACCACCGTCATGACACAGGTTATGCAGGACCGCAGTTGTTAGGTTAGGTGAAGCCGGGTAACTGAAAGAAATTCAGGGCATCTTGATCTTGATTCGTAGTACAGGCTTCAGCTGAGCTCCAGATAACACAGAATATCTGAGAAGCCATCATACCCTTATTATACATTCTGTATGCTCTCCTTCATTCAATTTGAAGATTTTGGTCAAACTGCTGTATAGTGTTAATTTCTTTACTTAAGTCAGAGGATTTGATTGGATTTCACTTGTAAATTGTTATTAAACAAATTTTTTCCAGACTTCAAATGCAATTCCTAAACGTTCGAAGGGTTTGATTTAAAGGGTTTTCTCTATTTTTCAGACTTGTGCAAAATCCCCTAAGATGGTAAGGAGAAGTCTTTTAAAGTCGCTTTAAAAATATATAGTGAAGTTTTACTCAGTGTCTGCAATATTATGAGTGTCCTTAGTCAGATAATAATCTCATTAATAAATAATCACGTAGGCTGATGGTGCGATATTTGCTTTGTTGTTTTATAGAATCTGAGTAAAAGTGGTGCTTTATAATGTGCATTAAGCACATGAGTAAATCATAGTGTTTCTTTAAACTACTGAGCTAAATTGTAGACATACCAGCCTCAAGTGTCTCATTCCAAGCTGCCAGGTATTCACATTACTCCTACTTGCTAATAGAGAGTGACAAAGCAAAACCAAAGCCAAATAAATGTAAAATCAATGTAAGCATCAAAACTAACTAAATTACTTTTCTCACATCAAATGATTATAGTTGGTCCCCAGTGATTATTTTTTAGCAAGTTTTATCTTTAAGCTTTTTGAGTGTTATTTATGTATTATCTGCTGTTCCAATGTTTTCGACACAGATAGAAGGTAATAATAAATAGGGGTGCACCGATCCAATATTAAGATCGGATATCGGCCCCGATATTGACAAAATAGCTGGATCGGGGATCCAGCTATTTTGTAGTAGTTTTATTTTTTTTATTTTTTTTCCCCTCCGTCGTAGCACTGGGGCCCCTGTTAACTGCGTACCCTTCTCAATCATGGTATTAACTTTATAACACAACAATTAATAACCCACAACTAACTTTCTTTAAAAGGTTAAACACCATAGCACATAACAATTTGTGACTTAAACAGTTTCTAACACTAATAATTTTACATTTACAAATGTAGCTACACCGCCGAACAGCATGTTGAGTAACATTATAGCTACTAGCTAGCCAGGTAGCATAACAGTCTGTTAAGATGGGAGAGGCTCCGGTCTACGTGCTAACGTTACAGTGCTAACGTTAAAGACATGTCACTTCAAGCATGCAGCAGAGCAACATTATGAACGCAATCCAACTACAGTCCCGCTACAGAGCGTTGAGAAAGACGGGTTCAGAGCAATGATTAAAACACTGGATTTAAGATGTCTTGCCTCGCTGAAATACGTCCGCCAACCTGCTAACATTATCCAAACACCGAAGGAGGCTGACAGAGTAGCTACGTTCAGACGCCCACTCCAACCACACTACAACCTAACTTACCTGTGGCCAAGGTAGTGTTTATACAACTAGCTTACAACTATTTTGTTTTGAAAGGGAAACAATGTTAAAGTTGTTTGTATGAGTATTCATTCGATTTGAGTTTATTTTACTACTTTGCAGTTTGCAGAAAAAAGGGTTATATAAAAATAGTTTAGATTCTGTAACTGTTTGATGGATTCTCCTTCATATAACGTTATTGTATAATGTTGATGAGCCAAGCAAACCCTTTAGTAATCAAAGCTTTTAGTAAACATGATGACATTAAAATGTTTGTGATATTTGATGTACTCCTGACAATAGAATAAGCCATTATAAACCTATATAAAGGCCCATTATTATTTATTTAAATTAATTTTAAGAAGTTTGATTACATTATATTTTCGATTTGAATGCACAATTGTTTTTTAAATAACAAATAAATAAGAATTCAATACATTACATCTATGTTATTTCGTCTTAGTTAGGAAAGTAATGTTTAGTTAGGAAAGTCTGGTGCCTTTAGTCTTTAGTCCTTTTGCACCTCATACCTTTCTTCCACCATGTGGAAGAAAGGTATGAGGTGCAAAAGGTATACAGTTTATTATTAATTCAACAACAGTATCGGATCGGTATTGGGTATCGACAGATACACAAAGCCCTGGCATCGGTATCGGGACTGAAAAAATTGGATCAGTGCATCCCTAATAATAAATGTCCAAAATCATGTGAATTGCATTTTCTTTTATTAAAAAATGTCACATGTTCTTGAGGGAGGACCCCTAAACCCCCCGGCAAATATGTGCACCTACAGTCTTCCAGAAACCCATAGAGAAAACACTGGATCATGACAATATGAGAGTGCAACCTGACTACACATAAGCCTGAGGTTACAGTAATGATCAGCATCATGTGCTTTCTGTGCTCTCTTAAGTGCAGTTACCAATAGCAACAGACAGGTGGAACTACTGAGCAGAGCAGGGAAGACAAAAAAACAAGTGCTTCCAAACACATGTGATGCAAACATAACTATTGCACACAAACGCAAGCACAAGTCCTACAAAAGCTTTTGTGTGTGTGTGTGTGTGTCACACTAAACACAAGAGTGAATTATCTTTATAATTCACCCTAAGTCACTGAAGCCTGACGTGTGTGTGTGTGTGTGTGTGTGTGTGTGTGTGTGTGTGTGTGTGTGTGTGTGTGTGTGTGTGTGTGTGTGTGTGTGTGTGTGTGTGTGTGTGTGTGTGTGAGACAATGCTTCAGAAGAACTGTTAATGGTCCATCTGGAGGTCTGTGAAGAGGCGAGGCCAGTCCAGAGAGGAAGAGGGAAGTCTAGACGATAGCATTCCTCTCTTCCCTCCATCCATCTCTCTGATTAAAGAATCTGTTTGATAATAGCCCCCTTTCATTATTACCCCAAACTAATATTTATTCGGATGTCTTTTCTGATTACTCCTTGGCTTTCTGCTTTCTGCCACTCTGAGTCACAAAACATGACTTGTTTCTGTGCTTTCTTCTGGTTGTTGAGTGAAAACATGTTTAATTTTCCAATGTGCTAAACTCTTGGCCCTGCCTTTCATATCCCTGATAAAAAAAACTGAGATAAACGTTATGTGTAGTGCACTTCTCAAAACTGAAGCGGCTTACGAGAGAGGCAATAAAACAAGCATAGGAGCTATAAAATACTGAGGAGGGCAAACTGGTTTTACAGCCTGAACTACTAATCCTAACTGAGTAATGATTCAAATTATCATAATAAAGAAGAAAAATGTATCACCAGGTGTGTCTTTAGTGTTTCTGTTTTAGCAGTAGTTTTCCTTTCTCACCTCATTAAAACACATTGTCAGACAAAACTGACAGCAAGACACAAACATGAAAAGGACCATATATTGATATAATGGCATACATTGACATTTTTTGTTTTTTAACACTCACAACACTTTATTTACATTAAGCCAGTTGTCCAGTAAAATTTCTTCAATGGCAAGGTGCACTGCCAATAGAGCTGGAATGATATGCTTTTGACTCGATTCCATTCCTTTACGATACATGGGTGCCAATTCGATTTGTATTGCGATTTTCATTTATTGTGATTCTAGAAGTATTGCAATAGATAGCATTTGATTATTGCGATTTTCTTTCTAAAAGAAAAAAAAAAAAAAAAGTTGAATAATACACTTCTAGAGACAATATATAATGAGACATTTCTAAAAAAAGAATTGTTTTCTAAGAAGAATGCACGTCTTGTCAGTCAGTCAGTCAGTCAGTCTGACCAACTGGCAACATAACATGGATGTTCTGTATTTTCTGCTTTCTGTCTGTTTGGCTGGAAACAGATATGATGGAGTTGCCGCCAGCGGTACTTTTTTTTTTTTCCACCCCTAACTGCCAGGGTGAACATGTCTCCTCAATTAAAACATGGGAATCGTTCCAGAGAGACTAAGAGCAAGAAGTCAGAAAATGGAATTCATAATATGAATCTGCCATGTCCCACTTTATTCAATCTGACCTTCACTTAACCAGATAGTCTGACTGAAATTAAAAAATATATATATATTTGTGATTTCAATAAACATGGTAGAAAATAAAACGTAAACTATTTTAAAGAAACAACTCGCACATCCAAAAATTCTTCTGTGCAGGTGAGTTGGAAAAATGTCATAAACTTGGAACAAAGGAAAGTAAAAATACACCTAAATCACAAAGAATCCTGGTGTAAATAAGCACTCCCACTTAATGCCACCTCTGCATCTACTCTGTACACAGTTGTATCCACTGAGCTGCTCTTCATATACAGCTAGTGTAAAAAAGGACACAATAAATGATGCCAACAAACAGCTTCTCTTCATATAAAAACAATAGACAGAATTCAGCGGCAGCCTTTTAGTAAGCGAGCAGCAAAGCGTCTGACTTCCTCAGTGTCGCCATCATTGAGGCAGACCCACATCAGGACACGTGACCCTGCAGGGGAAATCATGTGTGTGTGACACACCACAACACATCCCTGACTGTACCACATGGCCCGGGATCTGGGTCAAAGGTCGGCTGCTGTGTGGAAGAGACGAGCTAGAAACAGACCACTATCAGTCAGTAGATGAAGTACATCAGGACTGTATTGGCCTTAATAACATGACTAAGAGTGTACAAATGCTAGAAGCTCTGTGAGGCTGTGCCACAGCTGTGCTTTGAGCTAAATGCTAACATCGGCATGCTGACATGCTCACAATGACGATGGTAACATGCTGATGTTCAGCAGATATAATGTTTACCACTGTTTACTATCGTAGTTTAGCTTCTCAGCATGCTAACATTTGCTAATTGAAATTGAAATTGTAGGTATTTAGTTTTGGACACGTTTTTTGACCTGATGATGGCGCTAGATAGAAAGGTTGAGGCATCACCGAAGTTATTGCAATTCATCCTGAGGGGGACAGGGACTGTGTAAACAAAATGCCATGGCTATCTATACAATATTTCAGTCTGGACCAAAGTGGTGGGTCGGCTGACAAACTGCCGTCTCTGGAGCCAACTCACTTGCACGGAGTCTAAACATCAATCAACTAGGCTTTGCATATATTTTAAAGTTGAACAGTACAAGATAACTAATAGAGTGAATAACTCACGACCATCAGTCATTACCTATGATTACCCCCTACAGCTGAGCAAACACTCGTTATGCTGTACATGAATGAAAATGAGTCAACTCCTTTATTTATGATGTGTTATTGAAAAGTCGTGACCAAAGAAAGACGTGTGAGCAAAACACACACAGCATGAAGAGACCACGGCTAGCATGCCAGTGTGTGTGTGTGTGTGTGTGTGTGTGTATTGACCCATTGCAGCTGTGCAGCACGGGACCTCTGCCAAGCCCCTAACAGACAATTATACCCACTGTGTGTGTGTGCGTGTTTGTGTGTGTGTATGTGTGTGTGTGTGTGTGTGTGTGTGTGTGTGTGTGTGTGTGTGTGTGTCACACCAAACACAAGAGTGAACATCACTAAAGCTGTCTGTCTGCTACTAGATGTGACCAAATGTTAACACTGTAATTAGCTGCAGAGAGAGTCGGCCCACTTAAAGGGACAGTCACACATTTTCTCCTCCTTCATATTACCACTATTACAACTTATTTGAGAAGCTGCAACCAGCACACATTTGTCATTTCTCCTTGATCACTTAATCAATTGGCCAATCAATCCAACAATAATATGAACATTACAATCTGACACCTTCACTGTAAAAAAAAGATCATGTTTGAGATAAGTAGTCTCAACAGCCAGTGGGGAAGTTTAGAGATGCAATGATTAATCGATTAGTTGATTGATTAAGAATTCATTAGCCAATATTTAGACTTTTCTTTGACATATATGACAGTAAACATTATTAGGTTTCAGACTGTTGTTCAAATACAAGCAATCAAAATAGAGGAACATTTTAACAGGCAGACAACATTTCCCATAAATCCTATTGCTTCCTGCTGTAAAGGGGTTGTTGTCCGAAGAGGATAACCAAGTTTGAGGTGATTTTTCCAGCAGATCTGAACTCTCTCTGCTTTAACTAGAGTTAACATCAGGAGAGCAGCCCTGTCATCAACCATCAAACTGACCATTGGATGTTAAATACACCACAAACACCTGAAGAGGCTAACAATCTTCTATGTAATGTTACCATTTGTTTGTGTTAATTATATGTACAATACTCCTTGTTGAAATGCTACAGTGCATGATGCCCCTGCCGCTGAGTGCCTTCCAGGTTGCAGGACTGGAAGTTAACTATGAAGCACTAAGTCATATTCCTGAGGTGTCTGTTAACAGTCAACATCATGAGGTAAGACTGAGGCGGCGTCATCTGCCCAGACAGGAGAGGAGGGCTGTGGTCACTTATTTCCCTGGCACAACGCACCTCTGGACAAGCACTCACACTGCACAGCTATACATGCACCATCTACACACACACGCACGCACGCACGCACGCACGCACGCACGCACACACACACACACACACACACACACACACACACACACACACACACACAGGAAAGCCCCTCTTGTTGCAGCCAGCAATGTAAGCCAAAGGCCAGGGACTCAGGGACTCCCCCCCAAAGAGACAGAGCATCTGCCACGTGTATGTTATTCATATCTCTCTCTCTCTCTCTCTCTCTCTCTCTCTCTCTCTCTCTCTCTTTATGAAGGGTTGGCCCTTCAGCAGAGAATGGCAGGAACTATAGAACATCTGAAGGGCCTCACCATTGTGCACCGGGGCTACACCTACACTGACAAGAAATACTGGGACTTTAAATTGGATGCATCGTGGTGGACTACAGAGGAACTACCAGCACTAGCTCTATAGCTAACAATATTTGTTATCTGTTTTTTGGATGTTGTTTTTTTATCCATACAACGCAAAGTGTAACAAGTTCTGGTTTTAGGGTTATGTGCTGGAACCATTTCTTTTTTGGGACACCGACTTCCTGGATGTAAAACTGCAACTTCAATAAACAAAGGAGATATAACCAGTGCAGAGGGGGGGGGGGGGGGTGGATCCGACGACTCAAAACGGGGGTTGGAGGTAAAATTTACACTGCCTACGTAGCTTCTGACTCTGACTAAAAAAGCCTAAACGATGCTGTGTGTACATCAGGGCGCTGTTTATTTTTATTGAAGAACATGCACTGCATCGGTGCGAAATGTAAAAAAAAAAAAATACACTGCAACGAGCGTTTTCACAAGCAGCAATTATCCATCGGACAATTAACCAAAAAACCACATTCTTGATCGGCAGAAATGGCTTTTGCTTGTTTGGGATCCGACAGGCCAGAGTATTTGAAAAAGTTAAGCAAACTTTGTTGTCTTTTTGACATTTTTCCACTGAGTGAAATGAGGCACAGCAATCTCAACCAGCACAAGCGCTTGTGTCACTTGAAGTGCAGCGCCGCGCTGTTGAAGTGCCGATCCCCTCCCTCTGTCCCTCTCCCCCCTCCGTCTTACCCTGAAAATTCACCTCAAAATCGAAAATGCAAACACAAGATTTCTGTGGAACTTCAATGGGGAATAAAGACTAACAGATTTTCATTTAGGCAATTCATTTTTCATAGTAACACAGGAGGTGCCAGATCCAATAAAAAAGAATCCGGATCCAATAAAAAAGAATCCGGATCCAACGTCGGAGGTGCCGGAACATGTTCCGGCACCTCCGACGTTGGACGTTGGAAAACCCTTGAAATTAAGCCCTGGATATAAGGTGGTAACTATTGAGCTTTCAGAGGGGCAGGTAGCAAGGGAAGTTGCATGCCGCCTCTATGCTCAGCTAAGCTAATTGCCTGCTGGCTCTAGCTTCATATTTAGCGAATGAGCATTTTTTATTTACCCTCACACTGCAGGGTCAAACAATCTGCAAAATCCATCTGTGGCACATAAATCAGTTAAAGTCAGAGTGAGCCATTGACTCCACTCTGGAGGGGAAACAAAAAAGAGCTACCTGAAATTCACATTTCAGTGCCACAGCAGAGGTCTGAAACTGTTTATTGTTATTTAGTTTCCATAATTTGGTAGATCAAATGCAATCTTATTGGCATGGGGTACTTTCCATAAAATAATCTCTCAATGTAAATCAAACCAGCTATTAGGCTAACTGAAATAAAACCATGCCAATCTCTAGGTACGGTGAAGTGTATGTGATGATGTGGGGCAATTTTAATTCCAAAGGCCAAGGGCACTTTATCAGGATGCATAGTATCCTGGATCAATGAAATAACTGGCCTTTAAAAATAAAAATCTGCCTGCCTCTATGGGAATTTAACATAGGGGTGTGTATACTTATGCCCCCTGTATTTTAAGGAAGAACATTTATTTATTTACGATACATTATTCATTCACAAAGAAAATTGGTGTCCTTAAAGCTACATTGTGAAGAATTACTCCCATCTAGCGTTGAGATCATATATCGCAATCAACTCTCTCTCGCTAACCCTAACCCTGGATTTTGAATACTTGTGGTCCTCCATGTTTCCTTCTTCAAACTTGCTGGGGCCGGGAAGCAACGATAACCATTAGCAGCAGCTGTGAGTTGAAAACGCGAAAGGCTGAGCAGTATGTCCCTTACCGGCTAACATATTTCAAGATGGTGCATCATTATGGAGCTTCTACCCCAGTTCATGCAAGCGCAAATGTAAAATTCCAGGCTAATAGGAATACTTGAAATTGATGGTGGTGGTCAATATTCATGAATAAGGACAAGTTTGTGAAGGTCTACAGATTTTGATAATGAACAACTACAAACGTTACACACTGGGGCTTTAAAGGTTGGATTTTTCCTAATTTTCTCCTAAAAAGGCATTAAGATAAATTTCCAAAAGATGTTTTTTTTATTCCTCTTTTTAGTCAACTTTAGCATGGATGTGTAAACTTATGCAAGCCACTGTACATTACTAAAAAGAGACTAAAATACAATTTTCATTGAGTAAAACTAGACTAAATGTCATCAGTTTTCGTCGACTAAAACTAGACTAAAATAGTCATGGATAATTCTGACTAAATTAAGACTAAAATGCCCAGACTTTTAGTTAACTGAAACTTGACTAGACTAAAAAAAAAAAAAAAAAAAAAGAGTATGAATGTGACTAAAACTAATAAAAACTAAAATGACAGCTTGACACAAAGAATAGACTAAAACTAAAATTAAAACTGGCCGCCAAAAACATAACTAGTCACCTGTCCCTTGTTCACCCTTGTTTACTTGTGTATTTAGTCTGTGTGCTTTCTGTGTCTGTTGTTGGTCTTTTGTGTAGTGCTCTGGCATGTCTTCTGCAGTATTTTGTGTTCCTGGATTTGTTCCCTGTTCCCTCCGTGTTCGTGTTATTCTGGATTTCTTACCTGCTCAGCTTACCTGTTTTTTAAGTCTCTTTGTGTTATCATTCAATTATTATTACTCCTAACTGCTGCTCCCTCCTCGCATTTCTGCATTTGGGTCCAAGCCTACAACTTGACAGTTACAGGTTATCACACTGTATTTCAGCTCAAACAGTCATATTAAAGTAAAGGGTGATGAATATTGTGATAATACCATACACAGGAGTGAGTGAAGGGGTAGTGAAGACAACAATAATGTGCTTCTACTTCGTAAATGTATGATTTGTGGGTGGTGCAGTTAGTCAAATACTGAAAACCTTATAAGAATTATATAGGATAAGTAGTTAATAGTTTAGTGAAAAAAGCCCAAAACAACAGCAACAGGTCTGTACCGTAACAGCATTAAAGCCAAACTTTCTCAACAGTGGGCTAACAATGTTGCCATACAGCAATGGTGTCCATACAGCTGGAACTAACAAACAAATCTTCATCAAAGTTCAACATAATGTAGTTTCAGATCACAAGACTTTTAGCTGATCACTGACCATTAGCCTCTAAACAAAACTAATTACATTTAGCTACATAAGAATACAACTACTGGACAGTAATTCAAGGAGAAACACTGGGTGTAAAACATTTAACAATAACAGGACACTCTTACTGCCTGAGTGAACCAGCAGTCGGGTGTTATCAGCCGACCGCACCAGTTTCTGCCATCAAACTGCGGGTTTAAAACCTGTGCAATATTGCAGTAAATTGACCTCCATCAGGACACTTTCGGGCTGAAAACGAGCAGAAGTTTCTGTGTTCATGTTGTAGCCATTCATTATTGTATTGGTACTGTATTATTGTAATCATGTGTAATTCATTCCTGTTCATGCACCTGTACATTGTCGTTGGTGATGATACAGGACACTAATGAAAGAAATGGGGGTTGGAGGGAAAGGTTACTGGCCAACAGGCATCAGCCTGTGGTCTTGAATTTCAGAATATCTGTAGTTTTTTGTTTGTTTGTGGTCTTGTGTGTCTTTTTGTAGTTTTATACATTTTAGTGCCTTTTTATGTGTGTGACATGTAAGTTATGGTTCTAATAGTTGTAATAATGTTTACTTTATTGGGCAATAAAGACAGCTTTTTGTTAACAAAGAAAGTGTTTCTGAACATCAGTGACATTCTGAACATCAATGAATTCAAAACAATGATAACTGAAACATATATACAACACACCATGCAGTGTGTATACAAATATTTATTGCAAACAGACCTAAGTATGTATGATGTAACCAAGTGGCGTCTCATTTCATATGGGTATGTTTTCACCCTTACCCCTTACCACTCGGTTTCGAGGGACAAGGGCTAGGGGTAAGACGAAGGGGTAGGGGTAAGACAGAGAAATGGGATTCAGCCTAAGCCACTGGGAATTATTTTGGCGTGTTTATTTAAGAAGTTTTTTTACAATTACAGTGGGGCTGTTCGGTTAGAAACTTGGACATAGTCATATTTCCAAATCTTCAGTTAGCTTTAAGCACTAACTTAATGTAGGGCCCTATGGAATCTGTGTTTAGCTTTTTGAAATTCTCTATTTCGCAATTCAGTCCATGATTCTGTTATTACAGAAACTATTGGGCTCTCCATTAATGCTGACGTCAGTCTGTGACTGGCCCCAGCCGGGCCCTCGTCAAAAAGAGACACTTGCCACTGGGCTAAACAACTTTTCTGGGGGAAACCCTGAATATTTGAAAAAACAAGAACTCGTAACTTAACCACTCAAACTAAATCAAAATGCCATGACTACATCAAACATACAAGAGTCAGAGAGAGACATAGAGGGGGAAATTCCAATATAACAAGGTCCCTTTTAAGATGATTCATACCTCTAATATTGACCATAACATGTTATTTTTTCAAAGTGCATTTACAGTTTTTCTCAATTGTTTACACACAAATACTGGTACTTGAGACACAATGACCACAACATGTAACTCATACACCAACCCCCTGAACCAATTCTGCTAAACTACAAGCACAATTCCTGCTTTACACTCAAATTGTTCTAAAACACTTTTTTCAAAACACTACACACAATTTTCTCCATTTGGCACAAATTTCATGAAGAAAATCTCTTGTTTTCACAAGGAACACACTGCAATTCAAATATGCACACTGACTCATCACATGGGCAAACACCTGTCACACAGTTTTACAATTAGCAATCAGAGCTTAAGCATGAAAGGGCAATAGGTGAGCTCTTTTGTTTTGGAAATTTTTTTCTGCCTAGAGATGGAAAGTGTATGACCAAAATCCACAAACGCATATACCCCTTCTCCAAGCTATGGAAGAAAAACTGTAAATGTTTCCAAAAGGTAAATATCACTTATGGACCATCTATTTAGGCAGAGTTTCTGTCAAGCTGCTCTTACAGTTTTTCTCAATTGCTAAAACACAATTACTGAAAATTGCTCCATTTTCTGAAAACATTAAACACAAAACCTCATCTTCAAGCACTATTTACAAAACCTCTGACTCCTCTTGCAAAATGAAACTTTCGCCTCACAACAGTTTTACCTGTGTTCAAAATCAAACACTGCTCTCAAATCATAAACAAAGTGATCAAAATGATATACACTATCAAGCAGTCAGTAAACAATACACCAAAAAATAGAAAACACATTGTTCAAAACATACAGTTCTCAGGGAGAAGTACATTTTTAATCTCAAAACAAATTTCATATTTTTCCGTCATTGTCTTTAGATGAACGAAAACATGTTCTATCATAGTAGCTCAAAATTGCTTAGAAATTACTACTCTGCTTTGCTATTTGCAATTCTTTTTGTTCTTCCTCCTCCTTGTACCCCTATTTTTACAGTACTGTACCCTGCATCTCACAAATTTGTCCTTTGTCTCTGTGATACTGTAAGTCTTGTAATTCTTTGTTGATATGAACCTGCAACCAGTCAAAATCTATTGAGCAGTCAGTATTGTTACAGTAACAAATGGAAAGCACAATGTTCAGGGCCATACAATGTGTTCATTGTACAGTATACAGCCTACAATGCACTGTACTACAGTATACAATACTCAAAGGGACAAAAATCAAAGGAGTAAACATGTGATCAATGTGTTTCTTCTTGTCTTTGGGCTGGGTCAGGCCAGAGCACTTCGTCGACATCACAAGCAATATTGTCCCTCTTGAGGCAACGGAGGAAGAAGCCTCTTGTGTGCCGTATCCAGCCCTGACACCTCGCATACGCACTCGTCCTCTCACATTGTTTCATCTATCCATTCTCAGACTTTCTCCTTCCCACCTTCAACAACCTGTTTGCTCTCTGAACTGGCTTATATTGCAGGGCTCCAGACTAACTATTTTCACTAGGAGCACAGTGGCCCCCAACTGAAAATTTTAGGGGCGCAACCAGAAAATTTAGGGGCACGCACCGTAAATCAACCAAATATTCACATTTCTACTAATTTCCACTGTATTACTAATAAATACTTTGATAATAGATGCAGAAATTGCAATGTGCTGTTTCAAATTCAGTGTCACTTTTGAAGATGCAACATAGAAGGTTAACTGACAGCACCATCGTTGTCATGAAAAACAATATATATATATATATATATATATATATATATATATATATAGCAGCTCTAGTCTACAATTACAATGAATTCAACTTAAAATTAAACATGCATTGTTTAGGCTACTACCGAACCAATATTGGTACCGATACCTGAAATTAGGTTCCGTTACCCAACGGTACCTTTTTTTTGGTACTTTCCCTCTATAATTACAAAACATTTATTTCAGTTGTAAAAATGATTGTCAAACCTATTTATCCTATGTACCTAGAACATTATGTTATTTTATTAATTAAACAAAATCCTCCTCCTCCCAAACTCACACCTACAAACTATTAAATTGAATAATTATTCATTTCTTACTCACTGTAACTTTTATTCTTTTATTTCTATATTCTTTTTTAGCCTGTTTTATTTTCATGACCGTTTTTAATTGCTCTTTGATGTTTCATGTAAAGCACTTTGAATTGCCTTGTTGCTGAAAGCTGCTGTACAAATAAAGTTGCCTTGCCTTACAACCTCAGTCAGTCAGTATGTGTGTGCGTGTGTGCGAGTGTGTGTGTTTGTGTCAGAGCTCCGCTCTCTGTCAATTTTCAGAGAGGACAGATAAGCTTGATCTTACGCGCTCTCAGGTACCGACATTTCGACGTTTAACGTGTAAAAAAGGGGGCAAATTTACTGGTCGCACATGTGCAACTGGATGTAAAATTCAGTTGCACACTCTCAAATTTTGGTCGCAAAATGCGACCATTTGGTCGCAGTCTGGAGCCCTGTATTGGTTGTGTCACATCATTTGAAACAAGTTAAATCAATTTTGAGTGGTTGTGTTTAATAAATGACATGCATTCTCTATTTGTATTTGATTGTTGCCACTTGTGTTTACCAGTATGGATGACATGTGGATTAGAGTGCAGAATGTGTTTTGAGAATGAGAATGTGTTTAGAGTTTTGCTGAAAAGTCTAAGTGAGATCTGCAAATTGGGTTTTACCATGTGAAATGGTTTAAGGTATTGACAACATACTGCACAATTAGCTAAATGAGTTCAGGCAACTGAGAACTTTGTTCAGCCAATGGGTTTTAGTGTTTTAGCAATAGATAAAAACTGTAAAAGCCGAATGCAGGCCTAAAGTGACTGTTTACATCACTTTCAAACTTCCCAGACGTTATAGGGTGACCAACAGAGTGACAGGTGGCACAGCACCACGGCTGATGTCATTGCCCTAAGCTCCTGTTGACTCACACTACACCTGAGAAACCACTGACACCACTGCTGGATTCTGTGTCTGCAAGTGTGTGAAAAGAGTGAGGGGTTAATTAAAGTGTGATTGAAGTGTTAATTAGGGCTGCACAATATATCATTTTTTTATCGTCATCACGATATATAACTGGTGTAATAACTAGGGATGTAACAGTATGAAAATTTAACCTCACGGTTATAGTGACCAAAATGATCACGGTTTTCGGTATTATCGCAGTATTTTTAAAAGTGTGTTCAATATGTTTAGAAAGCACCGATAGGCCTACACAAGCTGAAATAGTTTCAAAAAGTGTAACAGTGTTTATTATATTACAAAAATATAGGCAATAGGCTTGAAAACTATTTTCAAAACTATTGAAAACTGGCTACTGAAACACTGGCCCGCTGTAGGGTGTCCGGTAAGAACTCAAACCAGAGATGTCTGACTTTGAAATCCAGGAAGATTTATTTACTACTATAACTCGAACATGAAGTTGTATTTGACGTTACATGTGAAGTTGGATGTGGTTCTGAAATATAAGCAAATAATAATGCACATTAATAAGCATCTTATTTACTATGACCATTATTTACCAACACTAAATGTTAAAGCCACCAGCATAAAACAAGAAACAATACTAAGAATTACATTCATTTCTCTGTAATAATTAACATATTGCTCAGTAACACAAACTGAGAATAAGCCACATCTATTACAGCATACATATCCATAACGGCGCAAACAGTGTAATACACCTTTAATAGCTAAGCACGTGGCTCCACAGCGCTAGTCTGTTTACTCGTGATTGCACGTTGCTAGAAAATTGCCCTAACACAACCTGAATATCAACACGTAGCTGCACAAGTAATATTACACAATCTGCACATCTATCATCTATGCAATAAGAAACACAGCAACTGAAATATTATCAAGGCGATAATATCTCTCTCTCTCTCTCTCTCTCTCTCTCTCTCTCTCTCTCTCTCTCTCTCTCTCTCTCTCTCTCTCTCTCTCTCTCCAAACAAATGTCTCGTCGTAACACGGGCTAAACTTATCCACATCGTAGCAGAACACTTATTGAAATATAAATACACATAGTTTTAACGTTTACACAGATAACGAGGCAAAACCCATGACAGTTTAGCAAGCTACAGAATAGTTTTAACTTACGTTCTGGGCTACACACATCACTTCAACAAATCCAAAAACGGGAAAGGAATGATAAAGAAAAAAGTCAGTTTACAGCTGAGCTGCCGCGTTCTGTCCCCTTCTCCTGTCTGAGCGCAGTGTGCCTGCGCGTTAACTTCAGGAGACTCGGACGAAGCTGGGAAGGATTAAACACAGTGTTTCCACACCATGGTAATCCACTGTGATAATAATGATATTTTAAATGAAAACGGTAATTGTGGTTTACCGTTAAACCGGTAATCTTACCTCCCTGACGTGAAATGCTGCGAAATATCACAATAGACACTCAGAGATTATCAGTCATTCTTTTTTTAGTGGTGCCTTTTATGTTCAATTTAATGTTCAATTTGTTCAATAAAAGAATGTTAGAAATAATTTCCTTTCATTTGTTTTAAATTCAACAAGCAGTTTGCTGTATTTTAGCAGAATACTGAAGGCAGCAGAAAGGCAGAACTGAGTACACTTTAATCGCATATTCCATATTTGTGTGAATGTATGTTTCTTGAGTTCTTAAACAATGGAAGTATAAAAATGCCCATAAAGATGTTGCTCTTATAAGTAACTGAATGTGTGTGTGTGTGTGTGTGTGTGTGTGTGTGTGTGTGTGTGTGTGTGTGTGTGTGTTTGTGTGTGTGTGTGTGTGTTACACCAGGGTGTTACGTAACATTCTCAGTCCTGCTATAGCTGCCTGGAAAAAACAATGATTAGACTGCACCTCTGCACTATTTCATCTTCTGTCTACCCAACCGCCATTCATCACTGAGTCATATAAACACTAATGGGTGGCATGGATGAAAGTTGCTCCAGGCCACAGTTTTATATAAAAATCCTTCTGTCTCATGTCTCTTTTGAGTTGAAGAGGTAACTAATTGAGATGCAAATTTTTGCCCATTTCTCTGTGAAAAGACGTGAAACAAACCTAAAGAATGTTATAAACAGCAGTATGAGAGTGCTCTTTTTAGAGAAACCCGGCTTCACCAAGACTAAATCATTTCCTCTCTTGTCCTTTTAATAGAATATGTCACAGATCAGCCACACTGGGGACCATTATTAAAACCACCAATAACGCAGCTATAATTGAAATATATGCAGCCTTAGATGAGCTACTGTAGATATTTTGAAAATCAAAAAAGAGCATGAAAGAAGTGCAACATCATTTTGTTATGTAAAACACAAAGGTAGGAGCACTATGGTAAACCAGGTGGACAAATTTTGCACACATGTGCCTCTTTAACGCATGTACAATGCAAAGATAGAAAGTGAAGCGTGGAGTTTAAGTGTGGGAAATACTAAATTAAAAAAACAGCAAATTCCAGTTGAACGAACAGGTAAGAATTAAGAACAATTTCTTTCTATTCACCTGAAGTTTTCAGTTTCTATTCAACACAACAGCGAGTCAAACTGAAACCAGTATATGTTCTCAGTACAACACAATTCCAGAGCAGTGCTACTTCTCACAAACTAAATGTATCAGCAGCGTTCAGACAGCGGTAATCCAGTCCACAGACAGCACTAAGAATCTGCAGATTTCAGAGAGCCAAGATTTACAGCTTGCTTATTTTACAAATTTTAAAATCTGACTTTTTCTGTTAGAGCGTACCTAAAACTATACACTAAACAGGCAGAATAAGAAAACAGGAACTTCATTTTTGACTCCTTGAAGGATGCACACTGCACTGCTGATGCTGTCCTGTGTTTGCGTAACAATGGCCATGTGCCCTCGAGACTTTAACAACTTTTTTTGAATTCATATCAAAAGCACAATCTGTGATCTCAATGTAAACAAAAGAGATTGACTGATGGATGAAAATGCTTTTATCGTATCTCAAAGTTCAATTCTTTAATTACGAGAATATATGTGGTCATTAAAATGGTCAAAAATTACTGTAAGGGCCTAAATAATTTAAGGGTTTCAATTGAAAAGTATGATGTTACTACTGCTGCTGCCAGTGCATGCACTCTGACCCCTGACCTGAACGGCTGTGTTTGTTGCGAGACAAAAGAAAGTGTGATTTTTGTGACTGGAGTTCCACAGGTAAAAGCAGAGCTGCCTATATGCATCTTTGACATTTACCTGCCACACTGACTTATTGCAACCTGCCTAACAACACACACACACACACACACACACACACACACACACACACACACACTCTGTTGACTGTGTGTGTGTGACAAGTGTAGGATCAGCAGGATTTAACTCTGACAACAACTGGGTCACACGCTAACATGCTGCTGTTAGGACTGTACTCACACACACACACACACACACACACACACACACACACACACACACACACACACACACACACACACATATATACAGTTTAAACACAGCGCTGACCTACATATCAACATATCACAGGCTAATAGTCTAATAAAACACGTCGGCTCTCTCTCCGCACCGACACACACACCCCTGCTCTGGGGACAGGAGGAGGGGATTCTCTCTCTCATGGTGATAAATGTAACCTGAGCACTTCTACACAAAGTCCACATACAGGATGTGACATATAGGGAAGTGGGGGGGTTGAGGTGTCATGTGGTCACTTCCTGTTTACCTTAACACCTCCCCCCCTCTTGTCTCCCTCTGAACCCTGTCCTCCCCTCTCAGATCTACAGATTAGCTGATCGGTTCATAAACCAGTTATGAACTGATGACTCCAAACATCAGTGTTATTATACACAGCTTTGCATTGATGATGGGGATAAAAGGGAAACTCACTAGTCTGGCTTTCACCAGACCAAGCTCAATCTTTTAATATTGAACATTAGTCTGGGGAGTCTGCTCTGTATTTTCTACTGCACAAGAGGCGTGATCTACGGGAATAGTTCAAATGACTGTGTACGCAATTGAATAGTCCTTCAACCAATCAGACCAGGGTGACGTAGCAGCGACAGCGGCATCAACTGGTTGCCGCACTTCGGTGGCCACTATGTTGAATGTAAACATGAGGGTATCTGTCGATACCGAGCACTGATCCAATACCAGCGCTCTCCATTTCTCAAATTGAAATTTTCTACATGAAGACAAATGAGGTCAGGAATTGTGGTGACGCTAAAACCTGAGTCAGCATCCACTGTGACTAAATTAATGTAATTTATAGCAAAAAAACTGCATTAACTGCAGTTACAGTTTTTCTCAAATGCTAAAACACAAAATCCAATCCTCTAAACCAAATGACCAGTTGTCTAAACACATTTACTAAATCTAGCCATCATTTTCCAATATCATAAACACATTTCACATGAAGACACAATTCACAAAACACAATCCTCCGTTCTCATAAATCTTAACACATTTTTCTTTGCTAAAACACAAGTTGCAAAAGAACTCTGCTCATATTCTCAAATGAAAGCTCATGTGATGCAAAATGCTTGCCACAGTCAGCAATATTCGAACACAATGAACACACCTGTCATTCATTACACACAACGACTCAAAATTGAAGATACCTGTTGCTAATGCTGTGACCACGTGTATAAAGGCAAGTTCAGAGTCCACAGTTTGCTGAAGATTCCAAACAAACACAATGGATGAAGGCAGAGTCAGAGGAAGAGGAAGAGGAATTCGAGTCAGAGGAAGGAGAAGAGCTGGCCATGGAAGAAGAGGAGCAGGCCAACGAGGAAGAGGAGTTCAAATCAGAGGAGGAAGAGGAGCAGGCCAAGGAGGAAGAGGAGTTCAAATCAGAGGAGGAAGAGGAGCAGGCCGAGGAAGAGGAGTTCAAATCAGAGGAGGAAGAGGAGCAGGCCAACAAGGGAGAGGAGGAGGCCAACAAGGGAGAGGAGAAGGTCCAGGAGGGAGAGCAAGACAACCTTGCACCATCATTACGGACGAGATGCGAGCAACAGTCATTGACCATGTCATTGTCCATGGCATGACAATGGCTGAAGCAGGACTAAGAGTCCGTCCAAACCTGAGTAGGTTCACCGTGGCCACCATTATCAGGGCATTGAGACAACACAACAGGTATTGTACTCTATTGCTTTCTTTGTCACAATACAATTTTACAAGCCTGTGAAAGTAGTCTATTGGTTTCAAATCAGTTGTTACTGTATTGTAAAACATGTCAATTGACAACACATGTTTCTTTCTTTAGAGTTGAAAGAATGCCACATAGAGGTGGGAGGGTTGCCATATTTACAGCGGTACAAGAAACCCTCATTGTGGATATGGTTCGTGAGAACAACCTCATCAGACTCCGGGAGATCAGAGACAAAGTCATTGCCGATAATGTCAACTTTGAGAAAATTGATGATGTCAGCTTGGCCACAACAGACCGAGTTCTCCGGCGCCAAAAGATGCAGATGAAACGGGTCTATAGGGTTCCCTTTGAGCGCAACTCTGCGCGACACAAAGACCTACGTTACGAGTATGTGCAAGTAAGTATACATCCATGTTCACAGTACAGTTAGTGGACATACTGTGTTGCTCAGTGGCCTAAATTACTTCTGGACAATACTGTGCTACCTGATTGACTGTTGTTCTGAACACCTGTGCACTTTCACATTTTCACAGAGGATATTACAGTTGGACGCTATGGCCAGACCTCATGAGTACCTCTTCCTGGATGAGGCTGGCTTCAACCTGCTGAAACGAAGGCAAAGAGGCCGTAACATCATTGGCCAAAGAGCCATCACTAAGGTTCCTGGCCAACGGAGGGGTAATATTACTCTTTGTGCGGCCATGGATTTGGAGGGGCTTGTCCACCGGCATGCTGTCCTTGAGTCTTACAACACCCAACGTCTCCTCACCTTCCTAGAGGAGCTAAAAGACATCCTCCTGGACCGCCAACAACACCATCCTGGGCCCGCACATCACATTTATGTGATCATTTGGGACAATGTACGCTTCCACAGAACAAACCAAATCAGAGAGTGGTTCACCACCAACAGTAACCACTTTTTAAATGTCTGTCTGCCACCCTACTCCCCTTTCCTGAACCCTATAGAGGAGTTCTTCTCATCGTGGAGATGGAAGGTTTATGACAGACAACCATACACTAGAGAGAACCTCCTAAGGGCAATGTAGCTGGCCTGTGTTGGCATCCCAGTGGAGGCCTTCCAAGGATGGATTCGCCATTCCAGGGCGTTTTTCCCGCGGTGCCTGGCAAGAGACAATATAGCCTGCGATGTGGATGAGGTGATGTGGCCCGATGCAGCTCAGCAACATGATGCCGCACAGTGATTGTGGTGTGAATAAAGTAAATAAAAAAACTTCACACCCTGATCATGTTTTCAAGAGTACTGTTGTGTGCAATAGATTCTGTTTTTGCATTGAGTTGTGTTACAGTAGTGTACATACAGAATCTACTATAGATTTATACTCTTCATATGAAACTCACAAATCTAAATGCCTAATCCTCTGCAGAGATCCAAGAAGATCCATTACTGTACAGTTTCTAAAAATATGCATTGGCAGTTATGAAACAAAGAACCTTCTCACAAATTGAGCATTGTGTTTTCAATTGTTTTGCTGTAGTGTGTAATGATGTGTATAGTGTTTACATTTTTGAAAGCTTCGAGCTGCTCTTTTGGTGTGAAAGTTTGAGTTTTGAAGTGAGAAGGTGTGGTTGTGTTTATGTAGCTTTAGAAAAGGGTGTTGTGTTTAGACATTGGGGAACATGGAGGAAACGTTTGTGAAATGTGTTTTAGCATTTGAGAAAAACTGTAATATGGATCGGTCACTTCATGGCCAATACCCCAAAATTGTGTGTCAGTATCTGCAACAATACCAATGGTGCATACCTATCACATATGTGTTGTAGAGCTATATGTGAACAAGCAAACAAGCTATCAAAAAACAACAATCCACTGTGAAGAGAGAGAGTGAGAGAAAATGGTGCGCAACAATCAGCTGTTTTTCCAAAGGGATAGTCAACAAGTCTGCTCTTTCAAATTGTGGTCACCACTACGTATTTTCTTGTCTTTGTTTTTGGTAGTTGTTGTGTTTGGTATAGTTTCATCGTCTATACAACTCTGATACTGTGATTTACATTTGTCCTCTTCGTGGAATGGATGATTAATTTAGACTCAATGTTTTCTGTTGAGATGCTGAAGCATTGACGTTGTGCTATTATTGTGGTAAGCTAGTTACATTTTGCAGTAGTACAGAGTTTTCGTTTTAATTACGTTTGAACTGATTCCAAGCTTTGGACACTTTCTGTCGTGTCTCTTCTCTTAGTCCCTCACTATTTACGCTCTTTCTTCATTTTGTAATCTCCGCCATCTGTCTTCATGGCATGTTTCGACAGCAGTGTCAGACCGGTGTGCGGCAGTAATAATCATATGTGCGGAAACACTGTGAGCGATACAACGTTGGCAACAATGATTAAACAAAGCTTTGAGGCAAATCATTTTGCATCGAGGATTTTTTATTTATTTTTTGGGGGGCTTTTTCCCTTTATTCAGAGTGACAGTGGATAGACAGGAAAGGTGGGAGAGAGATGGGGGATGACACGCAGCAAAGGGCCGCAGGTCGGATTCGAACCCGGGCTGCTGCAAAGGCCTCAGACTACATGGGGCGCACCCTCTTACTGGGTGAGCTAGAGGTCGCCCCATCAAGGATTTTTAGTAATCGAATTATTCTAGTTACTTGAGGAATCGTTTCAGCCCTAATCAGAAGTCTGGCCTGATTCTGAATCTCATTCTTTGACTCTTTCACTTGCTGATGTAAATCCAAACTTTGCCAATTTTAGACTATTTCATTGAAAACCTTGATCAGACAAATGATGACAGAGAGAAAGACAGACAGAGTCACAGGGCTGTGGCTGTAGGTTTGTTACTGTTTTCTGGCTTAATGGGCTGATTCCTTTCTCGTTTTCACCAGCTCACTTCTGATTCACATCTAGGAAACGAGAACAACATTACAAACAGCACCAGGCCGCCGCTGGAAACTCCCTGCTGCCAGTCCACTTCTTTTAAATACACGGGACAAGAAACACAGTGTCTATGTGTGTGTGTGTGTGTGTGTGTGTGTGTGTGTGTGTGTGTGTGTGTGTGATGAAGTAGTCAGGCATTCAATAACACAACCTGCACTGTCATACTCGCTCATAAACTCCCTCCCACTCACACACACACACACACACACACACACACACACACACACACACACACACACACACACACACACACACACACTCTTCTCTTCCTACCTACACTCTCACACTCGTCCTCACTCATACAAGCACTCTGGCAGGGCGTCTCCCATCTTCCTTCACAGCAGTGGCTGCAGAGGAGAGCATATACTGTAGCTTTCATTTCATTTCATACTACAATACATGCATGAATCTGCTGCATCGGGACACACACATACTGTACACACACACACACACACACACACACACACACACACACACACACACACACACACACACAATTCCCCTTTGCCAAAAGGCCATCCATACCAGCTCTACACCAGGATTAAAGGGCATTCAACAGTAATCTATCATGGCTGATTTATTGTGTACGGTTACTGTTTGGATGTTGAAGTCTCTGGGTTTTACAGATCAGAGTGAAGCTGCAGACAGAGGCTGACCAGGGCATAGTTAACAGCTGTGGAAGAAGTATACAGATCCTTTACTAAGTAAAAGTACTAATACCACACTGTAAAAAAACTATGTAACAAGTAAAAGTCCTGCATTGAAAATGCTGCTAAAGTAAAAGTATGGAAGTATCATCAGAAAATGTACTTAAGTATTAAAAGTAAAATTACTTAATGCAGAAAAATCCTCACATTTTAGAAACTGAAAACGATCAAAACAGTTGTGTAATGGTCTAATAATTTCAGATGGACTTGTAGGTCTATTGTTGTGTAGTTTAATTTGTAAAGTAACTAGTAACTAAAGCTGTCAGATGAATGTAGTGGAGTAAGAAGTACAATATTTCCCTCTGAAATGTAGTGGAGTAGAAGTAGAAAGTGACATAAATAGAAAAGACAAAGTAAAAGTAAGTAAAAAGTAAAATACAAGTACCTCAAATTTGTACTTATGTACAGTACTTGAGTAAATGTACTTAGTTAAATTCCACCACTAATAGTTAATAAGACAGCTGCAGACAACATCACATTTTAAAATGTACCGTTGTACACATAGTCTGTCTGACATTTATTTCATTTGAAAAGAAGAACATAACATGGATCTTTCCCACACAAAAAAAGGCAGATACACAGCTCTGATGTTAGACACATAAAGGCTGGGTACATTACTGTGGGCCCCTCCACCACTGACACTTTATTTAAGTCTCAGGACAGAATACTGTTTAGGACAAACAGTGTAGCTGTGTGTAGCTCAGTCACCCATGAGTAAGAGCCTAGCAGGCTAATCACTGTGATGTAGTCTGCCTGTGGATTGACAAACAGCCGGAGAACAAGAGACTGGATCTGGGGAAAATATCTTTTTTAAAGCCTCAAAGAGTCTGCAAGCTTAGATGGAGAACAGGTTTGAGGGCAGGACCTGTGTGTGTGTGTGTGTGTGTGTGTGTGTGTGTGTGTGTGTGTGTGTGTGTGTGTGTGTGTGTGTGTGTGTGTGTGTGTGTGTGTGTGTGCGTGCGTACGTGCGTGCGTGCGTGCGTGCGTGCTGCCTCAAGGCTGCCTCGCAAGTAATAGCGATTAAGAGGAGGTGGACTGACCCCGTTTTTCTACTAGTCCCTGAAGCAAAGTGAGGATAAAAGATGAAGGGAAGTTACATAAGCTCTACTCCCGGAAGACACTCACATATTCAGTCTAACAGCCACTGTCATAGACAGTGACAGAGAGATGGACAGACTGCTACATGCACTGCTGGTGACAGAGATGAACGGGAGAGCCGAGGTTCCTGTGGCTCCGTCAGCCAGTTAGCGACCTCCCAAGCTTTTAACTCGGCTGGATGCAGTCCACTAGTCAGACCGTCCCTGGAACAGCGGGCTGAACAAGAGGGAAGGCCGACTGCAAGAGAGCAAAAATCAATCTGATAGCTTGAGTTTCCATGCCAGGGGCCACACAAGAGCCCAGCCGACCGACCAGGGAGCCACTGATTCAATTTCCCTAAGAAGCCCAGCTGTTACTCAGAGAGACAGGGGAAAGGTGTGTGTGTGTGTGTGTGTGTGTGTGTGTGTGTGTGTGTGTGTGTGTGTGTGTGTGTGTGTGTGTGTGTGTGTGTGTGTGTGTACCAAGAGAAACTGCCATACTAGCACTTTCCTTTCTTCTCTCTTTCTTTTTGTAATTCCATTTTATGTTGGCTTCCACTTTGGCAGACACAAGATTCAAGACTTAGACATTAAATCTTGTTGGCTTGCTAAATGACTGTGTGTGTACTTTTTGTGTGTGTGTGTGTGTGTGTGTGTGTGTGTGTGTGTGTGTGTGTGTGTGTGTGTGTGTGTGTGTGTGTGTGTGTGTGTGTGTGTGTGTGTGTTTGTGTCTTTCACAGTGCTTAGGCTCATGACAGGCTATATATTATCCATACAGCACCTGCATGTGACTCTTTGATTTAATTATGGGCACAAACAGACTGCAGTGCATGCGCAGGGCGACCCACGGTAAACAGATTCCTTTTTAGAAAGCTGCTCAACACTCACTTCCCTGTTGCCTGCTTCTTGCTATAACAGTATTACATTCTTTTTATGGAGGGATATCTGTGCTTCTGGCAATAAACTTACATTGCAGCCATTCGCTCTTTGGCTTTCTGTTCCCTGGAGAGCTGGGAGTCTCTGGCCTCTGTACTACTCTCTGCTAGGGCTGGGTATCGCCAACCATATCCCCAATCGGTATGATCCAATTACATTTCTGATTAAATTCAATATCAATTAGGTTAAGAACATTTTAGTTACAATACCAATGTTGCTTGGATATAAGCGATTCTAAAAGAACCTCTGCTGCAAATTGTACAAGCAAGAAGCAGCCCTCAACAATTTCTATAATGCACCAGGTTAATTACCCAAAAATGGGGTCCATTTCTCACATGCATGGGAAAAAGGCATATAAAAGATTGATTTCAAGCCAGCCATACTCTCAGCCTTACTTTGGTGGAAAGCCTCCCTCCAGAGGACTGTATCTCTACAATAAATGTAAATGGACTGTTTTTATATAGCACTTTTCTAGTCTTAACAACTACTCAAAGCGCTTTCACATCATACAGGAACCATTCACACACTGTGGCCAAGGCTGCCACCTGCTCATCAAATAAACACTCACACAAATGTACACTCCGATGGCATCAGGGGCAACTGGGGGTTCAGTGTCTTGTAGGGTTGGGTACCGTTTGGATTTTTACGATTCCGATGCCGAACCGGTACTTTTAAAACGATTCTGATTCCTAACCGATTCCTAAACCGATTCTTGAAAAACTGAAAAATGACATAAAATGGAGGTTTTTTTAAATTGAAAATTATTTAAATTGAACAACATATTAGCGTTTTAAAGTACTTAAATATATAATAAGTAAACCTAAGTCACCTAACACATAACTACAATAATTTAACAAATAACAGTTACACTATTAACAAGTAACAACAAACTAAATGTTGTTGAGTTGGTATGCCAACCAGCTTAAAACTTTAGCAGTTCAGAAAAATTACCATATTTGCCTTCTCTGGCAAGATACTACACCTCTCCTGACTTATAGCATGTCCTGCACAGGAGAAACCTCTCTCAGATGGTGTCCAAGAGGCTTGGAAACACAGGTATGAGTTTGAAAGGGCCGACAATTTGCTGTCCCGCCTCCCCCACCACCAGGCTACAGGGTCTTGTCCCGATCACGTGCAGTCAATGAATGGTTATGAATGAATATGCTTTTACGTCCGTTTTGGTGAGCCCAGAGGGAAAATATGCCATTTCAAAAGTAGCCTACATTAACGGTAGCTAGTTAACGGTAGACTACAGAGAAAGTGTGATATTTGTATGTCCGTTTCGGAGCGTGTACAAAAAGCCGCAGTGATTGTCGAGTGCATGTCCGAGAATAGCGCGGACACGCACTTCACGTCGTGAGCGGGCACGTGCGCCACTCGGCAGAAAAGGGAGAAAAACTATTTTTTTAAAAAGAGTCTGCCGCTGTCCGGAGCGACAGAGGGAAAATATTTTAGTCGGAACCGAAATGAGGAACCGAAATTTGGGTTCTAATCCGGTCCGAATACTACCGTTTGCGTAGGAACGTAGGGTTTTGGTACCCAACCCTAGGGTCTTGCCCAAGGACACTTCGACATGGGAGTGCAGCGCCAGGGATTGAACAACCAACCTTCATTGATTAGCAGGTAACTGCTCTACCACTGAGACACAGCCACCCAACGCAATACACACAACACAAGCATGGCCACCACACAGACGTACACACAGACTAGAGATGTTGAAATTAATCAAATAATCGATGCATCGGGATGCGGACATGGACGATGCTGCATCGATGCAGTGGCCGACCATAATCGATTATAACGCAATGATGTCGCTCGCATAAACATTCAAATGAAAAAAAACATTCTCAGTAGCCTAACCCGTTTCACACACACACAGACATACAGTGACAGGCAGGCAGACAGACACACAAACAAACACACACAGACACAACACACACACACACACACACACACACACACACACACACAAAACGGCTGAGCGGAGACACGGAGGAGAGTGGAGAGAATTGCAAATCGAGAAGAGGAAACACAACACTGACAAATATCGAGAGACACTAGAATAGTTAGCTTGGAGAAGATCTAAGTGGAGTAACGAAGCTGAAGAGGTGACACTACAACTCTTTTCTTGTCTAACAGCAGTGGTTTAGAACAAACGTTGTTCTAGTGTGCCTAGCTAAAGTTGGAGCTAATGGCGGAGAGTTGCTAATTCGGGGGTGCTAATTTCGGACCGGAGAGGACGACAGTGTGTTTCCCTGCTGAAGAGGACTTTGCTGTAGCTGGTGACTGGTTTTCGTTTCGTGTTTGAGCTGTGTTTCTTGGACTAACAGCTAACTGTAAGTTGGATTTCTGTATGTTTGCTTCACTGACGATAACGTTGTACACATCGCACACAAGCTACCATCAAGCCTGCAACCTTTTTTTTTCTTCCTCTTGCTGTGTGTGTGTGTGTGTGTTAACACAGTGGTTTAATAGGGTTTGAGTAAGTTTTACATTGAAATTGCTGTAAGGGGGAATAATTTTGTGTAGCTGGAGTGTTTTAAGTGGAAACTGATAGAGAAACGGGGTAATTGTGTGTAATATTATTTGAAGAAATATTGCAGTTAGCATATTTGAAGGGTGTGATTTGTGTTATATGTTATATTTTGTTATTCAATATGATAAAATATTATTTGTACATTTAAGTTATCGTTCAGTAAACAATACCTTTTTTGTTAAAGAGTTGTCTGGGGTCAGTTATTCCAATATAGCACAATAGATTTGCAGGTTAAAAGTAGGGTGGTATATGACTAATCCAAAATAGGTAAACCTTTGTGGTAGCTACCTTAAAGAAACAAACCCAAAAACCTCATCATTCCAGTCTAAAGTTAGTTATTGCAGCTTGGGTACTGCACTTGACAATGCAAGCTTGTCAAGTCAAATATCCTATATGGCTTTAATAGAAAAATGTTTTTGACGCATTGTGATGCATCGAGATATCAAATTGAATTGCTGACATGATAATCGAATTGACTCGGGAGATCAGTGAAGATTCACACCTCTAACAAAGACACAGTTCTACATATACATCTTGAATCCATATACCCATGTTAACAGTGTGCAGTTCACCTGGAGTTGCCCTACAGTGAAACCGGTGATTCCCCTTCCACACGTTTACTGGAAACACTGTTTAGAAGTAAGGGCTAATTATGCTTCACAAAAGATGAGATGTGGCAGCCGGAGCAGGAGAAGGTCAGGGAATACAGTGTCCTCCCGGCCTTGGAGCGAGACCATGCTGCACCGTGCTGCAGTCCAACATTTGTTTCATGCTGTCTGAACCATTCTGACGGTGCAGAGAAAAAAGGCCCGTTCTGATAGCATTAGTGTTAGTAAAGGACATCTGGGAATGGAACTTTGTCTGCAGTGAATCAGCAATCTAAATCCAACCTAGATCTGTGTTTTTCAGTAATAGATTTCCTTGCATATATCATGGTAATACAAGTATCATCAGATCAATACGTGAGGTCCGGCCTGCTGTTTGCTACTCTGCTTGATGCACTCACAAGACTTTCTTTTTAGGTACGTAAGGTAAGTACTTTGCACTCTCCAAAGGTTTAGTCTACAGCAGGACACAGGAATATAAATGTCTACATTTCTTAAAGATGCTGTGTATCAGACAAGATTTCCTAAACTGACTGAGACTGAGATTCACTTTCAAACCATGCTATCTGTGCCTTAGTAGTTTCTTCTTGTAATAACGTAATCCATGCATACAAGTATACATACATCATCCACAATGATTATAGTAAATCTTGGTAGTTACATTACTTATAGATTATAACAGGAAGTTAACTTTTGTTGCCTACTGGTGCAGTGGCTGGTTAATACTATATATCAAAAGCCATTATTTTACTAGTCTGATTAGTTTTTGATGCATTGGAACCCAATAATAATAATAATAATAATAAAGAGCTTAAATGTACCTGGTAGGCAAGTGAATGAGTGTTTGACAAGTGGTAATTACCCACTATAAAAAAGTGACTTAAAATTAAGTGTAATTCATGTACATCCAAACATATTTAGGTAACAATAGAATAGCATGGAGTGCAGCTGGTGACCACCATGCTGACAGTTACCAAAAGCCTCTGCCCCCGCCACCACACTGAGCAGCCATGTTTCTGTGTAAGACCAGAGGGAAGAGAGGAGAGAGAGTGCAGCCAAGCCAAGAACACGCAGCGCCAATCAGTGCTAAATAGGCCGCTAAGGTCGCCTCCCGGCCACTGGAGCCCAGTGACTGGGAACGAGCAGAGACTAAGAATGGGGAGGCCACCTCATGACGGGAGGGGGAGGGGGAGGAACTCTGAGCACATGGCCTTTGACCACATGACACACTAGAGGAGAGAAGAAAGCAGGGTAGCTATTGTGTGGTTGAAATGCAGCCCTGCGTAGACTCGGAGCTGCTCCTCAATCCATTCATTTAAACATGAATCAGTTTACACCGGAGATCTTCAACAGGGGGACCGGTACCCCTAGAGGGTCCTCAGAGTTACAGCAGGGGGTGCCCGCCAAATTATGGTATAATGTATAATAATTTGTATAATGTTTTTAAAGGTTTTGTCAAAAATTCAAATGTCCTAACATGAATCCAACATATTATTATCAATTATCAATCGGTCTATTTGTGAAAAAAAAAACACATTGATGATAGGCTTACTGGCCTAAAGGTAGTCTCTAGGGTAGCCATCCAAAGATACAGTTCATCCAAGAATTAACTGTGCCACATGTATGTTTTAACATTAAAACATGATTTATAAAATCATGCCAACAATTATTTTAAAAGCTTAGTATTACTATCTACTAATAGTATCTAGTATATAGTAATAGTATATAGTATCTACTACAAAGGTATGTAAAAAGGCTTTAGGCTGCCCTACACGTTGTAGCCCAGTTTAATATACAAGTTCATTTTATACAACATACTATGTAGTAGGGGGTCCATCTCTTTTAGTAAAATGGTACTTGGCTTAAAAAACATTGAAGACCCCTGGTTTACACAGCAGCAGAGGAATGTTCCCTGGTGGCATCAGCGCAGACACAGTTTACACAACAGCATGAGATGTTGTATTCCAGCCCGAGCAGCCTAGTCGTCTGCCAAATTGTGTTGGAAAACTCCTACACGCTGTCTCAAACTATAAATGACACTATTTTTGAGCATGAAATTACAATTTCCAATATTAAACTGGGAACATTGCTTTATTTCTAATGGGTAACTAGTACCAAAACAAAAATCTGCAAATACCACCTGGCTGGCAAATACTGTAAACCAGGAACGCAACAATACTAGTGTTAATATACGGACTGCAGCTTTCTAAAGTGTTCCTGGTTTACTACTCCAATCCAGGGCCAAAATTCAACAGCCAAGTGCTTCAAAACAAAGCAAAATCAACATATGTTAGCATGCAATTATATCTTTATTAGAATATTACTTATATGAACGTTAGCTAAATGCTTCAAAATGTCACCGTAAAAACACACACTGCTCCAGAGTGTCTGGCATCTGTCAAACCTGGTGCACATCTGGAGCAGGAAGTCCTGTAACCAGCTTATTATCTGGCCCCCAGATGCCTGTGAAATGCGCCTACGCGACACTTTCCCCGCCATCCGCCTTCGGATCGACAAAACAAACAACAAACAGACAGACGTGCAGCGGATGCCACTTTTATAAAGCATCGCAGGTTCTGGGGATTTGTAGTTTGTTTTTTGCAGCCCTTAGCATCCTCTGTTGTTCTGCTGAAGTGACAGCTATTGGTGGGAGCAAATCTAGGTCATGGCTGTGTTTTGGATGCTCAGCGTTAGTATTTGACCCAGTGGCTTCACAGCACGGTGGTTTTTTCACAATTTTTTTGCCACAGACTGGTAAGTCCTCTCCTATGCAGTGGATCCAGTGGATCACTGGGCTGCCAGCAGGCAATCAATCACATTTCACTGCTTCCTTGTTTCGTTCCCAGTGAGTTCAAAAGAAGAATATTCAGAGAGCAGTTTGTCATTGTCAAATGTATCAAGTGGATGTGATAAGTCATCAAAACTAGGGAGTAAAAAAATGTTGACAGCGCTTTCATGCCTTTTTTAAAAACAAATTCTAAACTTCTCCATGCCTTCCTTTAGCGGGTAATGCATCTCAAACTTCTCTTAAAGGAGAATTCCGGCCAATTTTTATGTTAATCTTGATCGCTATAGCTACGCAAGTATTTCGATAGAAAAAACCCTGACCCGAATCAGTGCAGGCAACACTGAGAAGCTGCAGCTATGTACTACAAGCGTCCACTGAGCTAAAACTGCAGTGGTCGGGGAAAGTTTTAGAGTGCCTTTGTGCCTCTTAACAGACACAAAATGCAATTAGTACGTCTATGCCACATGAACAGGGCCCTTACGTGTCAACAAGATGCGTTTTCAACTCAGACATTGTTTAAATTCACCTACCCTGGTCCCTGTCTCGATCCTGCCGGTAGCTAGCTTGCCCTGCTAGCTGATAGCCGTTAGCTGCTAGCTGCCGTCCAGTGAGTGTATTCAGACAGGCTTCTGTGATAATCATCCCAATAACAATCTACGGAGCGGCGGTGGTGTGGCTATGTCCTCCAGAGGACAGGTCATGTCATGTCTTGAAGTGTATTCCCCCCTAAAAAAAACAGTAGTGTGGTAGTAGCTGTTAGCTGCTAGCTGCCGTCCGGTGAGTGTATTCAGACAGGCTTCTGTGATAATCATCCCAATAACAATCCATGGAGCGGCGATGGTGTTGCTATGTCCTAGCCGGATTATTATTGGGATGATTATCACAGAAGCCTGTCTGAATACACTCACTGGACGGCAGCTAACGGCTAACGACTATCAGCTAGCAGGGCAAGCTAGCTACCGGCAGGATCGAGACAGGGACCAGGGTAGGTGAATTTAAACAATGTCTGAGTTGAAAACGCATCTGGTTGACACGTAAGGGCCCTGTTCATGTGGCACAGACATATTAATTGCATTTTGTGTCTGTTAAGAGGCACAAAGGCACTCTAAAACTTGCCCCGACCACTGCAGTTTTAGCTCAGTGGACGCTTGTAGTACATAGCTGCAGCTTCTCAGTGTTGCCTGCACTGATTTGGGTCGGGGTTTTTCTATCGAAAGTACTCGCGTAGCTATAGCGATCAAGATTAACATAAAAATTGGCCGGAATTCTCCTTTAAGTTCTCATCGGGTGGAGAAAAAAAAGCAGAAGAAGATTGTGATTACACTGATCTGTTTCCAGGTAGCTGCTGAGCTTGTGCCGAGTACACTTTCCTTGGATTAAAAAAAAAAGGAATCTGACACAATGGCTTGTGGTTGTATGAAAAGAGATGAGAAAATGAAAGCTGAGCTAGAACGGCCATGTAATTAGATGGTGAGGGCAGGGTTTGAATTTAATAATTGTGATACTTTTGCTGCACTTTTGTACAGTTTGAGCAGAATCTCAGGGGCGAGGCGGATGTGCTGAATAGCAAACAGCACGCATTGCTTTTCCAGAGTCAACCACCCATGCTTTATCTTAAATTACAGTTATTTTCTACTGTCTACCACATGTCATTCAGTGTTGCCTGGGTCTGTTTATACTGTTATCTTTGTCCCAGGCTGGTCTGCATGCATCTGTGAAAACACCTCTCCCAGCCAAATATAAATGCAGACCATTTACCAATCAGTCATTCAAGTGATTGTGATTCTGATAATGGTGTTGCTGAAGTATGACAGATGAGCTTATTTTCTGTACTGTCGACTATTAGAAGCAGGGCCTGAAGTTAACTTTTTTGACCACCAGCCACTGTGGCAGGTGTATTTAAAAGTCCACCTGCCACAGTGACTTTTTACCAGCCATTTTTTTTGCCTCATAAAGGTGAAAAACAGGACTTGCTGTGTCTCTATGATCCTATCCTGTCCTATTCATGGTAGCCTACTCGTGGACATTGCGCCGTCATCACATGCTGTAGGGGTGCCAGCCTTGATAATCCTGCATAGGGGTTCACATAGACAGTGAAAGTTGCAAAAAAAGTTTAAATTTTTTTTTTGTATAGTTCTTTAAAAATAAAAAAGGAAACTTGTTTTAGGGAGAATAATAATTATTACTATTAATTAATTACTCTGGGCTGAGATTTCCTAGGAACCTTACCAAAAAGGCTCAGGATGCTGCAAATGTTGGTATAATATGAAAATGGCTGGTGGATTTAAGACAAAAAATAATAATTTATTGAATGAATCAAATATGAACGTATCTGTCACTGTCAGTGGCTTGTTGATCTTTACATTGTTCCTAACCTGGTCTGGGACACACATTCATACGGTTTAATAAAGTACTTATTGGATTTTAACGTATCATTGCACTTACAATAACGAGCGTAGCTGTCCTCAATCCACCGTGTGTGTGTGTGTGTGTGTGTGTGAGTGTGAGAGAGAGTGTGTGTGTGTGTGTGTGTGTGTGTGTGTGTGTGTGTGTGTAACTAAGCAGCCCCGCCCGCTGCAGAGAGCCGACAGTATTGAAACAGCAGCTGCTGACTTTAGAGTGAATAAACGTTACAGCGTACATTGATGTTAAAATGTCTACATGTTGGCAGGACGGTCTGAAATGTTTTGCGCGGTCTTTCGCTGTACGTTTTGTTGGTAAATGTGAGATGTTCGAGTCACACACACGTCTCGTCTTCATATCAGAAACTAGGAAATGATCAACCCGTTCTCACTCCCGCTCGGTCAGTGGCAGCACGGGGACTGCTGGGATTGTGTGAGTAATGAAAATGCGATAGGGGGACCCGGCTGTCAATCAATGTCTTCCAGTGATGCGGGCCCCTGATTGGACCAGGCCCGTAAGCAACCGCGTACCCTGCTTACCGATAGTTATGCGTCTGAATCACTCAATTCTTATTGGCTACCTGCCAATGTGGCAGGTAGATTGACAGTGTTACCCGCCAATTACAAAATTCACCCGCATTTGGCGGGTGGTCGGGTGTTAATTTCATGCCCTGATTAGAAGCAACCACAACACATGTTTTCAGTATAGCTGAAACGGTTACTCAATTAATTTCATAGTCGACAGCCAGAAATTTCTCTGCAACATGATTTTCATGATCGATTAATCCTTTAAATAAAATTTTCAAGCAAAAGTGGCAAAACTTCACTGGGCCTCAAATGTTAGGGTTTACTGTATTTTCGGTAAACTGAATATTTTGGGGTTTTGGAGTGTTGATTATATAAAACAAGGTTTAAATATGTCAACGTTGGATTTTTTTAATTCAATTATTTTCACCATCAATTAATCTGCCATACATTTTCCTAAATTAATTGTTTAATCTGTAATATATATGAAAAAGTAGACAATGCCCTTAAACAAGATGATGCTTTTTTGTCCAACCGACAGTAAAATAAATTATTGAATTTCCTATTACAGAAGACTAAGAAAAGCAACAAATCCTAACAAATGAGAGGCTGGAACTGGTCAAAGATTATTCAGTTATC
This sequence comes from Zingel zingel, assembly GCA_023566125.1. Lineage (NCBI taxonomy): Eukaryota > Metazoa > Chordata > Actinopteri > Perciformes > Percidae > Zingel > Zingel zingel. Next base: position 34,130,596 of record CM042324.1, read on the forward strand.
CAAATACTTTTCCTTTGGGCCTAATCAATTTATGATTGCAGCTCTATTATAGACCAAATAGTTAATGGATTAATCAAGGAAGTAATTGCCAAATGTATTAATAATACAGCCTAAGGCTATAATGCAGCCCTAGTTTCAGAATCACTTTGCATGGTCAGCAGGGTTTTGGTGGACTACCATACTCTTAAACCCAAACAGCTGGGTTAAACTCAGCAAGCACCCAGCCTGCTAAAGCGTGCCTACAGTAAACAGTAAATCCATTTTTGGTTTCAGAGGGGTTGTTATGCAGCTGATCCCGACCTGTGACCTTCATGTGCAAGAGGTAGAACTTCTAACGGCCATCCATTTAGTATTGGATTGGATAATATTACAAATCAGAGTGACAGAAAGGATTTGTCCCGGCTGCTCAGAGGACTGGGGCATGTGCCATGTGCTCTCCACGTACTGTGGCTGCAGTGCTGCTCCGGGACCTTTAACACAACCCCCGTACTCTGTCTTCCATCTTTCCTGTCACTCTACCTACACTGCCACTGGGGGTTGGGTTGATCTTTGGTGATTGCAACAGGGTTAATATCCTCTCAATCAAGCCTTGCTTCATCACTGGGAACCTATTGATCAAACCAGCAAAGAGCGAGATGCTTAGGAGGAGCTGCCTGGAAATGCACATACAAGTCGGGCTGGGCTCAAATATTTTTGATATCGAGACCAATTACCTTGACTTTGGTACCGGTTCCTGGACAATACTTTTTTTCGATACCAATTTTAAGAAATTTGTTTTAACAAGATTACATTACACATTTTACATTTTTATTTTTTCAGTTTCTTGTAAACTAGTGTTTTTCCTTGATGCCTCGCCACAGCCAGTCACCAGCACTTTTAGATTCAGGCACATCAAGCCTGCTGCATGCTTATTTGCTCACTGACGTTGACGAGATTAACCCATTAGATCAAAATTTGGTACCAAACGACAAGACATTTGTTAATACTCGATGGTATCGAGGCAATTCGGTGGGTGCCTAATAACCCAGCCCTATGCACAAGGAGAGTCGGACTCTTCACTGAAAGTGAAAACACATGGTTCAGAGAAACCCTGGTGCTACTTGACTTCTGCTTGGTTCCTGCTCTGCGTGTTGCTATTGTCTCCACTGACCTTTCCACTCAAGAGGGTTGGGGTTATCGCACTGGAGAAGTCATTCCAGGTTCACCTATTAAGTCTTTAATCACATATAACACTCCTGTCTACTCTCAGAGCTTCACCCTGACTGCTAAGGCCTTAAAACCCATTTATAACATAATGATTATCATAAAACATAATGGGAGAGGCGGAGCTCCAGAGCCGCTCAAATGGCAGCTAAAGTGCAGAGCAGAGGACTCCGTTACCTCCAGTACATCTTGTGTTTCAATCCACACCCAGATTTTCCAGACGTGCTTTAGTTGCAACTTGTGATGCATTTTCAATTTGGACAAGGATTAATTATCCATTAGGTCTTGCTTTCCCTTTTTTACTGGTGCCAAACATAGGATACCCTATAGGCAATCAGGTAATGTGGAAGCATATAGCTAATCATACACCCGATCAATAAGCTACCGTATTCACCACTTACTGTGTCCCTGTGGAGACTACAAGACCGCTTGTTTGAATGGCCGACAGGTCCCTGGCATGCCTGACGTGACCATGCATAGATTTCTAAAAATGATTCCCCTCTCCTTTAGATAAAGCATCTCTCAAATGGTTTGTTTATTATAACACGTTTAATACACGTTTTCCAAAGAAAGATCAAGGGGTAGCAGAAAACTTAAGCATAATTTCAGTAGTTGGTTTTACTTTTAAGCCAACAGTTGTTTCATTTTCTTTGCCTGAATTAAGTAGCGTGCTTGAGAGAAATGTGGCTCTCTCATTTCTCAAAACCCTGCTCTCATGTCCCACCTGCAGAATGAATCTCTCTCCTCCTTTACAGTGGACGCAATGAAATTCAACAGGAAGAAAAAAACACCAGCCAGAATTATTCCCCAGAAGGCACCACTGCACTGCTGTGGTCATGATGATCTCATTCTCACTTAGGCATGGGCCGGTAGGGGATTCTGACGGTATGATAACCTCAAGCAAAAATATAACAGTTTCATGGTATTGCAATGACAGCTATAAATGTATTATTTTTGAAATTTCTGGGTAAAAAACAACTTTTTTTCCATTGAACACAATGTATTTTATTTTTAAACACACTGCACACTGGCAGGGAGAGGGATTTCTAAACTGCACTTTCTGTCCTTGAAGGCTCATAAAAAACAGCTCATACCTTAGGAACGGTATGATGGAAAATTTTAGTGGTTTTGAAACCGTGACTTTTTCAAAACCCGTATACCTTGAAACCGGTAACTGGCCCATGCCTATTCTCACTACACTTTCCTCCTGTTCTCACCTGCTCAGTATTCATATCACACACACTTGCTCTCTCTGGCAGACAACTCCTCGGGAAATGGGTTGGAGAAGTGTAGACTTCCCATGGTTACAAAGAGCTGCTTATCATCAGTATAAAGCTGAGCATGGTGATGTGCAGAACATGACATATGTGTGTTTATGTGTTTAGCTGTGTCTCTGCAACACGAGCGAGCCTGTGGGGGAAGTGTGTACTGCCGTGAGCACTTTATGCTTCACTTGGCTAGGTTATGCTAAACTAAGCGCTTAGCTTAGTACTAGATCAGACACGCCTGATGTGGATCTGCTCTGAGTTTCAGGGTGAGCATGCAGGAGCTCACGCAGGCTACTGCTGTCATGGCACAAACACTCTTTGATAAAGCTGCTGACCTCGGTAGTCAGTAACATCAGTTACAGTAACATCCAGTAACATAAGTTACGTAACATCAGTTACGTAACATCAGTTACAGTAATATCAGAGTGTTTGCTTTGAAGATAAAGTACACAGTCACCTTTCACAGTGAAACATAGATGGCAGTTTACCTACTAAAACACATCATACGGCATATGGCTTAAGGGCAGGGTGAAATAAAAGAAATCGAGCTGTCAACTATTAAATTAATCGCCAACTATTTTGATAATTGATTAATCAGTTTAAGTTAAAATTCTCTGATTGCAGCTTGTTAAATGTAAAATATTTTCTAGTTTCTTCACTCCACTGTGAAAGTAAACTGAATATCTTTGAGTTGTGGCCAAAACAAGACATTTGAGGACGTAATGTTGAGTATTGAAAAACAATACTCAACATTTTTCACCATTTCCTAAATTTCCATTCACCATTTTATAGACCAAACAACTAATCGAGTAAATAACCGACAAATTAATCGACAATGAAAACAGTGGTTAGTTGCAGCTCCAAAGTTAACTACAGCAAACCCCTGTGATTAAAGGGCTTCTATGCAGTTTTGGTCATTTCTTCGCTGTTTTCTCGCTTTTTGCTAGCAAGTTTCTCTTGGAGCTCCCCCTACAGCTTCCAAATACATATTTGGCATCTCCTATGTTTACTTGTATGTGTGCAGTGTCGTGAAGCAATTCGTTACATCGCGAGACCTGCTATCACGCAATACTTCCTGACGCTGAGGCCGGTAGCTCGCCGGCCGAAAGTTGCAAGGGTGGTTTTTCCGCTCACAGGTGCTAGGGGAGAGCGAGACGACCACCATTCAACTCGAAAAAAGTCATATAACCATTCCAATGGCTCCGAAGATGTTCAGTTAAGGTAAGTTAAGCTAAAGAAACTGCATAGTTCCCCTTTAAAAAAAATACACTTGACCTTGTTAGCTCATTGGCAGCTCGTGGAGTCATATCATTGGAGGTGTATGTTTGGATATCGGCAGACAAAACCTTTACTTACATTTCCAAAAGTGTTTGGTGCAGTCTGATTTGTTCATTTGTCTGTCCTGCTTTGCCTCCTGATCCAGCAGCTTGTTTGCTAAGCCATGCCCACTTTCAAACAATCAAATCTCAACAATTTGCTCAAATCTATCTCATGATTATACCCCGATGTTTTTATTTCTCTCAGAAATATGTAACATTACAGATCCTAAATATGCTATTTGACTGATTTCACTGCCTTCAAAGCTCCATCGGTTGGGATTGTTTCCTTAAATATGGTCTATTAAATAGCTATGTTTGTACTATAGTAATCCACATTAAGAAACCAGACCAGACTTGTACAAATACATACAGAGAAATAAATTCAACTTTTAAATATGCAACTTTTACTTGAGATAAAAAAAGCATCATCTGCAACATAAACCTAAACTTCAGATATTTGAAATCCAAATATAAAATAGCATCCCAATCATACTGTATTAATTCCCAACATCCTCACAGATTAAGCCTTTATGAATGGGTGTCTCCAGTCAGCAGCCTAATTTCATAATCAGAACACAGAGAGAGTGGACAGAGCTGCAGCCTCCGCCTCCCTTCCCCTGCTAACGATATCTCCATCTCCAAATCCAGCAGGCTACTTCACACCATCCCACCATCTAACATCATATTACTTAATCAGGCCACTGTATTTTTGGCACTGCAAGCGCAAAAAAAACCCGCCCGTCTACTGTATGTCAGGGAGTTGGCAGCAGCCGCGGCAGCGAATTCTGCAGGCAGCTCCCTGTCCTCACTAAATGAAGACCATGCTGCTGCCATCTGGATGTCTGGCGGCTAGCTAGCTCGCTTTGAACGGCTGTCAGTGAAGGGAGCGTCAAGCTGGGAGATGAGTCTGCGCCCGGGTAGCGGGAAGGCTTCATGTCTGAGTGGCACAGAACCAGAGCATCTCCATATGCTTTCAGCTGTTGGATTAAAAGTTCAACTGAACGTAGACCTGGGATGATTGGAGGAGGCACAGCTACAGGCGTGATCTTTTCAAAGAACGTATCCCTCACTACACAACAGCAGTGTGTTTGGTATAAATTCAAAATGTTTGGTCTTCACAGCACTGTGGGAACAAGAGTCTTAGATTATATATATAGTCAGTTTACATGCAAACTGTACTATGTGGTGCAGTTGCACAACTCTTAATTTCAGACGGACAGAATAAGCAGTAGAAAACCGCCATGTGCGGACAGACTGAGAAAATAACGACCAGTTTTGAGAGCATGAGGAGATGCTAACCTACTTTTTCTTTACAGGTGTGTTCGGAGGAAAACATCACAGATAAACAACTCAAGGCTGCTCTGTGCGCTGTAAGCGATAAAGACAAAGGCATCATCCTAAACCTGCGGGCGTAAAAAGCAAACTCCCCAGATGTATAGGCAGTCTGAGAAGAGATATGCATGTGTTTGAGTGTGTGTGTGTGTGTGCTTGTTTACCTAGTCACACAATGCAGGGAGGAGGGGAAGGAAAACACAGGGACAGGCAGGAACCTTTCCCAACACAGTTTAGCAAAATGTCATGCACGTTCAGACCGCCGGTCGACTGAAATGTCATCCAGGCGAGGCAGCAAAGACGCTAAACAGACAAACACTGCACAGGTGTGTATCGGCACAAAGTGAATGCCAAACAAATACCTATAATTCCAACACCTTCAGAGGGATTAAACTCCAGAACATCTTGGCCTTCATGATGTGTTTTTTTCCCCAATGAGCACCATTAATTTAATGCTTCTGAAAGTGTGTATGTGTGTGTGTATGTGTGTGTGTGTGTGTGTGTGTGTGTGTGTGTGTGTGTGTGTGTGTGTGTGCGTGTGCGTGTGTGTGTGTGTGTGTGTTTACGTGACTGTGTGTGTATTTTGGCCAAGGTTAAAGTCTCAAATGAACATGTTGGACATTATACATTATAGCGTTTGGAGGATCCACTTTTAAAAAAATAATTAAAAAGGCAGCAAGCTAAGGTCAATGCAGGACAAATGTATTCATTCACAAAAGTGCTTAAAATGCATAAATAAAAAACTGTTCAAATTTGAAGTCACGAGACACAGCTCAGTCTGTTCGGGGGTACTGCGAAAGGGGCGGAGCTTTCTTCCCCTCCAGTATGGTAGAATATAACTGTGCTGAAAGGCTGCATGGTCAGGCCACGGGAGGAGAGTTTTATATCCAAACCTGCCTGCTGTAACGTTGTCAGGTGGTATTTATGAGATTTGTAATAGGGTTGAAGCTCATGCAGGCACACCTGCTATGCTGGGGAGGGTACACACACGTACACACACACACACACACACAAACACACAATAGCAATAGCAGCAAATCTTTGACGTTGCTTGTTTCTGCTTGTTTTCAGCTGTATTTAAGTGCCGTGTTGATCCACAAATCTGATGAGGGCACAATGCACGTAAATACACTGGACTTGTCTTCACATGGATTGAGTGGGAGAGAAGAGAGGCTGCCAGGGGCTTTAACAGTTTTTCCGAGAACGTTAAAACTCAAGGCAACAAGGGAAGAAAAGCTCAGTCACACAGGCATTAATCAAATTAGGGCTGCAACTAATGATTATTTTCATTATTGATTAATCTGACAAATATTTTCTCAATTAATCATTTGGTCTATAAAATATCAGAAAATAGTGAAAAACAGCCTTTATAGTTTCTCAGAGACAAAGTACTGTATATAAGGTCTTGTTTTGTCAGGCCAACTTTTTGCCCTTCTTCTTTGCTTAATCAATTAGCCAAATAGTTACTGATTAGTTCCTGTTCATTGACCAATCAATTCATGTACTAATTGTTTCAGCTCTAAGGTTTTTGACATCAGTACATGACATCAAGTTAACTAACCCATGGACCCAGTCTACCAGAGTTGGCTAAAGGTGATGGGGTACGAAGATTTCACAAAATACTTCACCTCTGTCTGGCAAAGCTACGCATTAACTCATTCAATTTAAACACTTGCCCTATTTGAAGTTGAACTACGAGATTGCATGCCGTCCGGGTGTACACACAATACATACTGCTGATTTGAGCTGTAAAAATGTCTCTTTTGTTGCATTTTTAGCCTCTGTTCTGTTAGACTGTAAGACACAACGTGACTGGTAAATAATGAGCCTTCACACAAGCTTACTACAGGTTGGTAAGATTAACTCCAAGTATCTTTAAACTCGCAAAATGACTGCTGCATGAGACCAGAAGGGAAAGCAACCAGCGGTGATGAAACCCAGTAAGATGTAAAAGCTGCGGCGTCTGAGCTGCACCTGGGCCAATTCTCTTATACAGATAGCTCAAAAAGGAAAAGTGCAGCTCAGCCAGACTCCTGCTTAGGTTAGATGAAGGCAGGAAATTAAACTTTTTGCCCATCGACTACACAGGCTGATGGTTTCCAAAAGTCAACAGCTAATTTAGAGTGACACGGCTGAACCTGAACATGTTAACACCAAGGTCAAAATCTTACAATTGTATCAGTTTAATGCTAAAAAAAGAATGTCAGTCCAACACAATATTACACTGGTTACAGAGACTAACCATCCATAGACAGAACTTTCCATTATTTGAATGCTGTCACATTACTGTCATGACAATAAGCTGCTAAGATTAACTGTAAACTATTATGGCTGGTTATGTGGTTTGACTGTGCAGTGAAAATGACTGTTTACCTATGCAGGTGTAAAGATAGCACAGAGACCCCCTGCAGAAATCCCTTCCCCACAGGTTTCCCCCAGCAAAGGCAGAGGCAAACAGAAACAAAACGGTGAGAAAGTCTGCAGTGTCGTTTGTTCACATCTCTTGCTGACTGCACAGCCGACACCTCAGCAATCACGCCGCAGTGGCAACACCGATGCCTAAACTGCTTTGATCAACAAAAACCTCCCAAAGTGGAGAAGCACAGTGGCAGTAACACCGGAGATCCTGAACGCTCAGCAGAACAAAGAATAACAATTACAGAGGGAGAGCAAATTTGATTTAAAAAATGCAATGAAAAAGGGGGCAGGGATGCTGTAAGATTTAGTCATGGTTTTTATCCAGAATGCCTTGTACTTAGTACCATGCACTACCCATGAAACTAGGCGAGAGCTGCAGCTAGTGATCATGTTCATCATCGATTAATCTGCCCATTATTTTCTCAATGAATCTGCTAATCACGTGGTTTATAAAATGTCAGAAAATAGTGAAAAACGCCTGTCAATATCCGAAGGTGACATTTTCAAATTGCTTGTAACCAAAATACCTTAAATTCACTACTGCATGAAACAATGAAAAAAAATAATAATTGAGAAGCCGGATTTGCTGTATGTCAAACAACTAACGGATCAATTGTGTCAGTTTGAAACTACACAAGGAAATGAAACCCCAAACCTTCTGGTGCCGTTGCCATTACCTTACCCAAAGATAGACATAAAAAAACACCAGAAATCACACATCATAACTGAACATCAATTCAAAATCCTGTAAAAACATCAGTGCCAAATAATTTCCCTGGAAAATAATTTTCCTGGAAGGGAAATAGTAGATGCAATCCAATATAAAGAGCTCCATCAACTCACAGTCATGACTCAACAAAAAAAAAAATATTAACAATAATGTGTCAAAAAAGAGCATGACAAGTTCTGAGAACCTAAATTGGCATCTTAAATTAGTTTGTTTTTTGTCCGATATATCTATTCTATACTTAGTATCGGTATCGGTAAATATTTTGTAGTTTTGCTTGATAAATTACCTAAACTATTATTATCATATCATAAATGTAACTGTTACTAGCTACTAGTACTTCTATTTATTCCAAACAAGCACAAACTGCTACAGCAGTAGACATAAAACACAACACTGGATGTTCCCAGAGATCTGATGTCAAGCATCACCTTTTTAAGATTTCATGGACTAGATAAAAGGCTGTGATAGTAGACCATGTATTTAGATATGACTCTCAGGCTCAGCTGCCGCGCTGCCAGGAGCCATGTTGCGCGTGGTGATGCGGTTATTGTCACAGCTACGGTGCAAACGTGTTGCTTCATGCCTACAACTCATCAAAAAGGCGAGTACTCTTCTCGCCCAGCAGCCGCCTCAATTACAGCAGCATCACCCCCTGGCTCTGCCGTCCCTCCATCCATCCATGCATCCATCCTGTCTGGGTGTAATTCATCAGGGCGGGGTGGCCTCCATTAGCGCTCCTCCGCAGGGACAGCGCAGCCTCCGAAGCACAGCACTCAGGGAGCGCACTGGGGCCCCGCACTTTACCCTAACAGCTTCATCAACTCTCCATCCCCTTGAGCCGGACACAAACACTCACACCAAACACAAAAACACACACACAACCTCTGGAGGGCCCAATTAGCAGCCACCATTACCTGTAATTCAATAACAACACTCCCTTTCTTTCAGCCTCAGCAGCTCTCTCTTTCACCCGTGCACTGTTTAAAAAAAAAAAGGACGACTCCTAATGTTCTCCTACATCAATGAACAAATCTAAATCTACACTGACAGTTTATTAAGGGATCTGAATAGACCTGCATATTATGTTTGCGAGCAAGAAGTGTCTTCCACCTCCTCTGCCTTTTTTACAAGCCTCATGTTTCATCCCTCTTACTCCACGCACACACCCCATCAAGCCAACAGGACACAGGATGGAGAGGAGACACAGAGAGAGAAAATCCACACTGCACATCCCTGCTCAGCTTCTAATCAAATCCTCTGTTCCATTTCCGTTATTCATCCTGCATCCTGGGAGAGGAAAAAACAGAGAGACAGCCGCTTTGTCTCTGCCCAGCTATGAAATAAATATAACATAACAATAAATCCAGAGAAACCGTAAACAGAACATAACTAGAACCACAGCTAAGTGGTGTGCCGTTTACAGTCAAATCATTATGAGATGGGTCCGCACATTGAGGAAACATTAATTCATAACTGAGCAAATCGAATGATGTTAACAGCACTGCCCAGGAGCAGATCAATAATGATTATTTTATTAAACAGTGAAAAATGTGCATCTAATTTCCCCAAGCCAAAGTTGACATCTTCAAAATGCTTATTTTATTCAACCAAAAATCAGAAAACAATGGGGGAAATATCTAGGGTTTAATTTAGGGTTGGGCCTGTCATACTTGTTTGATATTAAGCCAAACACTGGACTGGACCGGTATCCATAATTTTATGACTAGGTGTCTCACTTGACTCAGCAGCTGCTCATGTCATCTTGAATGAGAGTGTGGCTTGCACACACAACAGGGGGTTCAACGCACCCCCGTTTCAGTTTAAATAAACGCGTTGCTACGTTTTGTCGGGGCTGATCGTGGCTGTGGACTGGGTGTGTCTTTCGGCTTGCCTCTTTTGCCGGTTTCAACTCCAAAATATTGCCATATTGGCGCAGTTTTAGTTTTTCTTTAAGACTAACTCTGCCATGTCTCATCTCGTCACCCCAATAAAACGCATGAACTTTCTAGTGAACAAAGACAACGTGCGTCGTTCCACCTCCCACCACGACTTTGATCTAATGTTTCTGGCCTCGGCACGGCAGTAAATGACACACGGCCTGTCAGCCACTAGCGGCTCACTTAGTGCATTTTTAAACAGACATAATATTTACATAATATATAATCACATTGTCATGCTTATTACTAATGCAAAATAAGTTAGATTCAGAGCTGTGCCGCCGTCGGCACAGGATGCTGATGTAGGATGCTATATAGATACTTTTTCATTTGCCAGAACGTGTCATAATGGCAAATGCCAGTTCAGCCAGTTTGCAAGAAATCAAACGGCCTGGTTTGGTATGTTTGGTTGAAAAATGCCAAATAATCAATTAATTACCTAAATAGTTTCCAATACATTTTCTGTGAATTGACTAATCGATTAAATGACTAATTGTTTCAGCTCTAAGTAGTTGTGAAATCACTGGTCAAATATTAAAATGTCGCCAAGCGAGGCAACATTAGGAAGCACAGAAAGACACTTTTGCAAAAACTTTTGCAGATATGACACGTGGGAGCGACAAAATGCTAGTAACCCATCACATTCATTTAATTCCCTTGGGGAAACAGAACCACAAAATTGTTTTCTACTCCAAACTAAAATGCGTGAAAGTATTCAGCTGAACATCGTAGTCAACGGCTTCCCCATTCCCCCGAGATATAACTTTAACAAGCTACCAAGACATGGAAGACAAAGCATGGACACATTCCAACACAGCCCAACAGAATTAACTTGTGTTGTGTGCCAGTATAGTGGCAATGGGAGGAAAACAACTGCCCAATCAGAGTTAAGTATGTAGATTACCAGTTCAATGCTAAGCATGCTCTTGAGAGGCAAGAGAGAGCCTGTCACTTTGCATGTATATAGTGTGAACATGTATTTAATAAGGACTTTTCCCCACACGAATCCAGTAAACGCACTGCCTGAAAATGCACTTTTTTGAAACCGGGTCCCAGGGTGAAAAAATTTGGCTCCGTTCTTTTGGCTTCGTCTGGATGGTGAAGCAGTGCAAGGCCACACACGACTGCGGTGAAGCTAAGCGAGCATATCCTAGCTCAATGGTCAAACCAGCTCACTTCATCTAGCTAAATAGTTTGTCTCTGCTCCATGACACTTCCCTCTGCTGTGCCAGTCCTGGATTATACACAAGATATATTGCTAACGTTATGTAGCTAACGTTAAACATAGCTAAAGTAGCTGGCCGCTACAGCAGCGACGTAATGTTAACGTTAGCTGCTATGGTTAGCTAGCTGTTTATAAAGTGGAAGCTAGCTAGCTAATCTGTCTGCTTAGCAACTCCTTGAACGGATTATAGTAACTTTTAACACAGCTTATTGTAGAAAAGCTACTGCAAGAAAAACGTGAAAAACGTTAACATCTGCCGGACGATGCTGAGGATGTTCTATCAGTCTGTTGTGGCCAGTGCTATCTTCTTTGCTGTCACATGCTGGGGCAGTGGGATGAAGGTCGCAGACACCAACAGACTGAACAAACTGATCAGGAGGGCTGGTGATGTCGTGGGGGAGGAGCTGGACACACTGACGACCGTGGCTGAGAGGAGGATGCTGTCCAGGCTTCAGTCCATCTTGGATAATGTCTCCCACCCTCTCTACGACACACTGGCCCAGCAGAGGAGCACCTTCAGCAGAAGACTCCTCTCACCCAGATGCACCACAGAGCGGGGATAATATATGTTGTTTGTATACCTGGAGTGGTAACAAAAATAATTTCCCCCTGGGATTATTAAAGTATTTCTGATTCTGATTATCAAAAAGACATTGGCTCATTGATGTTTGTTTGACTGCCAATGTTAGCTAGTTAGCAGAGCTAACGTTAGCGCGCTAACATTAGCTCTGCCAGCTAGCGCGCTGCAATCATGTCCGATGGCAGACAGAATTGCAAAATAAAAAGCAATCCAACAGCACATTATACAATGTAAACAAAGACAAGTTTCCTTGCGGAGGCCTTTATAAAATGAGGAGTGGTGAAAGTTATTATAGTCCATGGATCTTGTCGGTACACGATCCGTGCCGCCTGCACGATCCGTTCTGCGCATGCGCAAGATGTTCACGCATGCGCTGTTGTACGAGGATTTACGCCACTGCACGATCTGTTCCAGGCTAGCCTCCACCGGGAAGCTAACATTAGTTTAGCTAATAGCTAATTCGGCTGACCACTAGGTTCAGTCTAAAATAACGTCAAGTCAAGCTTAATGGGAAAAGCAGGCTACAGCTAAATTAAGACTTTACAATAATAACAATAAAGACAAGTATTGAGTGATTGTATTTTAAATGAGCACAAGTAAAGTACAACTGACGTAACAGCTGTTATATATGTTAACGTTTATTTTCAAGTTTTACTTTGAGGGTCTTTTAAAATTTAAGTGAGTCCTGGCCCCTCCTAACCCACCTGTCCACCACTCATGATTTGTGTCTCCTGAGACCGCTGAGGCTGTTGGGAGGTCGGTCGCCCCCCCTGCTCATACTTTAGCTTTATTCAATCATAAATGATTTGGAAGCTTCCAATAATTATTTGGTTTTATATAGCTTTGGTTCCTCAAAGTAACAAAATGTGAAATCAGAATAAATAGCTCGCTGTGGTTCTTTCAGCTATATTACATCCCTATGAAAATAATCGGGATCCTGTGAATGGGGATTTGAGTGTAAAACGCTTTAAAAAGGGATAAGCCATGGTACATGCCTAAAGAAACATTCTACATTACTATATACTGTACAACTTTAGTAAACATGCAGTGCTATTTTAGATTATAATCCTTTTCCAATAGTGTCCTGGTCATGACAACACAGACTGTAGAAATCTAACCTAGTCCGTTGCATTGAGTCTTAAAACATCAGTTTCCAATTCATAAGTGACAAGATCACTAATTACAGTGATTTGCCCTTACTTTCAACAAATTACTTAACTTGAATTTTCTTCCTAAACCCAAAAATATTCTGTTTTCTATTAGATAAGACAAAAAAGCAGAAAATCCTCACAACTGAGAAGCTGAAACTAGAAAATGTTTACGATTTTTGCTTGAAGGGGAGAGAGAGGGAGAATGACATGCAGCAAAGTCTGTAGGACGGAGTCGAGGAGTAAACCTTTATATATGGGCGCGCACTCTACCAGGTGACAACCCAGGCGCCCTCAGCGCCACATTTCTTTTCGTTTCAGCTTCCCTACACCAGTTTCTTTTTGGTTTACCTTCGAGATGTGTCCCAGTTTTAATTGGAAGCGAATAAAAGCGGGTAGCCTATCACAGGCAAACAGCACTGCACTTCAATGACCAACATTTGTGGGATTACGGCTAGACTTTAGTCTCTACTGTACAACATCCGTGGCTGTGCCTTGGTGTAGTGCCTTGAGGCCAGCAGCAGCTTTGGGCTGCGTTTTCACTGATTTCCTCTGAGCTCGAAGGAGCCGGCCGCCTCTGTTCTGCTTCTCAGGCGGCGGGAGAAAAAAGAGAATGGAGGATGGCAGGATATGCAAATTGTAGCACCACCAAAGGAGAGGGAGAGGAGTTTCCCACCGGCTGAGTGTGAAAGAGTGCTCCACCCCCCCCATACACACAGGACTTTGAATGGGACTCTTTCTTTGGACACACACTGGCCTGAATGCACACACCACACCCACACAATCTCACCAAACATATAAACACAAAAATTAAATTAAATTAATTAAATACAGGTGCAAATGCGCAAATGCATTAATATATGCATGGTGTGAGTTGGGATGCTGGTAAGCAGCAGAATAAACTGGGTCCCTTCACCACAGGCTGTCTTTCACAGCTCAGCCTTGGTTAGCACCACAGTGTAGATTAAAGTTTTAGTTGTTAGCTGCTCAGGGAGCCTCTTGAATACATGAATATTCAGGTACTTGAATGGGAATGATGAAAGGCAACGGCAAAGCAGGTTACCTGTGGAAATGGGTTAGGCCACCTTTAAGAAATGTGCTAATACTGTAAGCGTTTTGGCAGTTCCTCTGAGATTTTATGCACCGATGGCCCTGGAGGTGGATTTCAGTTCTGGTTCCACATTTGGCTTTGTTTTGAGCGTAGGTGGCAGTGAGCAAACTCTGTCTTCATGACATCAATTTGATATGGCATTGTGAGTTCCGAGCAGGATTTGGCTTCACCATAATATTATTTTAATTCAAAACGGCAGACTTTTGAGCTCTTCATTCTTAGCATGGCACATATCTGTGATGTGTTACATTTTTGGGGCACATCAGTTTAAACTGTGAATGTATTTCATTGATTTATAGCAACAAATGGGCAGCAATTTACTCTCAAATCATTCAGAAAGCACGGGCATTAGTACTCTTCTGTGATCTGACATTATGGTGAATATTTTGATTGTATTGGGAGTCTTGGATGTGTGACAAGACCCATTTCTGCAGCCTAAACATGGATCAAGTATTGGATAATAATGCCAACTAAGTTTTTCTTAAAGGTCTACCTGCCTTAAAGTTTTTTTACTGCAATTCTAGTCTTGCACGCTTGACACAATTAAGGTGCCATTTAGCCCTCAATTGATTCAGGTGTGCATGGACTGGCACTTCAGGGCCAATGATGAACAAAAGTGGAGACTTGTAAGTGACATCGGCGCATTAGAGACAGTCAGCTTTACTATGAAATGTACACACCATTTTTTATGATTTGATGTAAAAAAGCTATCCATGTTTTAATTCCCATGTGTACTTCGAGATAATCTTTACACAGCAAACAGAGAAAATATGCCAAGCGCTGAAACTGTACTAAGCATCTTCGTGCTGTTCACTGCCACAGGGCTTCTGAGCACATGTGGCTTGTGTGTTTCCTAACACAGCTACAGGGCTGCTCCATTGACCTCTGACCTCTGTGAAATGACTGTGAGGGTGGGGTGGGGGAAGCTATCTTCTAAAACCTGTTTTGTTACCACTGGTGATGCAGACAACTTCTAGCCACATTGCCACGTTTCAGATTTACTTAGCCTCGTCGGCGCAGTGCAGCCTGTATGACACAATTTGTTGCTCTCGGTTTCGTATCAAATCAGAGGGCAGCATGCCATTTCCCATCCGCCTCGACTATAAATAGTGCTCATGGGTTGCAGTGGGCTTATCACACCTGCATGACAACAGGCATGTCTGTGCTGGCTAATGTTTGTAGGCATTTCTCGTTGGATTCAGGCAACTTTCTGAATGTGTTTTTTTTTGTAGGCTACTTAGTTATATAATAATAATAAAGGTTGCTGTATTGTGGATGATGACTAAAAATGATCCAGACTCTCTGACTCTTTCTTTAATCTAAGTCAGATGTGGGGGGGTGTATATTATTTAAACCCATTTGAAGATGATGCCTTTTATTAGGTTGCATTGAGTCATCTGCCTCAACTTTCTACGCCTGATCTGTCAAGGTGCCTTTATATTCATCTAATTGAAACGCAACCGCGTCAGCGGGAACCGCTGATTTTCCCCAACAGGCAGCATATTAATGCATGTAAATCCAAACAAGCGGGCCTCTGTTGTTATGCAAAGCATGGAGGAAAGTAGCAGTTTCCCACCTTGATGTTAACACAACACACATACTCTCGCCTGTGCGCACACTCACACACACATTACTCAATTAGTCACAGCAGCAGCATCAGTAGGCCTGACGCACCTCCCCTTCTGAACCATAAAAGGCAATGGGAGGGGTAATGCTGACACGCTAAAGACATCCTGTAGTGCTTTGTCATTCCACAGGCCTTTACTGCAAGGGAAACAGCGCACACACACACACACACACACACACACACACACACACACACACACACACACACACACACACACACACACACACACACACACACACACACACACACACAGCCCCAGGCTCTTTAGCACAAGGAGAAAGTAACATGAATGGCCGATGTTCATGGATCAATTAGCAGCTTACTGTTGAGCACAGCCACCTCTAATAGCACTCAGGACCATTTCCATCTGACTCCTTAAAACACAACAAAGGCTCACATGTTGTGCATAAATATTCACATTACACAAATATATAAGGTAAGTCCTTCGTATAAAAAAAAAGCTTTTGGTAAGCATAATAGCATGTTGGATAATTACATATATTATTTGTTATCAGGCTAAAGGCCGTTTTATAGTCATTCGTAGAATCAACGGCATACCCCCACAGACTGCCGCAGAGAGGGTTAACTTTCCCTGCTACAGATTTCCCACCGTGGTCAGAAAGCACAGGGGAGACACATTGTTTCTCTCACTATGCCTCTAGAGTCACAACTTGCTCTGAAGACAATTGCCGTCACTCTCTCATTTTCTCCCTCACTCTATCACCCCACACATGCCGGCTCGAGGCACACAACAACGCACAAGTAAACAAAGAGTTTCGCGATTGACCCTCCGGAACCCACACACCCCCTAGCGTTCTGGCGGTGAAATGCACCCGTTCAACCCCAACGCAAAACTCTGAAAGGGTCACGACGCCGTAGCTACGGCGTGGAGTTTACGCACAACCGTAAAACGGCCTTAAGAGTGTAGCAGGCGGGAGCCAGTCTACGGCCAGGCCTGTTAGCTCCACATAAATGCTAAATATCTTAGGGGCAGGACACTCCCATGACTCCTCTGCTCTGTAGACAGCTGTTACTAGGGCACCTATAGGGTGAGCTGGAGGAAATGGTTCATTCACACAAAGACAGTCCTTTACCGGTGTGTGATTGTACGAAGCCACGATGTGCCAAGGTCTATAAGCTCAGCTGAAGGGCCATACAGTAGTTCTTATTAGGGCTGCACAATATGAGGAAAATATGCTATATGTGAGAACGTAGTTGAATATCGCGATAACGATATTGCTTGCAGTAAATAAACAGATATTAAAATGTACTCAGTTCTACCTTTCTGCTGCTTTCAGTATTCTAAAATACAACAAACTGCTTGATGGATTCAAAACAAATCATTTCCAACATTCTTTTATTGAACAAATTGAACACTGAATTGAATATAAAAGGCACCACTTAAAAAAGAATGACAGTTACATTTTAATGTGCAGTTGAATACTGATTTCTACTCTATTTTCTTTCAACTTACATGATAAATCTTTTTTGTGTCTACTGCGATATGTTGCAGCATTTCACGATGTGTATATTGCGCCAGTTAATATTGCGATGATTAAAAAACAATATATTGTGCAGCCCTAGTTCTTGTTAGATGATGCAAAGCTTGCTTGCACAACATGCAAGGCATTACAGAGCACTACAGCCTCAGCATCTACAGAGGAGCGCTGAATAAATACCAGACACACACGCAGATAAAATGCTACTCATCTCAGCGCATCAAACAACAGCCAGCTGATCAAAGAGCCTATCACCAAAGAGACCAGAGTATTCCCTTAAAATAGTCATCCACCGCACGCTCATATCAACAAAAGTCTGTTTCCCTGACCTGATATAACGTACAAACCGTCAGTCAGCAAAGACACTGAAAGCTCTGATAAACACTTGGTTGGTGCACCGCTAACACTGCTAGTGAAAATGCTCCATATATCATTTAACCAAACGTACTGTACATCTGCAATTTAAACAAGTGACTGGCTTGAGGATTATTATGAAGTATTAAAAACATTTGTAGCACAGCATCCGCTCCAGAACCGTCACTGCCACTAAAACAGAAAAGCTGAAAGCTTCACTGTGGCCTCTCGTAGTGCTATGGAGCCATGTGGATCGCCGTTTGGTCTATGCACACACACCACACACACACACACACACACACACACACACACACACACACACGGGTGACGTGATGCACATTCCTGCCAAGTGTTTCACACTATTCCACTGATCTACAGGTGGCAGTGACACATCAAGAAGTGCAGCAAAGCGCCCCACAAAGGCAGAGAAGAAGAAGAATGCTAGCAAGTTTACACTGGATGCAAACAATGCTGGATTCAAAATCCTTAAAAAGAATCAACTTTGCAAATAGTTCATGAGAAAGGAAATGCGTTCATCACGTGTTGGACCTTAAGGATACACATAATGCCCATCTGGTGTGACCGAATGTCCACCGGTAAAGGCCCGGGCCCTGGCAGGCTCGGAGGTATGAGCAGTCCCAAGCCTGGGAGTAGGCCGCTGTGTTTATCCTGTCAAGGTATGTTAACACCAGGCTGCATTCCTCTAGTCCCTAAATTGCTGTGTTAGATTACAGCCCAGCTGAGAGCGCACACACACACACAAACACGGAGCACTTTGAGGCAAGAGGAAAGGCGTTGGATGACCAAGCCGGGACCAAAATGGCAGCAGCAACATGGAGGGTCAACACCTGCCATTTACAGAAGAACTGCAGACCATCGACATGCGGTTGAGCTAAAGACAAGTTTACTGCGGATCTAAAATAAAAAAAACTTCACCATTTCTCCTCTGCTTTTTTCTTTACAAGGATGTCCTTATATAATAACTCTAAAACACAGGGATGTTATTTGTACTGTGCATGCTGTTACAACTCCCTGAAATCTACAGTCTAATGTTTGCAGAGTTTTCCCTGGCTCAGAATGGGCCTTTGAGGCGGACACATGAAGTGTGTGGTCTGGGGGGGTGGGATTTTGAGCATTAAGGACTTCATTTCCTGCAGTCCGATACATTTTAGGCATCAATTTATTGTGAAAATGTATTTCTTTATCTAAAGGAAAACACCAAATTCTGTTGGCAGGAAACAAAAAATATAATGAAATATAATGCATATAAGGGGGCTTTCGCATCCGGGACCTGGGTCCGGATTTGACTACACTTGACCTCAAAGTCCAGTTTGTTTAATTACTATGCTATATGCTATAGTTTAGCTGGCTTGTCAGCGCAGATCGGTATGTCTGGCTCCTGAAAATGAGACGCTTTGGCGCTCATTATTTTCCTTTGGCGCTGACTAAAACCTCTTTCTTTATCATACCCGCAAACTCAGAAGGGCTGAAAAAGATGACACATTTTACATTTTTATATATACATATATAAAAAACAACAGTCAGCGACATTAAAGAACGGCTTGTTATTGCTAAGGCCACAGGGTCAAAATTAAATGATTTATTAAAAACGTAATAACAATAACTTATAACAATAACTTATTTCACCAGTAAATTCCTGTTAAATGACAAAAACAACCACTGGATAGGAAAAGGTTATTTTACAATTACTTTGAATGCAGCATGAGGCTGGCGAGGCGAGTTTCAAGTGAACGCAACATCTGTGTTGTTTTTCAGACAACGGCAGCTACAGATTGTTGTTGAAATCCTCTACAGTGAAATACAAACACACTTTTACACCATTTAACTGTCAGCATTTTAACCGTGTTTACTCCAGCTGCTAGCTAACAGTAGGCTAACGTTACCTGCTGTCGAGTGTAGTGTTAACGAGCGTGACATGCCGTATTAGCACCAGGTCTCGGTACTCAACCCTACTCATTAATGTTAAACCAGACACCAATGGGTCTTGTTTCATTACGTGTTCGTTTTCATTTCGCTCATATCTTAAGACAAGATATACATTAAAAATCAGATAACAATACTAATGCAGTGGAGGAGATAGCCTTGCCAAAATCCTTCACATAGAACTAAAATTGTAAGCTAACAACACAATTCGCTGATCTTACGTTAGCTGACAAGGCGACTAGCAGACAAGTTTGCTTTCCATTATAACGTTAACGTTAAACATGTTAACAACATTAGAGAAAACAATTATATTGTTGGCAGATAACAGCACTTACCTCAAAACTAATGTCAGTGATTGTGATTGGCCAAATGACTTGCGTGACGTATCACTACAGTTGTTTTATTGTGAAGAAGACCGCAGTAGGTTTTTGAAACTCCCGTTTTTGGGAAATTGGATATACACGATTCACGTAGTGACATTTTCCCATTCAAAACGGCAACTTTCGCCGAAAAGCAACTAGTTTGCAGGTATGCTTTATGCAGGAAAAACCTTGTGTGTGCTAAGTGTTTAATTTAGGCATAAACTAGTACAGTAAGAGAACAGTGAAAGCTGCTGAAGCTCTCTGCAGGCCTGTAGCCCAATGACACTCATCATTTACTGGCTTTTATAGCAGCAGGTTTACAGTGGCGTCCTGGTGGGAAATCTTCTGTTAAGACGTAGTCACGTAGAGCAAGGCCAAGTGACTGTCAGCTAGCATTAACAGCAGGCAGGCTAGCGTAAAATGTTTAGAGTAGGGGAGAACAATGCCATATGAACTTGGGTGGCACACAAAAACAGCACAGACACCTGAATAATCATAACTACAGGAAATGACAAAAAAAAAAGGTTTTATAGGTATGAAGAGATGGATGTTAACACCTGATTGCCAGCATTCATGCATTAAAACATTGAACTACTGCAGCAAAGAGAACAGACAATGTTTATCTTAAATGACCTGAACTGGAAGTAGATTTATTTTCGAGCAGGAATTGGCAATTGTCTCATCCGTCTGATAACGATCTGCTAAGGATTTTGTTAACGGTTCTGGTTCACTAAAACATAAGTGTGCAATGTGAAACTAAAACCACAAAATAAAATCCAATGTCA
Source organism: Zingel zingel (assembly GCA_023566125.1). NCBI lineage: Eukaryota > Metazoa > Chordata > Actinopteri > Perciformes > Percidae > Zingel > Zingel zingel. Next base: position 34,151,438 of record CM042324.1, read on the forward strand.
ACTCTGACACTGTGGTTTGGACCCAAGAGAACCAGTGGTAGGTCTGAGTGTGCCCTTCACACATTGTTTACGACGCTCAACTGGTACTAACCACGTACACTACAGCTGTCAGTCTTTCTTAATATAAATCACTGTGTCTAATGTGCTGTCATTTGGGGGCCACTGTACAAATCGATGTAATGTTTTGCCTTATAATCTTCTCACACCCTTATCCATAATAATAAACAAGATTCAGCAAAACTCTCAAGTGAGGAGAGGAGATGGGTCCCTGGGACATGTGAGGTGTTAAAGCAGTTACACACCGGGCCGATTATCGGCCAAAAAGATTTTCGTCAGATTTTGAGAGGCTCATCTGCTCACCATTCCCAGGTGAGTCCCGACTGCCTTGTCGCCGACTGAGCATGTTGGGTCTGCCAAAATAAAGGTCGACAGCTCCTCCGACGGACGACGGCACGGAACACACCGAACAGTCTCGAGTCACTGACCTCGCCAGACTGTCGATGGCCGATAATCGGGTTGGTGTGTCAGGGCCCTTAGGAGAGCTTAAACTTAATCCATTAGTCAAATATTGTAGGATATAAATTGGCTATTTTAATAATAAATCGTTTGTCATTTTCTATGCAAAAATGCAAAACATTCTCTGGTTCCTGCTTCTCAAATGGGAGGATTTTCTGCTTTCAGACTATTGGTCTTGGAATTTATATAAGGCATTTTTAACTAATTGGTTAAAAAAGCATTACAATGTGTACAGTGAAATTGACAATTTTATTATAGCCCAATATCATAAATCACAAATTTGCCTCAGAGGGCTGAAATGTGTCTAACGTCACCTAAGGAATAACAGTTATTATCAGAGAAGGCCCATCTACAGTCTGCTTACTCACTTTATAATACATGTGTCCACTGTAAGATTGGCATATCTGTGTTAATGTCAAGTCATGTGAGCATACTGTTAAAGGTCCCACGGCATGAAAATTTCACTTTATGAGGTTTTTTAACATTAATATGCGTTCCCCCAGCCTGCCTATGGTCCCCCAGTGGCTAGAAATGGCAATAGGTGTAAACCGAGCCCTGGGTATCCTGCTATGCCTTTGAGAAAATGAAAGCTCAGATGGGCCGATCTGGAATCTTGCTCCTTATGAGCTCATAAGGAGCAAGGTTACCTCCCCTTTCTCTGCTTTGCCCGCCCAGAGAATTTGGCCCACCCATGAGAGAGAGACATCATGGCTTTCAAACGAGCAAAGTGGCAGTTGGTCAAGGCCACACCCCCACTCTCCACCTTGCCCCCCCCCCCCCCCCCACTCCCCCTCCTCCTCAATAGCTACAGACACAGAAATGGCACATACTAAGGAAAGCTCATTGTGGGACTGTCTCTAGTGGCTGTAATTCTGCACCAAGGCTGAATTATGGAAAAGAGACTTCAGATACAGTATTAGGGGACCACTAAGGCCTATATAAAAGAGACTTCAGATACAGTATTAGGGGACCACTAAGGCCTATATAAAAACATCCAAAGAGCACCATGTCATGGGACCTTTAAAGCACAAATGAAAGCTTTTTGTGACAGTGTAGTATAGTTGATGTACCAGCAGCTGTTTGCCACATCATGGTGATGACACACTGAGGTCATGGCACGTTAGCACAGGCTAATGTTCAGATGGAAAAATCCAGAGCAGTGAGCAGTCTGTGTCATGTGGGATGAACTAATACAAAATGCACTGTTTGAATTTAGGCTGGTAGGGAAATGAAAGGGAACAGCAGCAGATGAGTTCTACTTGCAGCAGATGGAAGCGGTGCGCACTAAATCACACCACATTTTGCCATCTTGATTGTGAGCCCCGTTACACGGACGCGCTCCTTTCACATTCTAATCCCATTTAATGTTATATAATTAAAAGGAAACGAGACGCGCAGGGATATTCCCATCAAGTATCATGAGCTTTATACTGCATAGATATCACGGGGGGAAATCTGTTAAAATACACCTTTATAAGGTGTTGCATCACCTTGCGTATACCTGGCTGTCTTCGGTCCAGGAAAAAAAAGCAGCAACCCCGCCTTCACTGCAGTAATGGTACTGAGTGACCGCCATTCCCTTCCGCACAGCGCTCAGGAAATTGTATAACGAATTACCGCAACACAATAGATGGAAACGAGAGGTTTGACGGTGAGCCCTGTAAAGCGCTGTTACTGCACACAGTTTGGGGGGATAACAGAGCAATGACCACCTTATGCACCGCTCGTCTGCCGTGCACACTCACACAAAGCTGCGGAGTGCACTCGACCAAACAGGGCGACCAATCCACACACACAAAAAAACACATATAAAAATGTTGAGATAAAACATGCACAAGTAGGTCAGAAATGCTTCTCGGTGAGATAAATCCCGCGAGAATGAAAGGCAGGCGAGCATTCATGCCGCTGAGCTGGCCCGGAACACGGTTAAAAAAAAAACTACACAAAAATCATCTCTACCTGCACAAGTTGACATTTGGAGCGGTTTTTCCTGGCTCCTTACGAGACACAGAGCCTTTAGGAAACGGCGAGCAGATCCTGTTCTGTGAACGGTCGCGAGCCGCAGGTGTTATTTCTGTTTATTTCTAGGCCATTTGTCAGCCCCGTTATCCGCGTTCAGGTAAACATGATGATGATGGTGGTGGTGGTGGTGGTGATGATGATGCTCCTGTACGGACGCACAGTCACCGTCGTGTCGTCAGCAGGAGAAAAAAAGGTGCTTTCCGGCCCCTCGGCTCACACACATTAAATGCCTCATAACGGTGTCTAAAATATATATAAATAAATGGGTTTACTTTTGTTATTGGCTGATACGATGTAAGAGGGGGCGTACAGGTGAGAAACTGTCCAATAATGGACTCTAAAGGGTTGTGTAAATTTAAAGTTATTACAACAGCCCACACCTAAAATCTATTTCGATATCCTTTATTTCATAATGGGTGGACTCATAAATACTCTCACTGCGTGGAAAAACACAGCCCACAAACATCTATTCTGAGATCATTTTTATATCATAGAGATAAACTCCCTGCAGGTGATAATAGAGAGGTATTACAACTATATCACAGCAGATACCACTAAGTAAGATCAAGTAAATATAATGTCAACACTGACAATCAAATACACAGTAGCCTACTATAAATCCATGTAATGAAGTGACTCGAAACCTATGCTTAGAAACTAAAAAACACATTCCCTTATAATGCCCAAAATACAGCCAAAATAGCATGTGTTTTCAGCATGTTTTACAGTTCACAACACCAAATTTACAGGTGCAAAAAGCAACAGTCGAAAACGTCCAAGGGGCAATTTGCAACACAGTCAACATAAAACTCACGCCGAATAACAAAAAATGCTATATAAATCAAGCTAAACTAGTGCAGGCAATGAGGAAATGCATGCATGAAGATACATTTGCCAAATTCTACTTCAGGAGGATTACAAATACAGTTTCCAATCTTACCTTCACTGAGGGGACATGTGGTGTTGCAGTTGTGGCAGGGAGGGTAGAACTGGAGATAAAATAAACATCCCATCTCTTTTGCCGTCACCGGAGCAGAAGTGAACCAGACCAAACCCCACGCAAAAAACAACATGCATTCAACTCAACAGCACGGTTTCCCATTCGGACATCAAAACATTCAGATAAAGTTGAATTATTTTGAACGAGAGGGAGAAACTGCACCGTCCGGAGCCGAGTGAGTAGCAAGTTAGCATAAAACTAACCCCGCAACAACCTCGCCCTAAAATCATACACAAACTGCGCTGTACTGGCCACGTTGTTATGTGAAAGCCCCGCAACCTGCCGCCAAGTCCTGCAATGGGTGGAAAAGTGGCCGAAAAGTGCAGAAACAAAGAGAGGAAAAGTAAAGAAAACTAATAATACAGCCGAGCCAACTATCAAGCGCTCCTCGGGTTATTATAGCCTAAGTGACGGATAACGGTTCACTCTGTCAGGCGGCCCCATGCACCGCTAGGCGGAGAGAGAAGCAAACCAGGTATAACGGTACACCACCACACTGGGGTATGAACACCCTAAAACTCCCCGAAACGTGGTCCAACTCACTCCCAACAAGTCTTCCAAAGGAGTTTACCGAGTGAAAAGCTCGTCGGCAGCCGGCCCGGCTCGCCCAGTCGGTTACGGAGGAGTTTGGACTTACCGCTGCTCCTCTTCGGGTTCGCCTGTTTTCTGCGTTTACACCTGGGGCCATCCGCCATGATCCTCTCGCTGAGTCTGAAGCGCAGCCGCTCGCCAGTCACCGCCTCCCTCCTCCTGTCTCCCCCTCCTCTTCCTCACCCCTCCTCACCCCTCCCTTCTCCTGTCCGCTTTACGACGTCACCTTCCCCCTGCAAAACACCTGGTTTGCGACACACTGGCCCGCTTTTACGGCATCACCTTCTCAAACACCTCAGCACATGGCCCCTCCTACTGGCCGCACATGGTTGTGTGCGTGTTCTCTGATAGTCGTTTCCAAACGGTGGTTCGACCGCTAAACAGGGTCGTCCCGGGACTCCCACTCGCGCTGTTCCTGACTGCTGGAGAAAATAAAAATATAGCAGTGAGGTGTTTTTCCACAGGTGGAAATGGATCTCGAGAGTAGAGCTGAAGGGAAATTAAAGTATTCAGTATTCACAGAATATACTTAAGTAGCTAAAAACAGCAATTCTGCACTGTAACCTACCGGTTAGAAGTTAAAGTCCTAAAATTAAAGTATTATAAGCAAAATGTAGGTCTTGTCAATATAGAAAAACATTCCCTGTGAGTGTGACTATTTGATTGTTATGGCTGATGCATTAATTTGCAAGTAGCATGTTATTGTTGTAGTTGTTTAAGATGATCAAATTATTATGCGCTTATGTGAAATATAAAGTTCAATATTTCCCTCTGAAATGTAGTATCGGTCCTGGACTGTTCAGGGGTGTCTCCATGGCAACATGCTGTGTTATCGCTATAACATTCTGTGGACTGAGACACTAGTGGGGCTGCCGGGCTGTGCGTTTCTCAGCAGGTCAAACCCCCCCACCCCATCCTATACCCCCAGTCCCACGCCTTCGCCGCTAAATGTGCAACTGTACATTTATGTTATGTTATGTTATGTTCTGTTATGTTATGTTATGTTCTGTTATGTTTTGTTATGTTGTGTTATGTATGTAGCAGTGCAAATGTACTGTTTGTGTGCTTACGTGCTGAGGTGTTTGTTCCTGTTCCCACACTGTTCTTATCTTTATGAGGATAGTCTGAGAGCTGCTTTTTTTCCCTCCCCTCTCCTCATGTCTTGCTGTATCTGTCCCTGCGAGAGTTAAGAGAGAGTTGGGATGGCGCCGCATAGGGTGTGTCTGTGCGTGTTGCTTTAAGGTGACATGCACTTACGACACCAAGACAAATTCCTTGTGTGTGTAAACGTACATGGCAATAAAGCTTTTTCTGATTCTGATTCTGAAAGAAGTCTGAAATAGTTTAATGCAAGTACACCCAAATGTGCTACTGTAATTGAGTAAATTGAGTGTTATATTTTTATCACTTTCTAAGGTTACCTAAACCCTAAACCTTAGAAACTGAAGCTCAAAGTAAACTGTAAAATTGGCAGTGATAGAAGAAGTATTCTGATCCTTTATCCAATTAAAAAGTACAGTAGTATACACTTTGTAACTACACTAAACCTGTCATTTCTGTACCTTTTTATCCTCAATGTATGAAAATCTATATACGGTTTTACACACGCATATACTATTACTATATATATTATTTGCACATTTTGCACTCAACACATTCAGCCTCTTTGTTCTTATGCAACAGTTATTTTGTATGTATATATTTGTTTCTGTATTTATTTTTTATTTTATATGTTTAATCTGTGGTTTGTTTGTTTGTTTATGCATGCACCATTCACCAAGGCAAATTCCACATGAGTGTAACTTATTGGCAATAAACCATTTTCTGATTCTGACAAAACATTAGATATAATCAGTTTCTAAAATATGATGCATATAATTAGCATGGGAAAATGTGGGTCACAGGGTGAGAACAGTAAACCCCTGGTTTAGATGATAACCTGCTGCCTCTTCAAATGACCAAACCTTGTGTACAACTAAGTATGATTCTGTAGATTTATCCATTTTCATCCATGATCGTGCCAGCAAAGGTTGTGGTGTTGCCAGTGTAGTTTTCCTCAAAATGAAGACATTTCTATCTGGTTACTTTACACACACACACACACACGCACACACACACACACACACACACACACACACACACACACACACACACACACACACACACACACACACACACACACACACAAATAATTCTCAAAGATTAATTCCCATTTGCCCTGGAATAAAAAGTCTCCTCTTCCTGTTTTACGCCAAATCAAAGTTTAGCATATTTTCTGCCGAGGCGGTTTAGCTTCTCAGTGGTGGCCTTGTTTGTTTTCCGTAAAGTTACTGTATCTCTAAATTAACGTGTGGATGATTTATTGATGCTAAAATTAGGGCTGCACAATTAATCGCAATTTTATCAAAATCACAAAATGGACTAGTGCAAACTCCAAATCGCAGGGGGGCGCAATATTTGCTTAAGGCAAAATATGTGTCAAACCATTCTGAATGAAGTATTGTGGTGCTGCTGAGACGGCCTGGCCTACAAATCCTATCCTACAGACTAAAGAAAATATCTTTGTCTGGTACAGATCCTCGCAAAAATCACACTAATCATTTTAATTTATTTTAATCTTCAATGAAAATGAGAATAATGATGCAAAAACTATTATTCCCTCCAATATCGTGAATTATATCACAATCGCAATATCAGTCAAAATAATCGCAATTAGATATTTTCCTCATATCGTGCAGTCCTAGCTCCAAAGGAACAACAACCAGAAATGACAAAAGCCTTTGAGCAGCGAGTAAAAAAGAACCCCAAGCCCAAAGATACGTGGCCACACAAACACAGAGCAGGGTTTTGTCCTCAGCAGGGACAGAAGTTCAATGCCAGTTCACAGCAGGTCAGGGGAGTGGCCTATAACGGTCTCACCGAGCTATTCTTGTACCTGCCGATGATCAGGTTTCCTTTTCAAACACACTAGGTGCTGCTGCGAGCCTCTCACAGCCAACAGGACTCCTCTGGATATCCTGACACTGTGTGGACAACGGGGGATGGAATTAAACTCCAGAGGCTCAACAGAACGGGGACAGAAAGCTGCACATTATATGTATTTTTTTTCAAAAGGTGCTTAATTTTTGTCAGCTTCTTGAATCAACAGCGACAACATGATTAAATAGCCCCACATCATCACATACCCTTCACCATACCTAGGCATGGTTTTATTTCAGTTAGCCTAATAGCTGGTTTGATTTGCATTGAGAGATGATCTTATGGAAAGTACCCCATGCCAATCTCTAGGTATGGTGAAGGGTATGCGATGATGTGGGGCTATTTTAATTCCAAAGGCCAAGGGAACTTTATCAGGATGCCTAGTATCCTGGATCCATGAAATAACTGGCCTTTAAAAATAAAAATCTGCCTGCCTCTATGGGAATTTAACATATGGGGTGTCTATACTTATGCCCCCTGTATTTTAAGGAAGAACATTTATTTATTGACGATACATTATTCATTCACAAAGAAAATTGGTGTTCTGAAAGGTTGGATTTTTCCTATTTTTTCAATTAAGGCATTAAGATCAATTTCCAAAAGATGATTTTTTTATTCCTCTTTTTAGTCAACTTTTGCAGGGGTTCCAATACTCATGAGCAGCACTGTATTACACGTTACACACAGGCCCAAAATACACTAATGGAGAGATGTCAGAGTGAGGGGGGCTGCCCATTAAAGGCAGCCCAGGCAGTTGGGGATTTGGTGCCTTGCTCAAGGGTATCTCAGCAGTGCCCAGGAGGTGAACTGGCACCTCTCCAGCTACAAGTCTGTACGGGGACTTGAACAGGCCAAGTCCCTATGGACTATTCTACTGTTGCCCCACTTACTCTGTAAATGCTTGTTTAATGATGATTTAAAAGTAGCAGCATGCTTATCTTGAGTTAAAACCAAGGTGGCACGTGTTATTAGTTCACCATTAAATGGAAAATGTGTGATGCCTTGCAGGTCACTTTCAGCATATTTCTCTGTAATTCAGCATGAAATATTTGAAAACCTAGCCTACTAATCTTGACCAGAATATAAAATGAGGATCTGTGTATGACATGGCTGTGAAAAAAAATAAGATAATTCTTTATCAGTCCCACAACGGGGACTTTAGCAATAATGACAGGTGAGTGAGACACATGCAGTGTGCTTTTCTCACCGTGACATGTCAAAATTTCTTCTGTGACATTTTCGGTGGCAGCACACAGTTTGGGGCTCAGCTTAGAGATTTCCAACTGTTGTGTGTCATAGCATAAAGGCTTTAGTTCCTGTGTTAGGTGCATGCATGTGCAGCTAATTAATCAAGCATGTTATATACACTGTTATTTAGAGAAAAATATGAATCTGTGGAGTTAAAGCCATGTGCATTCTCTCTCTCTCTCTCTCTCTCTCTCTCTCTCGCACCCTCAACCAGTTGAGGCAGATGGCCGCCCACCAAGTCAGGTTCTGTCCGAGGTTTCTGCCTGTTTAAAGAAAGTTTTTCCTCGCCACTGTTGCACCAAATGCTTACTCCTGTAAATTATAAAGTGTGGTCTAGACCTACTCTATCTGTGAAATGTCCTGAGATAACTCCTGTTATGATTTGACACTGTAAATACAATTTAATTGAATTCTTACTGATGCTCCACAGCAGTCACTCTCTGATCACTCTAAACCAGCTATCCCAGAAAGGATATAAGCCTGAGAAACTGAGAAACTGATCATTATAATTATTGTTTGTTGCAGCAATAATATGAATATATTTGAACATGGCTTGAAGGTTGTCAGTGACATTACATTTAAAAATGGAGCCAAAGTCTCTTCCCTCAGCACTTGCAGGTAGGAAAATGATCTGCCAATCGGTTTGAACTAACCCACCAAACTACAACCAACCCCCTCACCCCCACATCAGTAATGCTTTAATCAAATCTCCCACCGGCAGGATATGAAGGGCTGGAGAGTCCTCTCCTATCTGGGGAGTCCTGCCCGCTGCATCACATCAGCTCTACAGGCGACTGCTGTCCTGCTGTTTGCTACTGAAAGAGGAAATGGAGGCCATTATCCAATGCTAATTTGGCATTGACATGAATATTGGGCTCACAGGGCTTTCAGGATGTTTCCCCCCTCTTTTAATAAATGCATTTGTATTTCAGCTGGAATATCCTACTCAGTGAGTAGTCAGCCAAAAGACTATGAGTATTGTTCTTTAAAGAAGAGATGAACCCTCGGGCTAAATGCCTCTTTATTCCTCCCTCAGCTGTTGCCTTTGTCATGCATCAGGTAGGGGTTCTACCTAAAGACTGAAGCTATGGATCTGACTGAGATATACAGGGAATGTAACCACTAAACCTGTCAATACCTTGCTCTATTTACACACGGAGAGAGTTCGAAGCAGTGAGGTATACAATAAAGTTTGTTATGATAATTTTTTGTGGGGTATTTTCACCTTTATTTGACAGATGACAGAGTAGAGGCAGACTGGAAATCCGGGGGATAAAGAGGGGTATGACCATAGCTATAAAAACAGTACCCAGGTAAGATGGCGGACGGTTATCCCATAAGTTACGTCACATCTATTGTTCTATATCTATGGGTATGACATGCAACCAAGGCGCTCCAATATAGTTTAAAAACAAAGAATGGATGCCTTTCTCACGGAAGCTATTTTGAAATCATGGTGGGAAACTCTACGTGTGTAACGTGACGGTTTGATATCTGGTGGTTGTATCACTCTAAATAAGAAGAATCAGCTGGATTGAGACGGATAACTTTGTTAAGCAGCACTTTACTGTTCTTTACGCTTCATCAGTTCCACAACAACAACACTTCCTCATTTTACTTAATCACATGTAGCTGAGCTAACCAATCAGACGCGAGCAGAACTGAGACTCAGGTAAATGTGAGGAAAACCACAGAGGTTGATTCTTAACTGCTGATGTAAATAATTAAAACAGGTAAATATGCAAATACTGTGTGTTTAAACACAAATATGTAAAAAGTTAACTGTATAAATATTGTGAATACATTTTTAGTAAATTTACTCAAATATAAGAATTAACTTATATAAATATTACAACATGTACAGTGAGGAAAATAAGTATTTGAACACCCTGCTATTTTGCAGGTTCTCCCACTTGGAAATCATGGAGGGGTCATCGTAGGTGCATGTCCACTGTGAGAGACATAATCTAAAAACAAAAATCCAGAAATCACAATGTATGATTTTTTAACTATTTATTTGTATGATACAGCTGCAAATAAGTATTTGAACACCTGAGAAACTCAATGTTAATATTTGGTACAGTAGCCTTTGTTTGCAATTACAGAGGTCAAACGTTTCCTGTAGTTTTTCACCAGGTTTGCACACACTGCAGGAGGGAGTTTGGCCCACTCCTCCACACAGATCTTCTCTAGATCAGTCAGGTTTCTGGGCTGTCGCTGAGAAACACGGAGTTTGAGCTCCCTCCAAAGATTCTCTATTGGGTTTAGGTCTGGAGACTGGCTAGGCCACGCTAGAACCTTGATATGCTTCTTACAGAGCCACTCCTTGGTTATCCTGGCTGTGTGCCTTGGGTCATTGTCCTGTTGGAAGACCCAGCCTCGACCCATCTTCAATGCTCTAACTGAGGGAAGGAGGTTGTTCCCCAAAATCTCGCAATACATGGCCCCGGTCATCCTCTCCTTAATACAGTGCAGTCGCCCGGTCCCATGTGCAGAAAAACACCCCCAAAGCATGATGCTACCACCCCCATGCTTCACAGTAGGGATGGTGTTCTTGGGATGGTACTCATCATTCTTCTTCCTCCAAACACGGTTAGTGGAATTATGACCAAAAAGTTCTATTTTGGTCTCATCTGACCACATGACTTTCTCCCATGACTCCTCTGGATCATCCAAATGGTCATTGGCAAACTTAAGACGGGCCTTGACATGTGCTGGTTTAAGCAGGGGAACCTTCCGTGCCATGCATGATTTCAAACCATGACGTCTTAGTGTATTACCAACAGTAACCTTGGAAACGGTGGTCCCAGCTCTTTTCAGGTCATTGACCAGCTCCTCCCGTGTAGTCCTGGGCTGATTTCTCACCTTTCTTAGGATCATTGAGACCCCACGAGGTGAGATCTTGCATGGAGCCCCAGTCCGAGGGAGATTGACAGTCATGTTTAGCTTCTTCCATTTTCTAATGATTGCTCCAACAGTGGACCTTTTTTCACCAAGCTGCTTGGCAATTTCCCCGTAGCCCTTTCCAGCCTTGTGGAGGTGTACAATTTTGTCTCTAGTGTCTTTGGACAGCTCTTTGGTCTTGGCCATGTTAGTAGTTGGATTCTTACTGATTGTATGGGGTGGACAGGTGTCTTTATACAGCTAACGACCTCAAACAGGTATATCTAATTTAGGATAATAAATGGAGTGGAGGTGGACATTTTAAAGGCAGACTAACAGGTCTTTGAGGGTCAGAATTCTAGCTGATAGACAGGTGTTCAAATACTTATTTGCAGCTGTATCATACGATGACAATTTCAGACCCCTCCATGATTTCCAAGTGGGAGAACCTGCAAAATAGCAGGGTGTTCAAATACTTATTTTCCTCACTGTAAAATGAACATACATTGCAGGTCTGACTGAATTTGTTAAGATGGCTGGGTGGCTGTGGCTCAGAGGTAGAGCAGGCTGGCCTTCAACCACAAGATTGAACATGTCAAAGAGTCCTTTAGCAAGACACTAACCCCAAGTTGCTCCCCGGACGCTGTATGTGTATGTAGCTGTCCACTGCTCCTAATGCTTAGGATGGGTTAAATGCAATTGATTAAATTTCACTGCATTGTACTGTACAATTTTATATGACGAATACTAAAGTTTCTTCTTCTTTAAATTCTTGACCATATATGTCCTTCCAAAGTGGTTGACCGACTGTCCCAAATAGACATCTATGGAGCCACACTGCTAAAAATGAATCGAAGTGAGGACTCTTTCTGGGTTACATATAAACTCAGAAAGTCTTGTTTGAAAGAACTTTTTTCTCTTTTTTTTGCATGTGTGTTTTATATTCCTTGTTTAATTTCTTTTACTGTAATTGTTTACATTTCTGTCCCATGCTGTGTGTTTATGGTCTTTTCTTGAGGATTAGGCTAGTAACTGTATTAAGCTAATGAGGATCCAATAAATAAACAATGATGATAACAACCGAAAAATGTAATATTCAAGCAGCTGTTGCCATAGTTTCTCATTTCATTCTCAAAACTTTCCAGCCATACCCAACTAGGCTGATTATCACAACACAGTTTTCAGGTAATGCTGTGTACACAATATGCCAATTTCAGGCAAGAGTTTATTAACCGAAATATATGTTCAGGTAAATAGTTGAATAAGGACAAGAGATCAGATTGGGCCAAAGTTGAGGAGCACTTTTTAAATGCTATTATGATGCTCAATGCTAATACTAACAAACCAGAGTTCAAACTTAAATACATTTACCTTGGTGCTTTTGATGCTACAACTTACATAGATCTTTTTTTACTGTTGGTTCCCTCCTTAGAGTTTTGCTTTAGTGTTTGTCAAGTGGTAGGTTAGCGTGAAGCTTTTGAGTGAAAAGTAAAGTACAAAGGTAAAGTATAGCTTGGTCTCTGATATGTTAATCTGCCCAAACATGTAACATTTCCTCCGAGCAAATCAATTAACTTCAGCTCTACTGTTCTCGAGTTCAGCACCATAGAGGGGCTCTGTGGCCGACAGATGAATAATGTAATTTTGTGTCAGGGTGAGTAATGCGGGCACAAATCACTTGTCCGGGTGAGTGGCTGGGGAGTTGATAATGGTGAGTCCTAACGTTGGCTTTATAAGGCAGGAGGAGAGAGGGAGATCACTCATCCTCCCTCTCTGTCACTCTCTACATTAATGATTTGCTGTGAAAGCTGGGAAGCTACATGGCATTAAGAATAAAGAGAAGGGCATAAACCTGGAATAGAGGATACTGTCTGCTGGGAAATGTTTGACTTTATGATCAAGTTAATCAAAGGGTTCATTTTAAAGTCCCAGTTCAGTTTGAACCCGGCATGTAAATGTCTTCACACACTAATATGGCTATACTTATTCTTTAAAGGGGACTTATGAATCTGTCTACAGAAAAAAAAACTCAGGTTTTGACCAAAACATGTTTATTCAATCATGCAAAGTACAGTTTTATTGATTACTCATTGATTGAGACAGTTCGACCTGAGCTTCAGATTTTCATTTTGTCCTGTTACCTGAGATAAGAGCTTTGTTTGACGGGACAAAGTCTGGAGGGGTGTTTTGTTTTGTTTACCTTGTAGACAGGTAAACCAGGGGTCACTCTCACAGGTGTGTGTGTGTGTGTGTGTGTGTGTGTGTGTGTGTGTGTGTGTGTGTGTGAGTGAAGAGAAGAGTAGCGGCAGCAGTAGAGAAGTGTGCAGGAGTGTGGTGTAGTCAAAGGTGTTGGAGAGGAACAATGGCTACACAATTCAATGTCTCAATTATCACAACAGTTTAAATTTCTGCTGGAAAAAAAATTAACGACTAATTACTAACTACTTGAAAATTATGAGATAAAGAACTAACTTTGACTTACTATGGCAGCAACTATCTATCTACTGATCACTTAAAGGTGCAATATGTAATACTGACAGCTAGTGTTTAAAATAGTTACTGCAGTACAAATTCATAATACAAATTCAATACCCCCGCCCCCTCCTCCCCAGACTCAAAGTTCACGGAGGTTGCCAGGCTGAGACCGCAACATACACAACAATGTTGCTAGACGCTTGTCTCACCTAGCCAGACATTACTTCACAGGAAAGCGGAGTAGCTAACGTTAGATGCTGGCTATATTGACAGTCATAAAAAAGCCTGTGCTCACGCGGAGCTCTTTACCCAACTGACAGACACACTTTTTGGCTTAGAATTACTGTAGGAACCGCTAAAAACACAACAACCTCGCTGTCCTCTCCACCCAACGGACAGACACACTTCCTAGGCTAAAAACTGAAATAAAAATGTAGGCTAAGTCCAAAGTCTAACAGGGTAAAGTTAGTTATGGGTTGGATATGTATTTATATTTCCATAAGCCTGCAATGATAATGAATAGGGCCTATATGACTGGAACAATGGGATGTCGGAGCAGAGGGTTTCTTTTTCTCGAAACAAAGGGACGTCGGACTAGTGGGCTGTAGGACCAAAGGGAATTTTTCGGGTTATTGAGAGGTCAGAACAATGGAGCGGTGGATTAGAATTACGGTAGGAACCGCTAAAAATAACACTACCTTGCCGTCCTCTCCACCCGACTGAACACACTTCAACAATCGCTAAACACATGCAAACTCATGGTCCTCTCTTCCCAATTTATAGCCCCCCTCTTGGCTTAAAATAACTCACCATTGTCGGCTACGGCCACTGAACAGGCTACATGTTGTAAACAGCCGTGGCCCGCTTGACTGGTCCTCCGGTAACATTAGCAGTTAGCAGGGTTAGCATGGCGGCGTTAGTCAGGACCAGTCAGGATCACTTTACTGGCTGTGTCTCAATTGTTTTTGCAAGTAACCAACTCGGGTACTCTAGCTATTAGGGGTGACACGGTTCACAAAACCCACGGTTCGGTTCGTATCACGGTTTTAGGGTCACGGTTTTCCGTTCTGTATGGTTCTTGTTATTTTTTCTTTTAAACTTTAACACTCCAGAAATATACTTCAGCATATGATATTTAGCTTAATTATCCACAATGTAGGGTACAGTATAGTAAGCACATCATTGGGACCATCTCTGAGGAAAACTAGGTGATTTTGCTAGAGCAAAAGGTAAGACATTGTTGATTTCAACAAGCTTTTTATTTATTTGGCAAAAAAAAGAGAATGTGTATTGCCATCTACAGGAACTTATGTGCCTTATTACAGAATATCAATTGAAATAACTTGCATTCATCAAACTGCCAACTTCAGTGTAGCTCTTACAAAAATGGTATGCTTTAAAAGAAAAAGAGAAGAACTCTTAAAGCTCCGTCTTTTGAATTAGTCAGAATACGTTAAACATTAAAAAAAGTTGCGATTTTCTTTTGTGTAGTTCTATAAAAATAAAAAGGAAACTTGTTTTGGGGAGAATAAAATTACTCTAGGCTGAGTTTTCCTAGTAACCTTACCAAAAAGGCTCAGGATGCTGCAAATGTTAGAATAATATAAAATGGCTGGTGGATTTAAGACAAAAAATAATAATTTATGAATGAATCAAACTTGATCATGTCTGTCAGTGGCTTGTTGATCTTTTAATTAGTTAATTTCCTATCCTGTTTTTTCATGAACCATGCCACCCCACTAGCTATATAATTCAATGTGAGTACACAAATGTTGAAATTATATAAAATGCCCGCCCCTTGTATCCGTGATAAATTAGCCTGAAGCTAATGCTTAACTACCTGTTCAGGAGGAAATTAGCCAACTCTGCATCCTTTTCGGCTCTAAGTTGTCTCCATCTTTCAAATACATCTCCAATATTTTCCCGGGGTTTGTAACGTCTCTGGTCACCTAACTATTAGAAACGTAGTTTTTTTTAGATTGGGTATAATCTATCTCTGTTGATTCTGTTCGTTTGTCTTCTGCTTTCTTGGCTGTACCAACGTACAGCTGTAGCGCGCTGGTTCTACGTGTTTACAGGTATATCTGGCAACCAGAGGCCTGTACTACGAAGCAAGATTTGGCGTTAACGAGGTAACTTCAGATTCAACCCAGGGTTGTCTGTACCACCACGATGGATCATCTGTTACCAGGTTCAATCGCCGTGGTAACTTATGCTGTAGTTTTTTCCCTTTTTATTGTAATTATTTGTTCTGTTTCCTTATTGTTTCACATCTCATGTTTTCTGTCTTCTGTTTTTCCTTGTGTGTTTGTTTCGCTCAATGGTGTTTTTTGCCCCCAACTGCTCCTTCCAGGCAGCGCTATCACCGCTGCCTCCAAGGCACCTAACTCTAACCTTAACCCTAACCAGTTCCTAATCCTAGTGCCTTCCAGTCAGTACTGCCATTGGGGGCAAAAAAACACCGATAAACGTTTTTTTCATGCTTAGTTTCCTGTTTTATTTAATTGTCTCCCTGTTCCCCAGTCTTTGTGTCATATGTCCCTTGTTTCATCCTCATTTACTTGTGTATTTAGCCTATGTGCTTTCTGAGTCTGTTGTTGGTTTGTCATCATTTGTTGTGAGTCAGTGAAGTGTTCCGTCCTGGGTTTAGTTATATTTTTTCGTGTTTCTGGTTTTTCGTGTTCCTTCTGTGTTCCTGTTCTTTTACTGTGTTTTTTGGAATATCACTTCCTTACGTGTTTGTAAGTTGCTTTGTTTTTTTCATTAAATCATTATTTCTAACTGCTGCTCCCTCCTTGCCTTCCTGCACTTGGGTCCAAGCCAGAAGCCTGACACAGAAATTCCATCATGGAATGGAAATTTCAAAAGGAGAAAATACTGGCATTACCATTGTTGTCATAAAAGATAGTATTTCAACTTAGCATGTTTCCTTAATATCTGATGACACAAAAGTATATGACATATACTTTTAAGGACATCACTTTGGTCTCTGAAAATTAGACCTTTTTATATATTTATATTTTTGGGGGTTTTGAACTGTTGGTCAGTCATGTTGTTTGACCGACCAACAGTTCAAAACCCCCAAAAATGTCTTCAAAAATGACGCATGTGTGTATGTGTGTGCGTGTGCGTGCGCGCGCGTGTGTGTGTGAAAGTACAGTGAGGAAAATAAGTATTTGAACACCCTGCTATTTTGCAAGTTCTCCCACTTGGAAATCATGGAGGGGTCTGAAATTGTCATTGTAGGTGCATGTCCACTGTGAGAGACATAATCTAAAAAAAAAAATCCAGAAATCACAATGTATGATTTTTTAACTATTTATTTGTATGATACAGCTGCAAATAAGTATTTGAACACCTGTCTATCAGCTAGAATTCTGACCCTCAAAGACCTGTTAGTCTGCCTTTAAAATGTCCACCTCCACTCCATTTATTATCCTAAATTAGATGCACCTGTTTGAGGTTGTTAGCTGCATAAAGACACCTGTCCACCCCATACAATCAGTAAGAATCCAACTACTAACATGGCCAAGACCAAAGAGCTGTCCAAAGACACTAGAGACAAAATTGTACACCTCCACAAGGCTGGAAAGGGCTACGGGGAAATTGCCAAGCAGCTTGGTGAAAAAAGGTCCACTGTTGGAGCAATCATTAGAAAATGGAAGAAGCTAAACATGACTGTCAATCTCCCTCGGACTGGGGCTTCATGCAAGATCTCACCTCGTGGGGTCTCAATGATCCTAAGAAAGGTGAGAAATCAGCCCAGGACTACACGGGAGGAGCTGGTCAATGACCTGAAAAGAGCTGGGACCACCGTTTCCAAGGTTACTGTTGGTAATACACTAAGACGTCATGGTTTGAAATCATGCATGGCACGGAAGGTTCCCCTGCTTAAACCAGCACATGTCAAGGCCCGTCTTAAGTTTGCCAATGACCATTTGGATGATCCAGAGGAGTCATGGGAGAAAGTCATGTGGTCAGATGAGACCAAAATAGAACTTTTTGGTCATAATTCCACTAACCGTGTTTGGAGGAAGAAGAATGATGAGTACCATCCCAAGAACACCATCCCTACTGTGAAGCATGGGGGTGGTAGCATCATGCTTTGGGGGTGTTTTTCTGCACATGGGACAGGGCGACTGCACTGTATTAAGGAGAGGATGACCGGGGCCATGTATTGCGAGATTTTGGGGAACAACCTCCTT
>CM042324.1:34176856-34529356 GCA_023566125.1 Zingel zingel
TTTATGCATATGGGGCAAGTAAATTACATATTACCACTAACTATCCCAAGATAAAAATCCCTATAGCTCAGTTTGAGCCTTAAGTAAAATAAGTACAGAAAATCTGAGGTATAAAAGGGTTACACACACACCTGTGGTGTCTCTCGAAAGCGCTCAGTCACCATGGGACTGTCTTTAAAGGGCTCGGCCTCCTCGGGGCTCGGTCTCCTCTCTGGAGTCTTAGAGAAGAAACAAACATTGTAAAACTCTTCAACAATTTTTATTCACCCAAGCAAGCCACTATAGAGTCTTATTTACAGGGGGGGCTTGGAAAACATTAAAACATGTCAATAAATTAAAGTTACATGCAAAAATAATCAGCCAAACATCATAAAAATCCATATAGCTCTGTTTGAGTAACAAGTAAACTAAATAAATAAATAAAAATGCAAGGGGGTTACTCACCGGTTGCATTTCTCCAAAAGTCGAGAAGGAGGAATCTAGATCCTCCACAGGAGTCCTTCCAGTCTTGTTCATAGAGGAAAAATATAGTTATTCTCTTCAATAAATTAAAGTGCAAATACATCGAATAATTAACACTATCAATCAGCCCAACATCACAAGTCTATACAGCTCTGCTTGAGAAACAATTTTAAAAAGCAATAAAAATCAGAGGAACTTACCTTTTGAGCAATAATGGCGAGGTCACTTTTCATTTGAGGGATTTCTAGAAAGAGGTTATATAAAGAATAAACAATAATTACAATCACTAGATCAAAATAGCACCCAGCAACTCAGTGCCCTTACTCTTCGAAAGACATTTCCTGCAGCTGTGAACGCAAGCTACAACCCTCCAAAGCCCATTGATAAGGTTCTGCAGAGGAAACCTGGTTGTGAACGCAATTTTCTTTCTCCAATTTCTCCCAAATTCAAATTCCCCAGGGTTTTTTTTCTGGAGCCGATTGCCTTCTTGAGCCGTTGAAGGCAGAGAAGCATCATTTATTCTCATGAACGGTATGTTCTCTAGGCCATGACTTTTGTTAACCCTCTAGAATTCCTCCAGAAAGAGACAAATAAATATAATTCTAATATAATCTTATCAACGGCTATATGAGCACCCACACTACCTCACCAGCTAACAACATAGCATTTATTTTGCCAAACACGTGTTTCAGCCCATACAATTTCTAAGTTTATACTTCTCTGCCACTGCAATATCCATCTCCAGAAAAAAACTTGCTAATAAATATTAAAGTTAGGAATACTTACGATTGATGATAATGTCTTTCAGACGTGCATTTTCATTTTTAAGAGAATGGACTTCATTTCTCAACTCCTGCAAATTTCTTTGCATTTGGTTGAGTTTCCTTCTCTCCCACATCTGTTCGTCCAGGTGTTTTCTAAATTCAGCAGCTGTCTACGAGAAAGAGAGAGACAGAGAGAAGAACAACAGCTAATTGTTATATAACTTCTTTTGTAAATGGTTGATTCTGATTGGCTGGGAGGATGTCACAAGAGGTGTAAGAGGAAGGTGGCAAGAAGTCTAGGGCAGAAATCCCTCCACTTGGCTATATGTAACTGGTTGTCCGGCCTCCTGGTGGTTATTCCTTACTTAAAACATGAAACTTCCACATCTTGTATTTCATGTAATGTATGTATGTAATACACCACACACTGGATGTCATCATTTAGGCTACCTTTTTCTTAGAGGGTGGTACTATGTCCTCTTCATCCCCAATACGCTCCTCCTCTTCGCTGGCCTGCTGGGAGGGAGGGAGAGAGAGAGAGAGAGAGAGAGAGAGAGAGAGAGAGAGAGAGAGAGAGAGAGAGAGAGAACAAAGTTGCCTACTGTTTTGGTGTCATACCTTGTAACAGCTACATTACCATGCACTTTATAAAAGTCTTACTTATTTTTACTGTATTGCAATGTAATAACACACACTGGATGCAGACTGGTAGTGTACCTTGTTCTTTGAAGGTCTGTCATGACGCGCCTCATCCTCCTCCTCTGCCGCCTTCTCCTCCTCTTCGTGGTTGTATTTAGAAGAACATCTCTTTTTCACTTCAACCTTCGGAGGGAGAGGGACAAACAGAGGACAAAGTTCCCTATTGTGCTGGTTTCATACCTTATAACAGCTACTGTTAAAAGCAAAACTGTGGCTACAAGTGTAGCTTACCACCATCAGCGTGGAGTGAATGAACCCCCCTCCCTTTCATGTGTGAAGCACTTTAGGTGTGACTTGTGTCTTATGAAAAGCGCTATGCAATTAAGATTCCCTTATCCCCCATAAAAATCTTACAAACCCTAACCTTGAGAGACAGAGAGAGACAGACTGACTTCTAGCCCAACTCTTATTAACTTACGTTACACCACCTTGCACATACATCAATTACAAACCTACACACATGCCTACACATTAAGAAACAAGAGAGAGAGAGGGGGAGATAACTTTAAGTAAGTCAGTTACCTTTTTCTTTGAAGCCTTCTCAGTCTGCCCCTGCTGCTCACTGTACTTTGAGTTTGGGATGTGAGGACGTTTTGTTTGCCCTTGTGTGCTCTCTTTCTCCATCTCGATCTCACGCAGTTTAATTTGGAGAGTTTTTTCAAATTCTGGTGCAGTAAAATTGAAATGTTATCATGAACTGCAAACGTTTGTCTAATCATGTTTAACGTTACCAAATCTAACATTAGTCCCAATTGGACTTCGCTAACATTAGAAAATTAGGTAGCTAACATGAGCCAGAAAGCTAAGCTATTGCTAGCCAGGTACCTAGCAAGATCCATTTTACACTTCTTTAAGTGCGAGCAAAACCATTTAATGTGGTATGTAACTAGCTACATAACGTCAGCTAAAGTTAGCTTGTAACATACTTGCCACGTCAATAATTCTGGCTCGGTGCACCGGCCAGGGTTGGCGGCCTTTTCGCCATTCCACCAGCTTCTCGGATTTTTCAGTCCTTTCAAGAAAATCTTTAACTGAAAAATTCCGGACACAGTCGAGGGCCAACATACTATGGGCCCCTCTATCCTCACCCTCAGTCCATTCAAGTAGGACATAACGGATCTCCAACGCTGATATCGCCATTTTTACTCCCAGCCGCTATCTTTCGGCGCGAAAGCTCGAAAGATAGCGCGCTGGGCCGCATGCGGATGACGTCATCAACTACGCGACGCTGTAGCGGCCGATCGGTAGCAGCAGAGTGGAGAAATGCTTGCCAGTATAAATAACGTTAAGGAAATAAGACGTAATTAAAGAAAAGCAATAGATATGGATCCAGTGCGTTACAAAAGGTACCTCGTTGACGAGGAAACACCCGTTCCAGAAAGAACAAAGAGAAGACGTAAACGAAAGTAAGTATTGTAACAAAACGTGCTAGAAGCTAGCTTGCTAAGTTAGCCAGCTAACAAAGCTACCAGCTACAGATCATTTCCTATACCATGTAAACGTATGTGGCATAATTTCCCTTAATGTATGTTAAGTATGTTTGTATAAAGGTAAAATATATTTTTCCATGTCCACTGTATAACCCCCCCCCCCCCCCCCCCCCCTCCCAAAAAAAAAAAAAAGTAAAGAATAAGGAAAACAGTTAAAGTTGGAACTCTAGCCAGGAAAATATTTCACTTTGTGTGTTTTGAATCTACAGTCTTAAAGGTTTCACCTCATGAATGGAATTTACCTACTTGGACTTAATCAATCAGTCATATCAATCCTATTATATTGAGTGATGCATGAAGTGTTTTAACATTACCACAACATTTTTGTTAGGCACATTTCTGAAGATATGGGTGATGATGAAGAAGCTGTGGCCTCTTCTTCTACAACTTAGTAAGTAGAAAACACGCACACACGTATTAGGCCTACATATTTCTTGATCAAGGATCAAGGATTTTTATTTTTATTTTAGGTATCTCACCCAAGAGGACAATCAAGATGACCCGGTGTCTGCTGCTTCTGATGACACAGTAAGTTGCTAAAAATAGCTAAAATATTCAAGTTAGGTGTTTTTTGTTTGTGCATGTGCATGCACACTAGTTACTGTAAATCATCATAAGATAATTTCACAACCCAAACTTCCACCTGATGTTGCTTAAAGTGGAGCACAAATTGGAAATACCATATTACTTTGTCCTTTCCATATTGCAGCGATACCCATGTTTTTATCTTGTTAGAAAAAGCTGGCCACATACAAAATGACAGAACCTGTCTCTCACTGTGTTTGGCCAGATGAAAATGGTGGTCAGGGCCTGATGTCACTCTGACGTCAACACAGGATAGTGTCAGAAAAATATACATGTGGACAAAAGGGGCCACAGTTATTAATTTTTTAAAATTAATTTATGATATAATGACAAAAAAATCAATGGAAAGGACTGTTAAAAAAAAAAAAAAAATACATTTGAGCCTGACTTCAAATGCAGGTTGTTACCAACCACATGAATTGGTACATTTGTATGAGTCTGTGCAAATTTGGGATTGCTAATCCAATGTTTTAAATTCACAGATGAACCAACCCATACCTGGCCCTAGCTCTTCACCTGGGGAGCCAGTAGAGGAACATCTAGAAGACCCCACAAGTCCAACTTTAGACCAGATACCAACAAAAGAACAGGTGGAACTCCTGCTGCTGGCATTAAAACTCAAACACGGATTAACAAATAGAGCCTTGGAGGACATCATGCATCTTATCAACTTTATTGCTGGTCCTGGTGGGGAATTGGTTAGTGGCTCAAAGTACCTTTTCTACAAAGCATTTGATTCAGTGAAAGACGTATTAGAAGTACATTATGTGTGCAAAAGTTGCAACGTAAGCATGCAGGAAGGTCCCTTTTAATGTCAAATGCCCAGTCTGTGACCAGGACACATCAAAAGCGCATGCACAAAAAGACCAGTGTTTTTTGTACTTGCCACTAAAATACCAAATTAAAAAACTGCTTGAGGACCACCAATTAGGGAAACACCTGAAACACCGTTTTGAGAAGAAGGATGCCTCCATCAAAGATATATACGATGGACATTTATACAAAAAACTATCACCAGACAGCATATCACTGACTTTCAACTGTGATGGAGTGCCAGTGCACAAATCAAACACAAAAGGTTTGTGGCCAATTTTGTGTACGGTTAATGAACTGCCAATACAACTACGTGCAAAACATGTTATGCTTTGTGGCCTGTGGTTTGGTCAAAACAAACCAAATATGAACACTTACATGAAACCATTTGTCGATGAATGTATAGAGTTATACTCCAATGGTCTTATATGGCAAAGTGAAAGTGGGGAAGTTGTCACAAGTCAAGTACTGGTTACTACCATGGTGGCAGATTCAGTTGCTCGGCCACTGATTCAGAACTTTAAATAGTTTAATGGAGAGTTTGGGTGTTCTTTTTGTACGCAGAAAGGAACAAGTGTGTTAAAACGCAGGGGGCGTGTAAGGGCTTATCCCTATGAAAAAGCAGAGTTGAGGAATCCCTCTCAGACTGATGATCTGGTAGAAGAGGCTCTTGCTGGAAACTCCACTAAGGGAGTGAAAGGGCCTAGTATTTTGTCTTGTCTACCTCATTTTAATATCATTGATGGCTGTGTTCCAGATTATATGCACAGTGTGCTGCTGGGTGTAGCAAGAAACATCACCACGCTGTGGTTTAATTCTGAAAACAACCAATCGCCATGGTATATCGGACGCTCAACAGAACAGATTGATGACATTTTAACTTCTATTAAACCCCCTGTAATGTTTCCCGTGTCCCCCGCTCAGTAAAAGAGAAAGTTCTGGAACACGAGTGGAACATGTGGTTGTTTTATTACAGCATACCAACATTGAAAGGGGTCTTACCTGAAAAATATCTGAAGCACTGGTTTAAGTTGGTAAAAGGGGTTTCTCTTCTACTCGGTGAGAATATATCACCACTGCACATATCAGAATCAGAGGGGTTGCTAACAGAGTTTGTTCAGGAAATGGAGAACCTTTATGGGATCAATAATGTTACTTTCAATGTACATTTGTGCCTTCATCTGCCCAATACTGTGTACCCTCTGGGCACAGTCTGCATTTGTGTTTGAGTCAAACAATGGGATCATTTTAGATATGATAAAGAGCAGCCAGGGAGTTTCTCTGCAGATAATGAAAACAGTTTGGCTACAGGTTGCATTTCCATCATTTTCCCAAAAAACCATGGTGGCAGCTTCTGATGATTACTTGGCTCTCTTAGAGTCTTTTTCAGTTGAGAAAAAAATGGTGCAGGAAGTAAGTCGCTCTCATGGTGTTACATGTCTGGGTAGGCCTAAAATTTGTATGATCAGAAATGATGATTTTCTGGCCTTGAACAACATCAGCAACCTAGGAAATAGAGTCACTGTGAAGTATTTTAGCAGAGTAGTGGCTAATGTTGAAATAGTTCATTCACAAAACTACTCGCGTACTTTTCGGAGAAACTCGTACACTGTCATTCTTTCTGATCGAGAGGAAAGTATTTTCTCTGTGAAGACATTCATTGTCTGTGATCTGGGGCAGGGGGAGACATGTTATGCAGTGGGGAAGTTCTACCAAAAAGTGAAACGGGACATCTGCGGTCAATTTAAGAATCCTTGTTATTTCATCCCTGTAGGGAAAAGTCTGGGGCCTTTTAGTTGCTATAAAAACATCTCAGATAAAAGAAAAGTGTCTGTTCATTAAAACTGTGAACAGCAATGTTGACATTGTCTTCAAATTCATTAACCACAGTGAAATGCTCAGATAGATGTATGATGATGATGATGATGATGATAACTTGAATGCGTGTTTTATGTACATTTCTTTTTTTTTTTTTTTTTTTTTTGTGCTACATTTAGACTAATGACCTTTCAGCCATATTCATCTAGAAACTGCATTAAGACAATACAGAAAACATTGTATTTTGCATTGCATTTGGTGGATGTAACGGTGAATGTGTGGATGTGTATGAGCTGTAATGTGAATCTGGAAGTGACTTGAAGTTGGAAAAAAGGCTTGACAAAATAAAAAAACAACAAACCATTTTGTTATACATTTCCTTCTTTTCCACTATCTTCATACAAGGAAATAATTGACCTTGTAAATGTTTCAGGAAAACGTGTAGACATCATAGCTTTCCATCTCCTCTCACTTAATTGCCATAGTTAAATTCCATAACATGCCAATTACATGTGATACCAATTTCACGTGTTCACACATACATAAGTTCTTGCATAATTATTTTTTAGTTAGTTCTTAGTTATTGCCTTGATTATAGAAAATATGAGCTAGGCATCATGTATGACAGTTGCCAAAGTGACATATGAGCTACAAAATGACCAGATCCTGCCATGAGCTATATAGGAGACATAGCTTGTATGTACATATAGGGCTTATATGTGGATATAAAGAAGCAATACAGGAGACCTATATGGCCTGTATATGCACATATATGCACCTCAATTTTGCCTATATGTGGCATATATACGCATATATGCAGCATATATATTATCATATATATTATCATATATATAAACTGCATATAGGTTTCATATATGTGCATATATCCTCATATAGGTTCTTTCCATGTGGGATTAGTTTGACAACCCGCACATTTACCGGTTCACTCCCGGTCGATGTTGTTAATCTTACAGCCATTTGTAGCAACTGCCCAGATAATGCATTTCATATTTTATCATACAGATTGTGATTCTAAGTCAGCTATATCAGGGATGTCTGACTTCAGTATCTCTCTCTTGGTAAAAAAGAAACTGTGTTAAACCAGTGGTAAAATTCTTACAAGTCCACAATTGCCGGCACATTAGGCTATATCGACGGCGTTCCATTTCCAGGATTGTTCAGGTGCCGCCGGAAATTCAGCCGGGTGTCCCTCTTTTTAGGCTGGATGTCCTTCACCCTCCTCTTTCTTTGTGTTGGCATTCTAAACTCCGGTGGATTTCTGAGGACTATGGTTAGCTGCTCCTCAGATCTCTGCAGGGTAAATCCAGACAGCTAGGTGTCTGGATTAGTGCAATCTGAGTTTTCTGCTGCACGACTAAAACAACTTCTGAACATACACATGCTCTACCAAAACAAGTTCCTTCCCGAGGCTATTTTGCAGAGGCACCATCATTGTGTCCGGGGCTTAGCGCCACCCAAGACAATTGTGATTGTTTAAAGAAATGGCAATAAACCAGAGCACGTTTTTCTCCCATCCGGAATGCTGCGTGAGGAAGGTCTGGCAATGCGAGATTACTGGCACATTAATGTAAATACAATTCAATATTAGCTCTTATACAGTAAATGTAGCATAAAAGGAAGTATACACTCTTTGTATCTTATTTCAGTTGTTAAAAAGCACTGCCTGGTATCTGTAGCTAGACAATTCATCAGGTGTGATACAAGGCTGGCACTAGCTGGCCAGCACCAAACAGCAGACCACCAAAGTTAGCAACCAGCTGATGAACACAGGCTAGCTTTTAGTGGCTAAAGAGCCAAAACCACTGATATTTTTTGACAAGAATTGGTGACCTTAGCCTAGCCAAGAGGGCAAAATTAAAGCTTGTGTGGCTCCATGTCTGCCATAAAAAAAACATTATAAACTGGTGACATTGGTAGCTGTATATCGGTCAGCTTGTTGTAATGTTCATCTGCCCTGCAGGGACCAAAATTAGATTAATGCTTTACGGATAGCAATCCCATTACTCCACCTCACAGCTACTCAAACACACAAACTGTTCACCCTCCAAATGAATCCACACCTCACTCTGAATGTCGCAGTAACACCCTCAACCCCCTCTTCATCTTGCTCCACATATATTTCTTGTGCAGTGACCATCAGCCCCCTCACATCACGTGATCAATAGACCCATGTCCAGTTCAGCTGATGTGTGCAGTGATAACATGGCCTGTTTGCTCTCTCCCCAGCAGTGATAATGGTGAGCCGTTTATTGGCCAGTGCAATGACAATGAGTCACATACAGAAACAGGAGCGATTGATGTCATTTTTCATCTCTTCATCTGCACTGTGGACAGACACACTTGTGTGTGTGCCGCAGTGCAAGCCTTTATACAGTACGTGCCTAGATGTGTGTGATAGTGTTTTTATTGTGTGTGTGCGTGTGTGTGTGCATAGGCGTAGATTTCAGGGGTATGCAGGGGATATGTGTCCCCCCCAATATTTTGAATATTTATCTTTCTCCGTGAAAGCAACTACCTTCAAGTGCGGTCGGAAATGTAGAAATCTATAAACGATCTGATGGAAAACAGTAACTGTGTCTACTTGTGCTACATCAGGGTGTGAAAGAACACACAAGGGTCATGAAAAATAAAGACGTGATTTCTTGTGATTTTAAATGTCATGTCTTTTATGTAGATTTAAACTTTGGAGCTTTTGGCTTTTACAAGGTCTCCTTCTCTAACATATTTGTTGTTGAGATGAACATGGTTCCTGTAAAATCCAGGATTGAATTTAAAATCCTTCTCCTGACCTACAAAGCTCTAAATGGTCTAGCACCATCATATCTAGAAGAGCTCTTAGTACCTTATTGTCCCACTAGAGCACTACGCTCCCAGAAATCAAAGCTACTTGTGGTTCCTAGAGTCTCTAAAAGTAAGATGGGAGCTAGAGCCTTCAGCTACCAGGCTCCTCTCCTTTGGAACCAGCTCCCAGTCTGGGTTCGGGGGGCAGACACTGTCACCACATTTAAGAATAAACTGAAAACCTTCCTCTTTGATAAAGCATGTAGTTAAGGAGTGGGGAGATCCAGAAATGCTTGTTACTAACCTAGCTCTGGGGAGTTTACTCCCCGGAGTCCTTATGTTTCTTTTTCCCAGCATATTTCCTTGGATTAGGATGGCACCAAGATCTTGGTTGCAGCTGTCGCCGTGGTCCTACACCCTGCTACACACTGCTGCGTCCTGCTGAAACTGCTACGTCCAGCCATGCTCTGCTGTGCCACGCTACATACTGTAACGCCCTGCAGTGCCCTGCTGTGACATGAACTACTACGACTACCATTTTCTAGTCACTGTTCCATTATCTTTATTGTGACTATTATTGCCACTGTTCATCACATCCCCAACCGGCACCGCCAGACACCACCTACCAAGAGCCTGGGTCTGTCCCAGGTTTCTTCCTCGCCACTGTCGCACTGTCGCACTATGCATGCTCTTGGGGGAATTACTAGAATTGTTGGGACTTTATAAATTATAGAGTGTGGTCTAGACCTACTCTATCTGTAAAGTTTCTCGAGATAACTCTTGTTATAATTTGATACTATAAATAAAATTGAATTGAAAAAAACATCACGAAACGTGTGATGTTTTGAATATGCACAAAGTTCTGAACAATACAGGAGAATAATTAATAACAACAACTATTTCCTTTACATGAACACATTTGCACCACAAATTGATGCAGAAAATGCATAAATTGTTGCAGAAAAAATCAACTGAATGCAGGTTATGAAGTGTTTGATGCTCAAAATTGTCTGGAGGACGACCGCCAGACCCCCTCGTTAGAATGCGTCTCCCCCTATGTTGAAACAAAACCTATGCCCTGTGTGTGTATGTTACAGTTTAGATTCTTTGTCTGAGCACGAGCCAGGCCGGGCTGTTATTTTCCACCACTATCCTCGGGCCGGGCCGGGCCCTCGATCAAGCATTTGTGTTTTTTTCAATCATTAGGGACTGTTCGTTATTTAATTACGGTGCCACCGGAGGAGTTTTGGGACCTTTAGTCAAAATAGACCTGGGGGCAATCTCTAGCTCACCCAGTAAGAACATTCTCCCCATGTTGGCTGAGTCCTGCACCAGCGCAGGGTTCAAATCTGACCTGCTGCACTTTGCTGCGTGTCATCTCCCATCTCTCTCCCCCTTTCATAACTATCCACTTTCAAAAAAAATTGAGGGGCTGCGTTTTTTTACGCCGGTCTGTTGTTCGTCTGAACACAACCTGTCCTTCACTTTCTGTCTTTCTTTCTTTGAATAAAAATTAATCTTTATTTGCATATACAGATTTTATTGCAAATAAAGATTTAATTACATCTTCTTATCTAATTGCAAAGCCAAAATAACTTTTCCCTGAACTCTATGTTCTATACTTACTGTTTCCCATCATGCCACACAAGGCAACATCTCCAGGCCATGCTGGGGCTCTTCAGTGCCGAGCTACTGGACTGAGACCTTAGCCCGCAGATTTTGGCTGTGTGACACATAAACATCACTCCAGGTGGAGCATCCTATTGTTATCTCTTCATCCAGTCCAAACGCAGCCATACCTGCGGCAGCATTTCATGCACACCCTCCCTGTGTGTGTTAGACATTTTGCTGCACATTCACTACAGCAGTATACTGTATGTGCTACCTTTGAGTAGAGGCTCAGCGGGCATATGCGTGGGAGGATGAAATATTCGCTGCACGCGGGCATGCAAATTGCACTGAATAGCAAAATGTACGCACACCAATGGAATTTTTATGCATATGAGTGGAGGTTTATGTAACAGGCGGTACGCAAATGAGTTATGGCTCTACAATGCGTATAGCTGTGCCAGCTTCACTTCTGATGAATGACACACATGCTTTACTTCATTTAACATTTCAGAAATGCCTGATAGAAGGTGTATTTGTGTTTATGTGTTTCCATACTATGGAGCTTAAGTGCTATTACTCTTTTTTACTGCAGGTTTGAGCAGGATAATACCAGACTGTTCCTAACCCATCTCCTGTAGTCTCATGTCCAGGTAATGATGACCTCAGCCTGCCTGAGCCCCAGTGTATGATGGGATAGGGAGTAGGCCTGGCAAACACGATTCCTTTTAAGGATTCGTGTTATTCTGAAATACACTAAACAGATCCGGGTTGAGTCACTTGAGTCAGTATTGCTAAATCGCCAGTACTAGGCTACTACTAATGGGAGTCTAATAACCTACATACATTATATTAATAGGCTGCTAATACTAGGCAACTAATATTATTATTAATATTACCTAATAGCTATTATTACTGTCATTTACACATTTATACACCAAAACCTACAGTAAGGCTAGCTAGGCTAGGTGCAGAACATGGTATGTTATTTCAGAAGTGAAAGAATGGCTTTTTTTGTTGATTTGCTTTACCCTGAGCTCGAGGAGAGACTCACGAGTCATCGAGGACTTGTGAGTTGTCGAGTGAATCTCATGGTCTGTGAGCTTCTGGCTCTGAGTCTGCGGGTCGGACTGTCTCTCTGTGCTTACAAAGTCACTTGAGTTGACTTGTGGACTTGTCGTTGCCTACGAAATTGTAAGTTATAAAGCTTTTGGCAGCTAATTTGGCTAGGACTAGTAGTAGCTAATGTTGCAAGAGGTTTGTGTGTGGCACTGTTATCATTTTAGATTGAATTGTAGTAGGACTAAACTGAACCAGGTTAATGATACTAGAGACTCGCGATTCATGAGTCAATTTAAAGACTCGGGTGAAAGATTAGAGTGAATCACAACTCAGACAGGTTAAATAGGGAGCAGTGCACTGTGTCTGAGCAGAGGGTAAGTCATTGCTGAGACGTCCCTGTGACTCATCCCGGCTGACATTATTCAAGATGATAGCCAGACTTGCTGCTTGTCATGCTTTCACTAATAACTGGAGGGAAAGGAAAAGCAAAAGGAGTTCAATGAAAGGAAAACCTCATATATTATTAATGCAGTTATTATAAGGAATGATGAATGCTCACATGGTGCAAGATGAATGAACATCATGTGTTTGTAATTTTGCACAGATCGTTGAAAAAGCTCATCTATAAACCTACACTCAGATACACCATTCACTCTCTTTATGTGCAGATAATATAGCTGTTACACGAAAAGCTTATTTCAAAAACTGAGTAAATCAATTTTGGTTCAAAAGATTGTCTCTTACAGCTTGTGTAGTATCCAGACGGTTTTAAATTAAATGAATGAAGGTTAATGCTTCTTATTACTTTAAAATAATTTCTATTACGCTATCAATGGATTTAGTGTCTTCTATTTCATAAAATATGCTTCAAAATGCTTGAAAGGGTTAACAGATACAATAATGGATCAATCAAACAAATAAGAAAATAACAACAATATAATAACAATATCTAACACAAGGTGCGGCTGAGGCTAAATAACATGAGTTTTGCAGGTGTACATGAACCAAAGTATTGGAAAACTTGACCTGATGATGGCGCTGAATAAAACGTTAAAGGATCACCGGTCCGGAATTATGAATTTATCCTGAGGGGGACAGTAATGTGGTTACAAATTTCCAAAGCAATCCATCTAATAGTTTCGGGGACATTTCACTCAAAACCTCAAATCATAACCTCATGGTAGTCTGGATCAGTGGAAGTACTGTACATTTCCAGGTTAATTGCCTGACGCACCGGATGTCCCTTACCTTCTGCTCTCTGTGTGTTGTCGTCTAACTTTGTTCTCTTCAGAAAACAACAACAAACTTCGAGATAGCAAGTTACACGCTGAAAATGTCAAGTTTTGAAGAAAATGTGGATGTGGCCTGCTTGGTTCTTTTGGGGAATGATTATTAAGATTTACAAAAAATATGTTCAGGGCATTTCATCTCTAACTGGGATGTTTTGGGACTGATTGGTGGGATTGCTGTGGACGAAGTACACACGGTGATACACTGATAAAAGCAAATGAGGTTTAACCATGTAGCCAGTTAATTTAAAAAGCTCACGTTACAGTATTGTGTGAACAGTTAACTTGATTTAATATTGTATGTGGCGTTTTCTTTTGCAGGGTGCAAATGTTCCGCCAACACAAGTTCCTTCCCGAGACTATTTTACCACCATCGCTGTGTCTGGAGCTTAGCACCGCCCAATGACGATTGTGATTGGTTTAAAGAAATGCAAACAACCCAGTGTGTTTCTTTCTTCTATGCAGGAATGTATCTGTGGTGTAGCCAGACCTTACTCCACAGCGCCGTGGAGTAAGGTCTGGCTATGCGAGACAAAACTCACGTGGTGATGAAAAAAGTCAGGGAATGTAGGAATGTATCTGTGGTGTAGCAAGACCTTACTCCACAGCGCTGTGGAGTAAGGTCTGGCTATACGAGACAAACCTCATATGGTGGCAAAAAAGTCAGGGGATCACAAACGTTACCAGGATACATCTACTGGGAACCATGAATGTCTGTATCACATTCCATGGCAATCCATCCAATAGTTATTGAGATATTTAAGTCTGGACTAGTCTCAGATTGCCTGACCTTCCTCCACAGCGCTGCGGAGGAGGGTCTGGCTAGTCCACACAGAATTCTGGAATGGAAGAAAAACGGGCTCTGGTTTATTGGCATTTCTTTAAACCAATCACCTCTGCAAAATAGTCTTGTTTTGGTGGAACATGTGCACGTAGGGAGGCAAGTTCTGGAATTAAAATGGCTGTGGACCAAAGTGATGGACTGATCGACCGACATCATCCATAAAGCCATGTCGCTAGTACGGCTGAAAATCACTTCCACAAGACAACATGTACTGAGAGGAAGAGTGGAATAATGGGCCTCATTTACCAACCGTTCTTACAAAGAAATGTGTTCTTAAACCCCACTTACGCACTTTTTACGAAGATTCTGTCAGTCACTAATGTTTTCTTATGATTTGTTCTTAGCTAAGAACAAAATCTACGAACACTCAAGAGCACTCTTACGCACATTTGAGTGATGACAATTTGCTCCAAATAATTGGTTACTGCATTTTATTTAATTCTACAGTTGTTTACAATGATAGTATTGTACTGTAATGTATTTCTGATAATTTGTTGAAAAAAAAAAGAAGTAAGTAAGAAGAAAGTATGCAAAGAAACACTAACACTGCAATTTACATCAGCAATTAAACCTAAATCCTGCATTACTTGGTGATTGATCACGCTACTTATGGGGCCAAAATGGAGTGGTTTTTACTTCGTTACATTTGGCAGCAATTATCTATACTTTCTACTCCACTACATTTCTACAACGTTCAGTTACATTTTCTGATCAGTTTTTCCCCCTGCCAGAATGTCTTCCTGACCGTCACACGTTTGCCTCACTAGTAAAGTTTGGTTGCCAAAGATACAGTGCCTTGCGAAAGTATTCGGGACCCTTGAACTTTTCGACCTTTTGCCACATTTCAGGCTTCAAACATAAAGATATAAAACTGTAATTTTTTGTGAAGAATAAACAACAAGTGGGACACAATCATAAAGTGGAACGAAATTTATTGGATATTTCAAACTTTAACAGATAAAAAACTGAAAAATTGGGCGTGCAAAATTATTCAGCCCCCTTACTTTCAGTGCAGCAAACTCTCTCCAGAAGTTCAGTGAGGATCTCTGAATGATCCAATGTTGACCTAAATGACTAATGATGAAAAATAGAATCCACCTGTGTGTAATCAAGTCTCCGTATAAATGCACCTGCTCTGTGATAGTCTCAGAGGTCCGTTTAAAGAGCAGAGAGCATCATGAAGAACAAGGAACACACCAGGCAGGTCCCAGATACTGTTGTGGAGAAGTTTAAAGCCGGATTTGGATACAAAAAGATTTCCCAAGCTTTAAACATCCCAAGGAGCACTGTGCAAGCGATAATATTGAAATGGAAGGAGTATCAGACCACTGCAAATCTACAAAGACCCGGCCGTCCCTCTAAACTTTCAGCTCATACAAGGAGAAGACTGATCAGAGATGCAGCCAAGAGGCCCATGATCACTCTGGATGAACTGCAGAGATCTACAGCTGAGGTGGGAGACTCTGTCCATAGGACAACAATCAGTCGTATACTGCACAAATCTGGCCTTTATGGAAGAGTGACAAGAAGAAATCCATTTCTTAAAGATATCCATAAAAAGTGTCGTTTAAAGTTTGCCACAAGCCACCTGGGGGACACACCAAACATGTGGAAGAAGGTGCTCTGGTCAGATGAAACCAAAATCAAACTTTTTGGCAACAATGCAAAACATTATGTTTGGCGTAAAAGCAACACAGCTCATCACCCTGAACACACCATCCCCACTGTCAAACATGGTGGTGGCAGCATCATGGTTTGGGCCTGCTTTTCTTCAGCAGGGACAGGGAAGATGGTTCAAATTGATGGGAAGATGGATGGAGCCAAATACAGGACCATTCTGGAAGAAAACCTGATGGAGTCTGCAAAAGACCTGAGACTGGGACGGAGATTTGTCTTCCAGCAAGACAATGATCCAAAACATAAAGCAAAATCTACAATGGAATGGTTCACAAATAAACATATCCAGGTGTTAGAATGGCCAAGTCAAAGTCTAGACCTGAATCCAATCGAGAATCTGTGGAAAGAACTGAAAACTGCTGTTCACAAACGCTCTCCATCCAACCTCACTGAGCTCGAGCTGTTTTGCAAGGAGGAATGGGCAAAAACTTCAGTCTCTCGATGTGCAAAACTGATAGATACATACCCCAAGCGACTTACAGCTGTAATCGCAGCAAAAGGTGGCGCTACAAAGTATTAACTTAAGGGGGCTGAATAATTTTGCATGCCCAATTTTTCAGTTTTTTTTGTTAAAACAGTTTGAAATATCCAATAAATTTCGTTCCACTTCATGATTGTGTCCCACTTGTTGTTGATTCTTCACAAAAAATTACAGTTTTATATCTTTATGTTTGAAGCCTTAAATGTGGCAAAAGGTCGAAAAGTTCAAGGGGGCCGAATACTTTCGCAAGGCACTGTATATAGCCAATGTGGGCACCGCCGATCCTTCATTGGCTTCCAAGCCCGCTCCGGTGCTCTAGAGCCCGGACGCAGCGCCGCTGACCCTCGGTAATACAGCCTCCGGTAAAAGTGAAAATGAAAATGTTTGTTTTTTATTATTCCCGTTTTTAAATCATAGTTGCCTCTTCACAGCGTTGTTTACTCCTCTGCCAGGCAGCGTAAGACGCGTTCATATCTTGTTTATTTGGATGGACCTCTTCACATCTTCACCCCATTTTTGCTACTTCACACGTCTTAAAATACATCCATGAATAAAACAAACCGCATTCCGATTCTAACAACATATTTCCGTTGTATGCTGGTTAGGATAGGAACTTCTTTTAAACGCCAGCTGGCCTTGTTTGTGGTAGTGGACATCTTATACTTTTACTAAAGTAAATATGTCTCCGGTTATTTGTACTTTTACTTAAGTACTGAGATTCAGTACTTCCTTCACCACTGCAATGTACAAGTCATCTGCAACTCCGACAATTATCTCTTGAACGCAGTCTCCTGCTTCCCAGGAGGTGCACAGCAAATGTCATGTCCTTATATGGGAATTTTCAGGGCGTTTTCTTATGCTAATTAGGAACAACAAGACATGGGATTCATCAATCCTAAGAACACAGGTGCGAACAATTCTGCTGTTTAAGAACACGTCATGAATCCGACGATGAATACACTTTTCTTATGGACTTTCTTAAGAACATATTTAAGAGAAAACTTAGGAAGATATTGGTGAATGACACCCATTGTTTGCTATACTGCTCGCTTGTTCATATCTGTCAATACAACACAGAGAGAGAGAGAGAGAGAGAGAGAGAGAGAGAGAGAGAGGGGTGCAGGGAGAGAGAGAGAGAGAGAGAGAGAGAGAGAGAGAGAGAGAGAGAGAGAGAGAGAGAGAGAGAGAGAGAGAGAGAGAGAGAGAGAGAGAGAGCTGGGAGGGACACTGAGCCAAACACCACAGCCAGTAGGCCTCAGAACCACCACAGACACAGTCCTCAATCATCAATCAAAAGATTTGAGACAAAATTAAAAGTCAAATATACAGAACAATGGCAAAATGAAAATAAAATACAACACAAACTCATCTGTTATCAATCCCTGAACAGAGATATCCAACTGGCTGAATATCTCAAAACAAAAAAGAAAAACTAGTTTTAACAAAACAGAGTCAGTAACCATGAGCTGGTTGCCATTTAAAATTGTGGAGACCAAGACAGGAACGTGTCTATGCACACTGCCACCAGGACATCGAAACAGAATCACATTTACAGTTGTGTTCGAAATAATAGCAGTCCAACATCACTAACCTCATAAATCTAATTTTTTGGTAGAAGTGATATTTCTACTTGGGCTGTCAATCGATTAAAAATGTTAATCTAATTAATTACATACTCTGTGATTAATTAATCGAAATTAATTGCATACATAATTAATGGTGCCTGAACCGATACTTTTTAAGAAAGTAAAAAAAGAAAAGCTGCAGATTGTTACATACTGGTGTCGGAATCCTCTACAGTAAAACACAGTCAAACTTTACACTGTTTAGCGTTAGCTGTCAGCATTTTAACCGTGTTTAATCCAGCTACTAGCTAGCGGTAGGCTAACGTTAGCTGCTGTCAAGTATAGTGTTAACTAGGGTCACCTGCAGCGGTGTTTGTGTTGCCTGTCTGTTTCAGAGCATCAGAGTGAAGCGCAGACATATCAATGGCACAAGATTTCGGTAGCCAGGGTTG
The DNA here is from genome assembly GCA_023566125.1 of Zingel zingel. Classification (NCBI taxonomy): domain Eukaryota; kingdom Metazoa; phylum Chordata; class Actinopteri; order Perciformes; family Percidae; genus Zingel; species Zingel zingel. Next base: position 34,195,268 of record CM042324.1, read on the forward strand.
GCAGGAAGAATATTTTTACAAGAAAATGTTCCAATTAATGATCCAGGCAGCACATTCTCGTCTCCCTCCTTCATTTTACAGTCGAATGGTGGCTAGAACTGTTATGGGTTGGTTGTGTTCTCCCTTCTTGTGTTTGTTGTTTTTTTTCTCTTTCCCCTTTTTCTTTTTTTCCCCCTGTTGTGTCTGTCTGTTTTCGTCTGTACCTGAGGCTGCTAGAGGCGTGGTTATGGGTCTAGGTCAAGGGGCGTGGCCATTCACTCCTGCTGTTTCACTCAGCTGCAGCTCATTCCAGTCATCACCTCGGCAGTATATCCACCCGGGCTGTTCACGTCTCCATCGCCTGATCGTTAAAACTACTCAGTTGGTAACATTGGCTCAGTGTATCTTACTAGCGTTTCAGTTTAAGTCCCAGCTCTTTCCTAACTCTGTTTACTCTCTCGACTCAGACTCAACTCCGACTCAGCAGCTCCCTACAATCTTCTGAAGGATCTGCTTCGCTGCCTCCCTGCCGTGACCAGTCCCGCCTGTTGCTCTGCCACCAGTTGCTGATTACATCCACCCTACACAGCTCACCTGGATCTCCTCTGGTTTTCGCTTCTAGAGTCAGGACTGAACCCCTCCAATCTACCAGCTCCCTAATCCCAGTTCTGCCTGGATTCCTCTCTGTCTGCCTGCCTCACGTATTGTACCAACCTGAAGCTACAACTCCCTAAACTCCGCCTCTTCGCACAATTGATTTTTGACAGTCTAATAAATCTCTCTGAACAGCCATCTGCCTCTGTGTGTGTGTGTCTCTCAGCGTTTTGGGTCAAACGGCTAACCTAACAAGAACGGCTCCGGGTCAAACTTCAATATGGAATGGATTCATCTGCGTTATTTTTTTTTAACGCGTTATTTTTTTCTCAGATCAATTAATCGAAATTAACGCATTATTTTGACAGCCCTAATTTCTACATGGAAAATAATTTACTAGTAAGTGTTGTAGAGTCATAGAAAACCAACAGACCCAACAATCATGACATGCATGCTGCTCATTCTGTCTAATTGAATCTGTAATTGAAAGGGGCATGTTCAAAATAATAGCAGTGTTGTGTTTAATTAGTGAGGTGATTGATTCTGTGAAGAAACAGGTGTCAATTATGGCCTATATTTAAGGAAGGAAGGAAACAAATGTTGTGCATGCTGGTTATAGTGCATTTCACACTGAAATACTCAGCAAAATGGGTCGTTCCAGACATTGCTCTGAGGAACAGCGGACTATGATTAAAAAGTTGATTGGAGAGGGGAAAACATATAAAGAAGTGCAGAAAACTATAGGCTGCTCAGCCAAAATGATTTCAAATGCCTTGAAATGGCGTCCAAAGCCTGAACGACGTGGGAAAAAAACAGTCAACTACCATTCGAATGGATCGAAGAATAGCCAAAATGGCAAAGGCTCAACCAATGACAAGCTCCAGGAAAATCAAAGAAGACTTAAAGTTACCTGTGAGTACTGTTACGATCAGAAGAAGGCTATGTGAAGCAAAGCTATCAGCTGGAAGCCTCCGCAAAGTCCCATTGCTGAAAAAAAGACATGTACAGAATAGGTTGAAATTTGCCAAAGGACACATTGACTGGCCAAAGGAGAAATGGCGCAACATTCTGTGGATTGATCAGAGCAAAATTGTTCTTTTTGTCTCTCCGCAGACAGTTTGTCCGACGACCCCCATGCACTGAATTCAAGCCACAGTATACTGTGAAGACAGTAAAGCATGGTGGTGCAAAAATCATGTTATGGGGATGTTTCCCATACTGTGGTGTTGGGCTTATTTATCACATTTTCATTATCTCTACCCATTAACTCTCGATAGGTACATGTACATCCACACACAAACATGCTGTATGTGGATGCTGTATTTCAACCCACCAGCCTCACCCTGTCATCATCCTCAGATCAGCAGAATCCATCTCACTACTTTGACACTAATTGCACTTTGTTGAGATCAAAGTGCCTCGCAGTGTTTTCTCTGCTCACCCCAAAATTCCCTCTGACACTTGACAGTCACTGAGAGGGCCTTCATATCTCACACATCACACAGGTATCTAGTACAATGTGATAAAAGCCAAATTTAATATTCAAACCTTTTTTTCCCCAACCTGCCATCGTCAACCTCCTCTCTACTTCAGACTGACACTTTAATCTGCCAGGTCTTATTCAAAGTGAGTAACAGTGGAAAGATACTGGCTGCACTGTTTGATGTACTTTTACTGCTTTGTTGGCCAGTCTGGAACCAGTCTGGAACCAGTTTGGAAATCATAACTACAGGGGAACCAAGGTTATAAAATATGTCCATCATGCAATATCTGTTTTTTTTATCATTTTAAAAAACAGACTTTAGATTTTTTTTAGATGTTTCTGGAATCATTCAGTGTAAAAGTAGCAACATCCTATTTTTCTTATTTAAAAAAAAAAAGGTATCAGTATGATGAATTCAGAAGATATCCGATGAACTTTCGCCGTCAGCTATACTGTATAAGTAATTGTGTCCAATATTAATAAAGTCTTATCCTATATGTTAAGGCTTTAGTTTGATATTAATGGACATCTGTTGCATTCAAGCCATTGCCAAATGAGTTGCTACAAAGCTAATTAAGACTATCAGCGCCACACAACTCTCTCTGTATTTCTCAGTATGGCTATGTTCAGAAGATTGTGGCGTCCGGCAACTTTCCCATGCAGAAGCTCGAATGAAGATAATTACCTCTTCTGAAGAGTCCATCATGTTTGTTTTATCCTCCGTGTCATCCTTGGCTACTAGCAACTGTAGAGAGGGGGGTGGGCTGCGGTCACAGAAGGCTTGTATCATGTGGACTTGCCGACAGTTTTGTTGTCATTAATTACAATTCCTCATGGGGGAGACAGAGACTATGCACTATAGCTATACGCAAGTGGGACTGCCAGTGTGCAAGTGTTAGGGTTGGCAGTTTAAGTAAGTAAGTTAAAGGGGCGCTATGCAGTTTTGGCCATTTCTTCGCTGTTTTCTCACTTTTTGCTCGCTTTTTGCTATCAAGTTTCTATATAGAGTTCCCCCTACAGCTTCGGAATAGATATTTGTCAGCTCCTATGTTTACTTGTGTGCTCGGTCAGTCTGCCGTTTCCTCTTTCCCTGTTCCTCCGACAATGCTTTCCTAGCTTTCTGCTTCTTTTTTTGCCGGCTCAGCCATAACGATAGTGTGAAAAACTTGATCACTACCTTGTTACCCGGTTCCTGAATGGGCGTATGTGTGCAGTGTCGTGAAGTAATTCCTTACATCGCGAGACCTGATATCACGTGATACTTCCTGACGCTGAGGCCAGAAAGTCGCCGGTCGAAAGTTGCAAGGGTGGATTTTCCACTCACAGGTGCTTGGGGGGAGCGAGACGACCACCATTCAACTCGAAAAAAGTCATATAACCATTCCAATGGCTCCGAAGCTGTTCAGTTAAGGTAAATTAAGCTAAAAAAACTGCATAGTTCCCCTTTAAGAGGGCAATTGTCCAGCTTGTATTTACCTTCACAAAAGTGCTTGTTGTACCACTGACAGGCTAGGGATTAATATTCTAAGTGTCTGACAACCTTTCTGACCCGTTTTTTCCTATAATTGAGATTAATTGACAATGAAATTTCAAAACATAAGTGTAAAACTAGTGTAATAAGTTGGTGTTAGTAATGTTAGTGAAAAAACATCGAAAACGCTGAAAAAAAAGTGATGAAAACATTGAAAAAACATTGGGGAAAAAAAGCGTCAAAAGTGCCAAAACAAGGGACAAAAACGTCAAAAAATGTGTCAATAACCCAGGAGGACAACAAGTGCATGTTCGATGGGAAGAAAACACACGGGTTAAATAAACATAAACAGCTCACACAAAGGCCAGGTATATGTAGTCAACAGTCCGTCTTTCTTGCTCTCTCTTTCTCTCTCTTGGTTTTATCCATTCATATTTACAGTCTATGGTTGTACCTCATAAACAAAACCCAAAGCAGCTCTTCTCCAGCTCCAGTCCCGACCCACATGTAAGCATCACTCCAGGAACAACCACTTTACCTGATCATTGACCCCTCTCTAACACACCTTGCCGGGAACGCTGGCAACACCTTGAACAGGGGAAGTGCATAAAGGATTAAATTATGAATGGAGATCCAGCGAGGCAGAAGGAAATGGTTGTGATTATAGCATGACAGCATATTTCATTTGCAGATAATTGCACTTTGGGGTTTTTTAAGGGGCTCGTCTCACACCGGCATTTTTAATGTTGTCACCTTACAGCCTAAAAAAACCCCTCAACGTTAAAAAAAGAGCAACAACATGAAAGAAATGGGGTCTGATTGGACTGTGTGAGAAATGTGAACAACTCAGATTGTATTTTGAAAATATACACCAGGCTTTTGCACTTCCACTGTTGCATGAGAGCACTCTGACTTCAGCATTATGAGAGGTATGTTTCTTCTATTTTCTGTTTACCTTTGGTAAATGATTATTTTGTAGCAAAACAAACCCTCCACACACATGTATCAGTAGATTTGGAGCCCCAGATAAAAGCTTTTCTGACTTGAATGCTTGTATAAATTTTTTATCTTTTCACGCAAACACGCAGCCCAGTATGCGAGTGAAATGTGCGCACTGTGGAGTAAAAGTGCGTGGACAAAACATTTCACTTTGAGCTTTTGGCTGCTCAGCTCAACACTTTCATTCATGTGAGCACAGAAGTGAAGAAAAGGTAATCTGTGCCAGCGGTGGAAGAAGTATTCAGATCCTTTACTCTAGTAAAAGTACTAATACCACACTGTAAAAAATACTCTGTTAAAAGTCATAGTCCTGCATTTAAAATGTTACTTAAATAAAAGTCTGTATGTATAGTCAGGAAAATGTACTTAAAGCATTACAAGTAAAAGATCTCAGTTGTGTGTTTAATGGTCTAATCCAATGATCTTCAACAAGGGGTCCGGGACCCCACATTATTGTGCGTGCTTTAAAAAATAAAATGAAAATATCCAACATATTATTAGTAAAGATACATTTTTTTTAATGTACACAACATTGATGATGGGCTTACTGGCCTGCAGCTAAGGTAGCCATAAGGTAGCCATCCACAGATACAGTTATATGCCAACATTTTCTTTTTTAAAGCTTAGTATGATATACACCTTAAAAATGTATGTGTAAGGGCTTTAGGACACCCTACATGTTATTGTAGGTCCAGTTTAATATGCAGCTTAATTTTATACAATATATAGGGGGTTTATCTTTTAGTTAAGGGCTCCTTGGCCTAAAAAACGTTGACAACCCCTGGTCTAATCATTTCAGCTGGACTTGTAGTCCGTTATATTGTTGGTAGTTTAATTTATAATAATATAGTATTTTATAAACTACATGTGTTTTGTGTGAAAAAATCCTAACTTGAAAAGTAACTAGTACCTAAAGCTGTCAGATTAATGTAGTGGAGTAAAATGTACAATATTTCTCTCTGAAATGTAGCGTAGTAGTAGAAGTAGAACGTGGCATGAAAAGAAAAGAAAGTGTTGCAAGGTGGCTTTTTGGCAATACATCAGCCACAACAGCCTGGCACCTCCTCCTCATGCTGGTCACCAGCCTGGTCACACACTGCTGTGGGATGGCATCCCATTCTTCAACCAGCATTTGTCACAAGTCAGCCAACGTGGTTGTGTTGGTCACTCTGGCATGAACAGCATGCCCAAGCTGATCACACAAGTGTTCAATGGGCTTGAGGTCAGGACTGCTGGCAGGCCATTCCATCATGTCCACTCCCACATACTGGAGGGGCGAGCGTTGTCATCTTGGAGGATAGAGTTCGGTCCCAGACTGAGATATGGGATTGCCGCTGGTTGCAGAATCATATCTCTATATCTCTCTGCATTGAGATTGCCTCCAATGATGACAAGCCTCATTTTTCCAGTGAGGGAGATGCCGCCCCACACTGCCTCCACTAAAAGGTGCAGCAATCAGCATAGCATTCTACGCGTCTTCTCCACACTTTGAGCTCAAAACAAGTGTCAATAGCAACAGCAAAATGACCAGAGAAGATTTGACAATTTTTTTCATGGGCACAACCTGTCTGTCCTGTATTGTAGGGACCTATAGTGGCATGGTGATGCAGGACTCCTTGGACACTAATTGCAGCACACAAGGTGATATTTCCCCCACGCTGCCCAGAGACATTTACAACGGCCCTTTGTCCAACTACGTTACGGCCCCGACGCCTGGTTTTTGCCAGATTGAAGCCTGCCTCATCCACGTAGATGAACACATGCGGCAGTTCAGTGGCATCAAAATCCAGAACCCTCTGTAACAGAAAATATTGAAATGTGTTACTGAGGTTGGCTTGGGTCAGTATAAAAAAAAACTACAAGCTACAGGCAGGGCAGGTGGCAGCATAAACCCTCATTCCCACATCACAATATATAGTATGTAAAGTAAAGTGACACATAGCTGCACATAATCATGGCGCAGATCCTTGACCCTGACACTGTTCCTCTCAAATGGCACCCTGTACACAATGTATTTAACAATATCAACAGGGTCAGCATTTCTACACTAAGAAATCCTACAGAAACATAACTTCAGAATGAAGCTTCATTCTGAAGTTATGTTTCTGTAGGATTTCTTAGTGGGATTTCTTAGTAGGATTTCTAATGTAGTTTGTTACACTGTTTAAGGTTATGCCACAAGAAGTTTAGGAATTGAGGTTTTGGTCTAAGCATTCATTTTAGTGTGTAAGCAATGGGCAAAAAAAGCATCAGCCAGCGTGGTACACTGGCGTTTACAGGCAAATTAATACAAAGAGACAGCGTGACCTCCTGCAGTGTGTGTGTGTGTGTGTGTGTGTGTGTGTGTGTGTGTGTATGCGTGTGAGTGAAAGAGACAGACAGCTCTGTGCCTACCAGCTGTTTCATTCAGCCATCTGTGGTGTCATCTGTGGTGTAAGAATGCATGAAGTTTCTCAACGCGGTGTGACGAGTGCACACGTGCACATTTTAAGCGTTACTTGGCAAGCATACATGCATGTGAACACGTGCACGCACACATTTCTTTCTCTCTCTCTTTGTGTCAGTTCAGCGAAATTCAATTTAATCTAATTCGACTGAGTCAGTTGGTGCTTTCTTGCCGTGAAATTACATAACTAGCACAGCGGTGGGTGACAAAATGAATTAGTACAGAACAATAACAATCCCACAACACATCAGTTACATTTTGCGTCAGTCTGTGTTGTTGAAATTCAGTATCTTTTACATGAAGAAGGTCTTGAATAATATAAAATATACAGTTTTACATTCAGGAATGATGATGTCAAAACTACAGATATAAGACCCTAGTCTAATTAAAGATTTAAAGAATGAAAAAGTCCAGGTCAAGTCTCATGTCTTCATAGGCAAATTCCAAGTTGATCAAAATTCTTTCACATGTCTTAATGTTTACCATCGAAGGTCACAATATATGAACATTTTCTTTTCAAAGCTGTGTTAGTGTTTTATTACACTTACCAAGGTCCTTCAGTGTACTGACTTAATAATTAAATACATGAAATGTAAAATGTTGCCATGCTGTTGCTTTAGATTTTACTGTTTTTATCAGTTCAATCTTGAATGTTTTGTCTCACAGCAGTCAAGTCCAATCAAGTCTCAAGTCCACATTTTTTAGACTTAATTCTGACTCGAGTCTAAGTCTCACACAGCTCTGCCAGGGTGTTAAAAAACATTATAATACATCGTAATAAAATAATGTATTTAAGCATGGAAATTTCAATCTTCACCTTTAGAAGGCGTAAATGTGACAGAACAAGAATAAAGCCGCCTACGCATGATCTGCGTTAAAACCGCGAGGTAGAGCAGACAGGCAGAGAGCGGTGCAGGTATACGTCATCATTGCTTCTGGAATTGGTTGCGCCTTGAAAGGTCAGCGGCTAAAGTTGAAACAATTTGAACTTTAAGCATAGGGCTTGGCAGCAATTCAGAGTGGTGCACGATACGATAGCGCTCCGTCTAGTTTGGCTCTCCCTATAGGAAATCAATGGAACGGCCTGTGCAGAGCAGTTTTACCACGGATCATGTGTAGCCTGCTTAAGGGCAGAAACATGCTATGCAAGATCGACGTCATGCAATGTTGCATTCTGGCAAGTGTCACCTGAAAATCCTAATGCTATGGTAGCATGAGCTGCAGTGTGAGCGTTGGTGCTGGGCGTAACATTTACTAATTAGCACTAAAAACAAGGTGAGGCTGATGGGAAAGTCCTTTATTTTGCAGGTATTTGTTCATAAATCAAATTATTGAAGAAGTTGAAATTTTGACCAGATGATGGCAATAGATGAAAAGTCATCAAAGTTTTTACATTTCATGCTGAGGTGGACATGAAGGTGTGTAGCACTTCTTTGTGTTGGCATTCTAAACTCAGATCTCTGCAGGGTAAATCCAGACAGCTAGCTAGACTATCTGTCCAATCTGAGTTTTCTGTTGCATGACTAAAACAACTTTTGAACGTATACATGTTCCACCAAAACAAGTTCCTTTGGCAGAGGCACTGTGGCTCTGCCCGGCACTTAGCGCTGCCCAAGACAATTCTGATTGGTTTAAAGACTGTGCTGTGACTGATGTCAGACAGCTGATGTCTGTTAGTCCAGTCTCTTGTCCAACGATGAAGCTGTCCCCACAGCTGTTGCATGGGATGCCACATTTGTACACCTGTTTTTACATCCATCTTTAGTCTTTAATTTCAGCTGAATCAATTGTCATGATTGAGTCAACGTGTGGAAAAGTAATGTTCTAACTCCCAACTTCTTCAGTGACAAGACAGCAGAGGATTATGTTTTACTAGAAAGGTATGAATGTGGAGCTGGGAGATTGTCAGTAAACTGCCAGGATAAGTAAAACATTTTTAAAAATCAATTCTGTGTTACTTCTCAGTTGGACTCCATCTCATCATGTCAAACGACTCCATAAAGCTGTTTCTCTTCAGCTGTTCGCCCAGATGATCACTGTGAATGCCAGGATGCTGTGAAGAATTACTGTGCTGTTGTCTGAACAGAACAGCAGAGCAGAGAGCCGGTGAGATCCTTCCATGTACCTGTCAGCCTGAAATGATGGCTGACTTCCTGTGGGCTGGAGAAACACTAATAGTCTCCAGCTGGACAGGGAGCAATCTTCACTGTGTATGTGTGTGTGTGTGTGTGTGTGTGTGTGTGTGTGTGTGTGTGTGTGCGTGCGTGCTTCTAACAGCAGGAAACTTTACACCTACGTTGGGTCAGAGGATGACTTAAACATATGTGAATTTCTGTGTTCACCTGATATGGTACTTTCCCAGATGAAGAAAAGATTTCACACAAAATCAAACCGGAGGTGACTTCATGAACACTGCTGGGAATGTCTCTCCCCCTGTCAGGCAGACAACACTGTGGAGGTTTGACAACACTGTGTCCTGTTTCCTACAGCTGCATTACAAATACCCTACCCATTGTCGGATACCATAATGGAGCTCCGATGCAGAATTTTATATGTCCAAAAATGGACAGATTTACTGTATAACAACCAGGCCAGAGTTGGAGAGATACCTGAAATTATTGTGTTCATATGGCAGGAGGTGGATGTTGAAAAGAGACACAGACATAACTGTCAGTGTTTTGGCCCTGCATTGTCTCTACTGCAAAACACTGAATTGTAGCATGGAGCCACACTGAACACGTGAGTAAAAGTATGACTGGGATTTTCCATAGTAGGGGAGGTAGTCGTGCCGAGTTGTGCCATAAACGTCCGTTGGCAGTCGAGCTATACTGCTCCAATACGGCTGAAAGCGATCTGTACACTAAGGCTGTTATCTGAAAGAACAAACAGGAATCCAGGAGTGACACTAAACTCATAACCACAGAGATTCAGGTAGAAGCTACAGAAGAGCTGAACACAGAGAGACTTTTACTGTAAAAACAGTCTAGACTCCCTTATACTACTCTGTAAAAAGGAATTATCAGCATGCATCTAAAGTAAAAGTATGTATTTACCAGAAAGTCCCTTTATGCCTGTAATATTATATATTATATTATTTAATTTGTATTATTCTAGACTATGTGTGTGTCTTTAGGTTGTCTGCTCGATTGTACCATCCTATTTCATACTCTCATATATAAAACCTTAATCTGTATGTAGTGACTCCAACTGTCAAGATTTATTGAGTGGAGTAAAATGTACAATATTACTTCCTGTAGCATAAAGTAGCATACATGTAACATGAGATGCTCAACTAAAGTAAACACAATTGCACTTATGTACAAGTAAATGTACTTCACTTGTTTAGGTGTCAAACTAAGCTAGTTACGCTCTTATTTACTAGCAGATTTATTTTTGAGATTTGTGGCTGATGGTCGACGAGGAGACTCTAGAGAAGAAACCAAAAATGCACCTTTTGCCTTAGTATCTGTGGTAACACGCTCAGAAACTTAGGACAGGCCCGCCCTCAGGAATTATGCACAGGGGGACCAAACTTTAAAAATGTTCTAAAAACTTTCCTAAACTCTTCACACAGTTAGCACAACATGCGTGTAGGCTATACAATTAACACATTTCTTGTTGCTTTGACAAAAAATGCATAGAGTTAACAAAAATTTTAAATGCTTGAACTTCTTTTACACACAAGCTCCACCAAGACCAAAACAATGGATCTTTACTGCCAAATTTACAAATGCTTTCACACTGTATGTCAGAACAGATAACAACATGTTCTTAACCTAACTTAAAGGCTAAAGTCAAAGTGAACAGCTGATCATATTGTAAATTGAAACACACATATATCCCCTGCATTTTATACATGCATTTATTGAGAAACAGCTGATTTAAGTTATGCAAATAGATCAATCACAGCTGATTCCCTTCTAGGAAACACACTCAGGTGTTGAGGTTCTTTCAGTTGCATGATCATATGGCAGTACAGTAAAAGAGGACCTATTTGAACAATATACTGTAGATGAACACAGAAAATAAGAAAAATGCCTTCACGAGGGAGAGGAAGAGGAGTACCAGGACAATTCTGTCTCTGTCTCCTTTTTTTCATAAACCGTACATTCTATAAAGCTACTCTGAGATGGGTCATTCATTTTTTGTATTGAATCTCTGCAGCAAAAAAAACAAAACGGTGGCTGGGTTGGCTCAGTGGGTAGAGCAGGTGCACATATACTTGGAGGTTTATGCCTCGACGCAAATCCGACTTGTGACGATTTCCTGCATGTCTTCCCCCTCTCTCTCTCCCCTTTCTCAACTAGCTGTCCTGTCAAATAAAGGCGGAAAAGCCCAAAAAAATATGCATGCATTTACTACAGTTTTTGCCCATTGCTTACACACTAAAAACAAATGCTTAGACCAAAGCCTCAAAACCTAAACTTCTTGTAGCATACCTTAAAGACAGTGTAACCATAGCTTAAACACATTGTCAACTTTGCACTTTGTTTGCAATCCTTTAACACACTTATTACGAAACACTACACACGTTTACTTACATTAGACACTTTGTTCAAAAACGAAATTTCCTGTTGTCATTGGGAAAACACTGTTCAAAAAGCAAAACTCATCTGGCAATTGTAGGAACTACATACAGACCTGAAAACACTTGCACAGAAAACAGAACACCAATCGGTCTGAGCCTTAGCACTACAAATAGGCCTCAGGTAAACCATTTTGAGAACTTTGCAGCATGGAGGCAATGAGAGTCAGAGTAAGAGGAGGACAAAGAGAGAGAAAGGAGTCAGACGTGGAAGAGACATTTCCTGTGATGTTGACAAGGTGTCGTCCCCCTCCCCCCCAGCCCCCCACTACACACACACAAAACAAGTCTGTTTTTTTTTCTCCCAATAGCAATTCATCCAGTAATTGTTTTCTTTTTACTTTTGTTTTGTTTCTAAATTTGATGATTTGTGATTCTATTTTTCTTTATTTCTGTAAGAATGTTTGTTTTTTGTGAAAAAAACAATCTTCTGTAAAACTCAAAAATTGTACTTTTGAGTTTTACAGAAGACTGAGTCTGAGAAAATGACAATAAAAATAGAAACATAAAGACTGCAGTGTTTTATATAAAGCTCATCAGTGTGTTGCTGGTGCTATGAAAGAGTAATTCAAATGGTGCTTGTGTGTATGGTTTTGTTGCAAGAATTTCATTTTTAGAAAGGAGTGTTACGTTTTGATTGCAGTGTTTCATTTTGTCATAGATGTGAGTTGTTAATCTCCAAGTACTATGTCTAATTGGCTTGTGTGTAGAGTTTTGACATAATGAGCCAAATTCTGCAAAAAGTGTGTAAGCAATAGGCAAAAACTGTAAACCCAACAAAACAAAAATGTAGAGAGGCTTCAAGAGAAACTGCAGTCCAAAACACAATATATGATTGATACAATATACTATTGTCTATTGTATAAGGGCAGACCTGACACATTTAAAATAATGCAGTTTCTGTAATTCCATGGGATGTTAGTGTTTTGTATGCCATTGTTCTACGATTGACTAAATGTTCCTGTTGGGAGAGAACATGTGTTAGTGTTTTGGAAGAATTATTTGACTTAGACACATGTTTGCATTGTTTTTGTAAACACAGTGTATTGTGTTAGCGAATTATTGTATTTTGAAAATCAGTGTTGGAGTTTAGTTTACAATGTGTGATTTTGAGCATGAAATTAACTGTTTTGCCAATCGTGTGTTGTAGGTGTGTTGGTGTGTTAAGAGTTTAGGAAAGTTGTTAAAAGTTTTGAAAAAATTGTCATAGCGATTGGAAAAAACTGTAAATGTATACCGGATCCCAAAATGGCGCCTATTCAGTTAAATGGAGTTGCTAGCCTTTTTTTCCGCCTATAAAGTTTCTTAGCTTCCGAATCACTGAATATGCACAGTAGTGTTTCTTCCACTGGTCTTGCCCGTGAGTTCACGCTCGGCTCGGGCCACTGAGGTGACGTCACAGGTCTTTAAATCACTTTTCTCGGCTCGAGGGAAATTCAGAATAGAAAGAGTCATACCCAACCTTGGCTCCAGCCACTTAGACCTTTGGGGCTTAGCCACAGTATTTTTGTTGTTTGAGTGCTTGTAGATAAAAATGAAACATGAAATATACAGATTTTAATTACAAAGTTGTAGGTCTAATGCGTAACTGGTAACACACACCTCTCAGTCTCGACAGCACATTGTATGGACCCTGCACTTCAAACAAACTAATTGGTTGATCTTCACTGTGATCATCAAAACAAAAAACTAAAAAACTGCTCACATAAGTACAAGTATAAGCCTTCTGTGAAAAAAACAGGTATGTGAACATCTCCAAATGTAGCGTGTAGTGGATGTAATGTGCTTCATGGCTGTTTTGTGTCCACGTCTTGCAGAGGACATCAAATGTATCAAGAAGAAATGACATCACAAAAAGAAATGCATTTTAATTTTAGTTGGACTGAAAGTGTTTTGAAGACTTTCTCAAGAAAAGAAAAAAAAAACACTTTAGGAGGTAAGATTGAGTGCATGCTGTAAAAGCTAAGTGCAGGTTGTTAGTTTTATACGAGCAATAGGCTGATCCACGCTCACCTGCGGTCACAGTGACCTTTCTGTAATGGCATCTTAACACTCTCAAACTGAGAGTGGAGCAAAAGCACACACTTCTATTTCTTCTAACCTAACTTCTTCTCATTCTAGTTATACTTTGTCTGTACATTATTTCATATTGCCATCTGTCTACAGCACGTGCACTTACTACTCTAACATACTTTACAATTGTTTAACCCTCTGAGGTCTAAGGACATTTTTACATTTCTTTTTAAATTCACCTTTTAAGGGTATTTGCATATATCTGATCGGAATGTTCGGAATAAACTCAGCTTTCTGTTAAGTGAGGCCTAAATTTGTTCCAGAGCAATGTGTGAATTTGGCCCTAAAGCTGAAAAGTTTCTGAAATTTCTCAGTCTCTTGAGAAAACAAACCTACACTCAATTGTTTTGGTGCTTGAAATGAATTTACAAAAGTCTTTTGTTTACAAAAGTAGCTTAATATATTAATAAAATAGTAAATAAATGTCTAAAATGACATTTTGTAATCGCTTTTTGAGTGGGAGTGTTGTCAAACATCGCTTGGACTCGCTGGTGCGTTTTTTGTCCTCAGAGGTTAGTGCGCATAAGATTTTAAAGGCACAAACATGTAGGGTTTCTTTGCTTTGTTCTTGAAGATGATTCTTTAAAGCATAAAAGTATGAGTTTTATTCTAGAAATGTGTCCTACTTCTGGCTCAGAACAATCTTGAGCTCATCTGACTTCACAAGATTTAAATTAAACATTATCAATTCGTCTCTCCACCACTAAAACATTTTTTTTACAGTCATCAAAATTAGTTTTTACTAATGCAAGAACTTCCTCTTGTACTACTGTCATGTATGTTTCATGGCGCAGACATCCACTCAGACCTGTCGTATCTAAAATCACACCTCCGTTGCTTTGATCTCACTGCAGTGTCTCTCTGGGTGAAAAAGACAAGCATTTCTCACAAGTCTCTAACATGCATCCAAAAGTTTCCTCAGAAGTCAAACAACTACTACATCAAATATCAGTTGGAAATAATTATTTGCATTTATTTGAAATTGTGTATCAGTAGTAGCATCTTTATTCTTGTTGTGACAGCTTTAGTTACTAGTTACGGATTGTGTCATGCAACAGCAGTTTAACCCAGGTCTGACACACAAACAGAGGGAATAAAACCATGTTGAAATCATTAGCAAACCTGCACGCTCACGGCTGTATTTCTCCGCCTCTCGCAGGTAAGAGCTGAAGTAAAACCGCAGCGCATACTTGAGATATCTGGCTGCAGGAATGTGTGTGTGCCATGCTGCTTTCCATCCTGAGGTGTGTTTTCATGGTCTCCAGGCTGCACGGAGGTCCCTGCTTCAGGCCTGCTCCACATTAAAGCCACATGTCTCTGCTTTTCTTTCCTACAGGCATGTCATACCTGCAGCTCTCACTCACACACACACACACACACACACACACACACACACACACACACACACACACACACACACACACACACACATACACCACTGTCGTAAGGTGAAACCCTTGGGACTCCACATTTCACTCAATGTGAAAGATTAATTGCTTGACAATGGTTTTAGAAGCATTTATATGAAACCTTTTTGAAACGTGTGATGACTCACAGAAGAGGTGAGGTAACCAGTAATTGATGGAAAAAATGACTGGATACACTAGTCGCATTACGTGTATTTATTGAGGAACACACCATGAAATACCTGGCAGGAAAAATCTTCATCGGTGATAAAATAACTTTAGAAGCATATTGCAGAGTTGTATCATGTTGTAATAATTGTGAAAATGTTTGTTTTTGTCCCCCCTTAGAACTCCTGAAAATGTATAAAACGTTTTCACAACATTGAAGCAAGGCACACTTCCTCTGGAATTAATAGTTAATGTAGAACGTATTTTGTTGGCCACTTGGGGGCAGCAGAAACACACACTGACACATTTTTAGTTGATCTGGCGACCTTGTTAGCAAAGTTGACTATACTAGTGCAGTGCCCGTTGAAAATGTGTTTGGAACGGGCGATTAATTGGCCTGTGGTATTGCTGCTTGTAGAATTCATCAAAACCAAATTGTACCCCAAAATGATTTACAGAAGGACCCCAAACCACTTAATATGCAACTCCACTGTACAGCCTACTACTGACTTACAGTGTAGGCTACTTCTACAACAGAGGAAGACATTGTACTACTGTATTTACCTGACAGAGAACTGCAGATTCAGAATGTAATCACAAAATATCACAATGAAAACATGGAGTAATCAGACATTAGTATCATGGACTCATGGCAGTGCGCTACCCACCCGAACCATGAGAGCTAATCAGCACCTATCTGCGTTCATCAACCACCAGAACTGGACCGTGTGTGTGCGCAGAGAGAGAGAGAAGTAGGGGATTTGATTCGCGGGGGTATTTTGGCGACTTAATTAACCCGACCCAGGGTAAGTCTGATGAAAACTGATGTGTCTGCCCGGTTCAACTCAGAGATTTTCTCACATTGCACAGCGCTCAGAAGGAATAATCTCCGAGATTAGGCTACGTTATGTTCTGCCAGCTCACAGCAATTTAATACAATAGCAGGAAAAGAGTCCCCCCCGCTGTTGTAAAGCGTTCTGCATGTGGCGTCTGCTGATGTGCAGGTTACTAGGTAATGGGTGCTTCTTTTACCTATATATTTAAGGATATCTTTTGCATTTCTAATCCAAACAACGTCATACTTGGCACCGCACTTACTTGTGCCCGTAGCAAGACACCGAAGTTTGAAATCCATCGGACTAACAGTTATAGAGATACGAGCGTAACACACACACAGACAGACAGACGTTTTTATAGATAGATGTACAACTAGCAGATATGAAGAGAACTTCATCATACATTTTGGATACATTTATGTTCAACTGATGAATGATAGTTCAATATTCACTCTCCTTTTAGCTTTTTTTTTTTTTTTTAAAAGGAGCTATTTTAGGGGAAATATCTGTCTCTTTAGCTGCTAAATGCTCCTTTATGTTCCCCAGCTAGTGGCTAACTGTGTCTGTCTGCTGTTTGGTGCTGAGCAGGTAGTATACAGTGTTTTTAGAGCTCCCTGCTGTGGTCGAATGTAATGCTAGTGGTGAGTGGTGGAATAAGTATTCAGATCTTTTACTTACGGTAAAAATACCACACTGTAAAAATACTCTGTTACAATTAAAAGTCTGTAAGTATCATCTGGAAAATGTACTTAAAGTATGAAAAGTAAAAGTACTCTACACATTTTAGAAACTGGAAACGATCCTAACTGTTGAGTGTTTCATGGTCTAATCATTTCAGCTGGATTTGTACGCCGTTATATTGTTAGCTAGTTTTATTTTTAATACAAAATCGTATTTTATAAACTACATATGTTTTGTGTGCAAACATCTTAAAGCTACATTGTGTAAGAATTTCTCCCATCTAGCGGTGAAATTGTATATGACAACCAATATTATTTTCTAGCCCCTCCCATTCCGAGCACGTTTTAACTCCTACGGTGGCCGTATTATTCCAAAAGTACGACTTCGTCTGTGAGTGTTCCTTCCAGTGTAATTATAGTTTTAAGTTATTTTGGTACCATTTCATTGCTAACATCAGCTATCAGGTTCCCAAACATATGCAAGCTAATGTTAGTAAAGTATCAGTGATATACAAGATTAATAGTGTAAGGCAATGTTTACAGCGTAGGAGAGAAGCAACAGAGGTTTGTGTTTTTAATATATTTCTCATGTCAATGAAACCGAAATTAGCTCTTAGTATCTCCATCGTTTACACGCAGCTGTTCTAGCTGTAGCTAGTCTGTGTTACAACTGCACATGATGTGAGTTGTCTGCCAGGGAAATCATTATACATACGATTACGTTTATGTTGAGGTAGACAATCCTTTTTCATTATTGACATGAGAAAAAGTATCCTAGACGTAGTTCTAGCGTTATGCACAACCATGCTATAGTTAGCCAAGCAACTATAAAACTTTGAATTTACACATATAGGCAGAATTACCTTTTTCCATCTTGGAAAAGCCACTCCAATATTAACTTTGTTCTTGTTGCTTTGCCTGTCGCGTTGTCATTTTAATTCTCTATTTAACTTCCTTGGTGACTCCGTTACATGTCCTCGAGAATAGGCGTGATTCTCCATCTTCAACAGGCTTTCAAATCTGCCGGCAGTCGCGAGTAACCTTCTCTTCCTCCCTGACATTCGTCACAGTGCCACTGTGTAAAAGCCCGAAAGGCGGAGGTTTGTCCCTCTTTGTCTAATGTATTTTAAAGATGGAGGCGCAACATGGCGGCCGTCATTTGAACGACTTGCTCGTATGTATTCTGAATGATTTTGAATGGCAGATTCTACGCTTACGAGAATACTTTGATTAGTTGGTGGAAGTAATTACACATGAATGAGTACATATTTGTGAAAGAATAAAGGGGTTTTTGCTAAGAATTAACTCAAAAAAATTACACAATGGAGCTTTAATGTGTAAAGTAACTACTAACTAAAGCTGTCAGATTAAGGTAGTGGAGTAAAAAGTAAAATATTTCTCTCTGAAATGTAGCAGAGTAGAAGTAGAAAGTGCAAGTACCTCAACATTTGTACTTAAGTATAGTACTTGTGTAAATCTACTTAGTTACATTCCACCACTGGTTGAGTGTGAACCAAAATAGTAAAAGTTGTGGGTGGCAAAACCAAAACAATGAGCTGAAAGATGCTATAACACTTTGTGTGACTGCAGAGTTGAGTTTATCACTACGCGTGACCTCTTTTGCATACAGTGCATATAGTCATTTGATTAAATTGATTGATTGGTAAAGATTTTGATTATAGCAGCTGTAACACAATGCGTTAAGTAGCTGCCAAAATGCACCATGAACTGCAAGTCAAAGCATGAAATGTCATTGACTGTGTGCAGCTTTGCATTACATTACTTCCAGCTAAAAAAACAATTTGTGGATGATTTAACGCTTATACTTTGTTTCAGCCGCACACATGTACATGTAGGATGATTTATTTAAAAAAAATTATACTACCAGAGCAAAAGTGCAGAAACCTTAATCATTTATTTATGTTTTTGTTTATTTACAGTACAGTGCACAGTTTCTCAGCTGTACCAGAGTGAGCTATGAGCTAATTTACATCTGTAGTCCCTGGCAGGAATCACAAAATACCATCTCTGTAGAATAATATATATATATATATATATATATATATATATATATATATATATATATATATATATATATATATATATATATAACAACAACAAGACCTAGTCCTTATTTTCAGTAAGGGTTTGAGCATGAACAGCCTATACCAGCAAAGTACAGTGATATATATTCACACACACACATCATCAAATGTGATGTGATATAATCTCTCTCTCTCTCTCTCTCTCTCTCTCTCTCTCTCTCTCTCACACACACACACACACACACACATACACACACACACACACACACACACACACACACACACACACACACACATAGTGCGTCTCACTATCTTTGTGAGGACCCGTCATTGACATAATGCATTCCCTAGCCCCTTACCCTAACCTTAACCATCACAACTAAATGCCTAACCTTAACCCTTACCCTTACCCTAACCATAACCTAATTCTAACCCTAATCCTAAAACCAAGTCTTAACCCTCAAACAGCCCTTTAACCTTGGGGGGTCCAGCATTTTGGCCCCACAAAGCTGTCCGGACCCCACAAGTATACTGTATTCCCAGTTTTTGGATCCCACGACTGTAGTTAAACAAGAACACGCACATACACACACACACACACACACACACACACACACACACACACACACACACACACACACACACACACACACACACACACACACACACTCTCTCTCTCTCTCTCTCTCTCTCTCTTTGAAACAGAGTTGGACAGGAAGGGGTTGGGTTTCATGCTTCCTCTGCTGTATTCCCCAGGCTGTTGGCTGAAGTCTTGATGTGAACCGTCCCCAGTTTCCTGCAGCTTCCAGGTGAGTGTGTGGCTGCAAAGCTTTTCCTGGGAAATCAGAAATCTCCTATTTTCGCCTCCTTTTATAATAGTCATTTTGTTCATTGTTTTTATCTCTACCTCACTCTCTTTAAGTGACGGTACTTGCAATCAATTACAAGTTACTGCAAACACACATGTTTGACTCTTTATGTTAATAAAATGTCTAGGGTAAAATTATTAAATTATTTAAGCATGTAAAAGCACAACGTGCAATGCATTCATGAGGTACTCTTCAGGTTGTATGATATATTATTTAAATTTAGCAAAAGCTCTATGAATGAAATGTTTGTCCTACTGTAGGCTAGATCTGCACTAAGGTCTACAGCTTGACTAGAAATTCTAAATATCAACATAACTATTAAAAAATAGGTGAAATAGTAGATATGCATGTACATTACATAGACTGAGGAATTTCTGTTTGGGCCTATCATGTCAATAGGCCTACAGTTTGAAAACATGTGGATACGTGAAACTTGCCTAAAACTTTTTTAGATAATCTTTATTTCATTAAATCAAAAGTTTGAACAGGAATTCATTTTAAGGGTGCCTGAGTAGCTCACCTGGTAGAGTGTGTGCCCATATATAGAGGTTCACTCCTCAACCAGAGCTCGTCTCTGACCTCTCTCCCTTTTCATGTCTTCAGCTGTCCTATAAAAATAAAAGCCTAAAATGCCCAAAATATAATCTTTAAAAAAAAAGGAATTCATTTTGAAGCATTGTGTGATTTGAAATCTGAACTGCACAGACCAAGAATGCGACTATGTCAAAAATAAAAGTATGCATTGTTTTTTAGTGAATGCATATTGATTTTCATACCTACTGAAATGGAAACTATTGTCAGGCTGGAAAACACTCACAGAACATCAGACTAAGTGCGTACTGTACTGTATCAGGCCTGGAGCTGCAGTTTGTCTGAAGGTCTTACCTCTAAAACTTCCTTTATCTCTGTCTCTCTCAGTCCCAACTGGAACTATCGCCTGTATTTCCCTCTCTTTTCCCTCCATCTCCTCCTCTGTCTTTCTGTTTTTTTTTTATGTACTCCTCTCTTGTAGTTTTAACGCTGCTGAGGTGGAGTCATCTGTCTTTACGATGTGCTGGTTACGATGCCTCGGGGTGCACACCGTCTCAGTGTTTATCCTCTCCACAAAACAGACGCAGACATCCTTTGCTGAGAACAATATTTAATGGCAGTGCTGCATTACAATGCATGCAATTTGATTCAAAACACATCAACATGTAGCATGATATCAAAAAGAAAGAGTGTTAGTGTAACAGAGACTCTGGAGTGAATGTAAGATTCCTGCAGCCAACTACTTGGAGGATGAACAGGCTGGAAATGAATTAACTAAACTTTTTATTCGCTGATTCACATGGGATGAAACAAAACATTTGGCAGTAGCCATGTCAATATTCAATGTAGCAGCTTCAGGCTTTCAGATTATTTTCGAAAGGTTTAATGTGTGCGAGAATAGACTCACTGGGGCAACACTGGCACCGTTCAATATTATGCTTTCTAATTGGAAATGAGGATATTATGCCCCCTGAGTGAAGACAGTAATTATGAAAGTATTATATTATTATAAGCGTGTGTCCATTAGAAGTAAGTTACTGTATTCACTGTATACACTGAATACTGTTACCAGTATTTCTTCTGCCACAACTGCCACTACATCTACTACTTCTATCAATACTGATACTACCAGTGTTGTATTACTCGAGACCGGTCTAGTTTTTCTTGGTCTCAGATAAAGAGGACTCTGGATTTTATTTCAACACCGGTCATGACCACAACTGCAGGGATATTACTAAATGATTTATGTGTTGACATCATTACTGTGATTGGATGTAAAAATTTCTGCTTCAAATGCAACCAATAACTTGACTCAATTTGCAATTTGTCACTGTTAACCCCCTCTTCCCGCCTCCCTTAACACGCACTCCCAACGAAGTGAATGCAGGAGATGAGAGAAGAAGCTCTGGCTATCTTGGAGATGTCAGCCAAATCCTCTGTAATAAAATGTGGCTACCTAAACGTTTATCGGTGTTTTAAACCCCCAATGTCTCCTTCCAGGCAGCGCTGCCTGGAAGGCACTAGGATTAGGCAATGGTTTTGGTTAGGGTTAAAACACAATGCCCGGGATGGGCGCTGCGAGGAGCACGGTTACAAGGTGACCCCTGGTGTGATTAAAACACTTTAAAACCTGCTTAAAAAAAGGTTAGGGTTAGGTGCCTTGAAGTCAACGGTCGCAGCGCTGCTTGGAAGGAGACGTTGGGGGCTTAAAACATCATCAAGCTACCTAAACCATAAGGAGTTTATTTGCAAAACAACATCTAAAAGAAAACCCACAAAAGTGTAAATTCTGCCATTTAATGCTGACAGAGACTTGGCACTTAGAAAGGAAGCATAAAGGTAAGCTAAGTGTAATACTTATGGCAATAAAGGAGGTGAATGAAGAAAAATCTTAATTTGTTTTCTGTGGGTGTTTTTTAGGGGAATGTGGATCTTTCAGATACATTTTAGGAGTTACTATGTTTAGCATTTTCCACATTTTATAGTGTCTTGCAGTGTGGGACTCGTGCTTCTTGGTCTTGGACTTGACTCGGTCTCGCCCTGCCTTCGTCTTGGTCTTGGTCTTGCTTGATCTCAACCCATCAAAGTCTCTGTCTCGATACACTCTGGTCTTGGTAATGACTTGGTCTCAGTTAACGTGGTCTTAGTCTATATCCATGACATTTCATTTCCAGGATTGCTCTGGTGCCGACGGAAATTCCGCCGGATGTCCCTCTTTTCGGCATGATGTCCGTCACCTCACTCTTTCTTTGTGTTGGCATTTTAAACTCGGTGGATTTATGAGGACTATGGTTAACTACTCTTCAGATCTCTGCAGGGTAAATCCAGATAGCTACATAGACCCTCTGTCCAAGCACGACTAAAACAACCTTTGAACGTACACGTGTTCCACCAAAACAAGTTCCTTCCCGAGGCTATTTTGCAGCGGCACCATTGCTCCATCCGGCACTTAACACTGCCCAAGACGATTGTGATTGGTTTAAAGAAATAAACCAGAGCATGTTTTTCTTCCATCCTGGAATGCTGTGTTGACTAGCAATGCAAGACTAAGGTGGTCTTGACTACAACACTGGTTGGATACTACTGCTTGTATTACTACATATTCTACTACTATGATTATGTATGGCTACCTCTGCCATTACTACTACTTGCAACAGTAACACAAATTGAGTGCAAAGGTTCCAACACTGTTGCTCTCTGATGGTCTATCATCAAAGCCAAGAGGTTGGCGAGGATTTTCCCTGTTTCTCCATACAATCTGTTTTCTACATTTACTTCTGTGGAAAATGTATAAAAGAATATCAGGTACAGTTGTTATATGCACACAGGGGGAAAACAAACCTCTGCTGCAACTGGGGATTGGTCCTGCCTCTGAATACCTCACTCAGCTAAATATAGCCAGGAGATGTCTGTCAGCCTCCCCTCCCCCTCCCTTCCCCTTCACTGTCCCCTCAAGCCCTTATCTTAATCATTTCCAGACCTTTCAAACGCCACACACACACACACACACACACACACACACACACACACACACACACACACACACACACACACATAGTGCGTCTCACTATCTTTGTGGGGAGCCGTCATTGACATAATGCATTCCCTAGCCCCTTACCCTAACCTTAACCATCACAACTAAATGCCTAACCTTAACCCTTATCCTCACCCTAACCATAACCTAATTCTAACCCTAATCCTAAAACCAAGTCTTAACCCTCAAACAGACCTTTAACCTTGTGGGGTCCAGCATTTTGGCCCCACAAAGCTGTCCGGACCCCACAAGTATACTGTATTCCCGGTTTTTGGACCCCACGAATGTAGTTAAACAAGAACACACACACACACACACACACACACACACACACACACACACACACACACACACACACACACAGCTGATAAAAAATACCAGTGTTGTGTTTACAGGCCTTCCTGCTGATGTTAAAGTCAGAAGAGGGCGTGACTGTGTGTTTGTGTGTGTGTGTGTGTGGTGTGTGGTGTGCGTGTGCATGTATGCTTTCTGTAAGCTTATGAATGGGCATTTGTTGCAATGAACATATACGAAATATAAAAAAACTTTAAGCAAAATTCCCTTTCTCATCGTCACCAATCACAAAAGAGAAGCATGAGAAAATGAAAGATTTTTAACTTTCTTTAACTACAACACAAAAGAACATAACATTTTCCTGTCAGCTTGCAGTCAGTTTTACATCAGGGATTACTTTTCTTGCTGTTGGCGTTGTATCTTGGCTTTGTACAAGTTTATTTATAGGCAGTTAAATCACTGTTTTGGCAGGGGGGGTGGGGGTACCGAGGTCCGGACCTAAGTGTCCTCAATGGTAGATACGGCCGTGATAATGACAATAAATTGTGTTTCCATGAATTATCCATTAACATTACCAATGTTAGATCATGCAGTTTAAGCACAGATTGACTTAAAAAGCCTCCACTGCGTCACTTCAACATTGATGCAACCGCCAGATATTGACATGTTTCATGCATTCTTCTTCCTCGTCGAAAACCTGGTGCCTACCCACAATGCAACTGGAGTGCAGACAGTTCAGTTGGAGATTCTTACTAATTGCAGCTAAGGCCACCTTTAGCAGAGAAGAGGAGCGGGCACAGGTCTGGTAAACTCACTTCTCTCTTTCCACTCATTGTAAACATCATTTCACTGAAGAGCTGGCATGGAATGTACATAATGCACAGTTTAATCTTGAAGCAAGTTAGAGGAAAAGTGCATGTTAGAGGTTGAAGTGGACTTCAGGTTCATTGTGATAGAAAAAGTCAAGTTGTGCCCTTAAACAGTAAGTTGAACACTGGTCAGACACATCTTAGGCTATGTTTAAACGGAAACGATCCGAAGAGAAAACGCAAAAGTGGCGTTGCATTCTCACTTTTTATTCCGCGTTTAGACGAGGAAATCTGCGTGCATATGGTGACGCAAAAGTGTGCACCACCAAGGCCGCGCGCCTACGTTGAACCTTCCTTCTACTTCTCTCCTTAGTAGCGCCAAACCAAAACATGTCAAAGTGAACAACAAAAGCTTTTCTGGAAAGACGAGGAGGTGGAGTCGACCGTGATAAGCCACAGCACAGCACCCACCGGAGCACTACCAATATCCTGAGCCTCGCAGCCCTTCAGCCGCTGCTTGAGAGCGAGAGGCAGCGGGCAGAGGAGGCTGAAGCAGACTCTCCTCTTGCTGCTGGCCGCTGCTACTCGCGCTCTCTCTTTCTCTTCATCCGCAACGTTGTAGCCTACTCTGGCTCAAATGAATAGCCTGCATATCAAACTATAACAACCTTAACCACATTGTCAAAATCATTTAACTATTGAGCCATTACATTGAAAATCTTTTAGATAACAGGAGCCTATAATTTCTGTAGCCTACTCCGTAACAACAAACTACCTGGACGCCTTTTTCTCGTCTCTCTCCACACCGCTGTCTTCAGACTTTTGCGTTTTTACCCTTTAGACGGTAAAGCGACGGTGGAGCGTTTTTTAAGATTTCCACTCTGGAGGGTGGTTTCACTTTTTTTGCGATTTTAAGCCCCAAAAATGCCATCTCCGTATAAACAAAAGGCACATCCAATAAAATATTTTTTCATTTTCACCCGCGAGCGTCATCGTGTAAACAGGGCCTTAGTTTCTGCTAGGGCTGGGTATTGATAAAAAATTATAATTCTGATACCAATACCATGACTTTGATACCGGATCCTAAAGGATATTTTTTTACACCAATTTTAATTAATTGATTTCAAAAATCTACAAAACAACATTAAGGCACAAATCCTTTATTTCTTTTTCAGCTCCTACTACGTCTCTCTGTGTAACGTAGAGTTTTTCCTGCGAACACTCGTATAGAGACCTACGACGTGTAACATTGGACAGCCAATCACAAACATTATTAGATCTTGGTAGAAGCATGCTGCATGCTTATTGGCTCACTGACCCTGATGAGATTTACTCCGGCCCTTAGGTATTGAAATTGGGTGTTGAATGACGAGGCATTTTTTCGATTCTCGATACTAAGGAGGAAATTCGATCCTCGGTGCCTAAAAGTATTTAATTAGGTACCCAGCCCTAGTTCCTGAAGTTCTATTATTTAGTCCATCTTGTCAGAACAATAGATCTGTAATTCTGGGTGTGTTGTGAAATTGTGTTGCCTCTGTGACTGAGTTTTGTTAGCATAGCAGGCACATGTGGCTATAGCATGCTAACCTGCTAACATAAGTAATTTCTTGTCATTTCAGTAATTAAATGACGACTGAATTAATTTATTAATACATTCCATTCAAATTCATGTATTGGCTATATATATTTGAATTTGAGTGAGCAAAATCTTTGTTCATGAGCTCCCATCCATGTTAACTAACTGCTTGTCATGGGTCCAACACTGCCAAAGAGGAAGTAAGAGCTTCCAATTGGGTTTATAGCAGAGACACCCCAACTCAGAGTAGTTTCTTGTATCTGTGTCACGTGGGCACCGCCACGCCTCTTCAGGAGACTAGCGGCAGGTCCTGAGTGTATTGATTCCAATGGGAGAAGTGAACAGAAACACAGATTGTGAGCGTGATCCTTTCGCCCCATAGTCATCCAGGCCACATATTTCCAGAACATTCTGCCACTAAAATGCCATTTTTCTGATGGTCACATCAGAAGAAAATTAACTTTGTTTTTAACTTTTTGGTTTGAGAGCTGTTTCTGTCTGGACCAAACTCTCTCGAGATCTGGCAACACAGAGAAGCTAACGTCAGCTAACGTTCGTGAATGCCCTAACAACACTAATCTCTGTGATGCTAAATATGTCTTTTAGCTGTGTAAATATCTAACTTTAGCAAAATAACGTATTCATAAATTATTTAAATATAACTTTTCATCTATCCACACGACGTTCACTACACGTTCAAATGCCCCTTCAGGAGACGGGAAGTGTGTGCCATTTCATACAATTGCCGCTGCTTTGTTTATAGTAGGGGGAAGTCAGACTGTACCATGTTGAGTAGAGTGCAGGGGTAGGGGTTTTTAGGGTTTCAGGGAATAAGTACCGTAAACAACTTATGTTGTTAATATTTCTGTGTTAGGACAATTAGAATAATGATTTAGAAAATGTTTCGTTGTTTTTACAGATACATGTTATTTTATCATTTTAATTAATTACATTTGCTTTGTCTGTAGGAGGCCCGCGTCCGACACAGTTAAAATCTAATTTTTTTTCTCATACTAATGACACATGTACAGTTGTTTGTGTGGAAAGCCCGCTTTTATTAAGCAACTGTAGGAAGGCATTCGGAAATGTCAACAGATGAGCGCATCAGTGCATACGGGGCAACAAGCGCACGCACGTGCATCTACATAATAAGTTTTACATTTAAAATGTGCAATGCCTTATCGCGCTGATGTGACTGAGCCCGACCCGAACCCGAACATCATTTCTAAATATCTGTCCGAACCCGGCCTGGACCTCCGTGTCCCGCCGGGTCCTGATGGGTCCTGACGGGTCCTGATGGGTCCTGACGGGCTAGGTTCCGGTATCCATCCTCTAGTGCAAAATCGATCCCTGGCGACCGCTGCCCAATGCATGCTAACCCTCCACCAGAAAAATGTTTTTGGCACATACGGGATTTTGAAAAGTGGGGGGGGGGACATGTCCCCCCTGTCCCCAGTGGAAATTACACCCTATAGGGTGTGGCTGATGGTCACATTTAGAAGTCATCCAGTTCAGATTAGGGATCATCTACAGTCTGTTGTTTATTAACATCAGCAACAGATTGCATGTAGAGCGTTTTGACAGCTACTCTGTCATATAAAAACAACTGGAGACTGTGTCCAAGCTGATATATGGGTCTGAGAACATTTTATTAAATTGGAATCGAACTAACAGGATGTGAGGGTTTCTGTGACTTCCTGTTCAGCCTGAAGGCTGCTGGAAATGGCTGCAAACTATCTGACTTGACCACGGATTTTTTTCACCGCCCCCAATGGCAGCCGCCTGGGCTGGACTGGGACAAAAATTGTTGTTCTTTTTTGTCACTGTCTGTCTGTTCGATTGTCCGTGTTTCTCTCTGATGACACTGTACTGTCTGTCTGGTTCTCCATCTTTTCATCTGTTTTAACTCTCTAACTCTGCAATTTTAATGTTTTTATGGCTGTCTGTGATTATAATTCAGGGTTTTTCCTTGCTCAGAATTGGCCTTTGGGGGAACACATAAACCAGAGGGGGTCTGGTCTCCCCCAGGAAATTTTGAGGGTAAAAGACTTCAATTCCTGCATTCTGATAAATTTTTGGGCACCAATTTATGGTAAAAACGTCTATATTTATGGCAAGGAAATCACAAAATTCTGGTGTCAGGTAACAATTTTAAATACAAAATATAATGGAATATTATTATATTCAGTAGTCCAGTAAGGGTGCTTTCACATCTGGGACATGGGCCGGATAGACAAAGTCCAGTTGTTTAAAATAGCATGAACAGGGATTTATGGTTTTTTCCCCAAGGAGCACGTTTTGCTCCCAAGTTGAAAAATGTAGGATTGACTTACATAGGCTACTGCTTTTACTGCTAAATTGTACAATAACACAATCATGTTATGGATACAAAACGTTATCAGAATCAGAATCAGAATCAGAAAGGGCTTTATTGCCAAGTACGTTGCACATACAAGGAATTTGTCATGGTGCTGTTGGTGCATGTCACACATTCAAATATAAGAAGGATAAAAAAGAATATAAACAATATAAATATAAACATATACACACAGAATGTATTAATAACGATAAAAAAATAAGTAAATAAATAGTAAAATAAGTAAGTTAAATAGTAGTAAAAAGGAAGGAATGCTACAGCAGAATAGGTACAGTGGCATGAGGAGCCCGAGGTGGGGTGTGGAGAGATTCAGGGTGGTTTCCGGGCCTTGTTGATAAGACTAGTGGCGGAGCGGAAAAAACTGTTCATGTGGCGTGTGGTTTTGGTCCTGATGGACCTCAGCCTCCTGCCAGAGGGGAGTGGCTCAAAGAGTTTGTGTCCGGGGTGGGAGGGATCGGCCACAATCTTTCCAGCACGCTTCAGAGTCCTGGTGGCATAAAGGTCCTGGAGCGGCGGCAGATTGCAGCCAATCACCTTCTCTGCTGACCGAATGACACGCTGCAGTCTGCCCTTGTCCTTGGCCGTGCTAGCAGCGTACCAGATGGTGATGGAGGATGTGAGGATGGACTCAATGATGGCTGTGTAGAAGTGCACCATCATTGTCTTTGGCAGGTTGAATTTCTTCAGCTGCCGCAGGAAGTACATCCTCTGTTGTGCTTTTTTGACGAGGGAGCTGATGTTCAGCTCCCACTTGAGGTCCTGGGAGATGATAGTTCCCAGGAAGCGGAAAGACTCCACAGTGTCAATTGTGGAGCCACAGAGGGTGATGGGGGCAGGTGGGGCTGGGTTCTTCCTGAAGTCCACAACCATCTCCACTGTCTTTAGAGCGTTGAGCTCTAGGTTGTTTTGCTTGCACCAGGTCACCAGGTGGTCAGCCTCCGACCTGTAGGCGGACTCATCACCATCAGAGATGAGTCCGATGAGGGAGGTGTCGTCCGCAAACTTCAGAAGCTTGACGGACTGGTGACTGGAGGTGCAGCTGTTAGTGTACAGGGAGAAGAGCAGAGGAGAAAGAACGCAGCCCTGGGGGGATCCGGTGCTGATGGACTGTGAGTCGGAGACGTGTTTCCCCAGCTTCACATGCTGCTTCCTGTCAGACAGGAAGTCAGTGATCCACCTGCAGGTGGAGTCAGGCACACCAAGCTGGGAGAGCTTCTCCTGAAGCAGAGCCGGGATGATGGTGTTAAAGGCAGAGCTGAAGTCCACAAATAGGATCCTGGCGTAGGTTCTTGCGGAGTCCAGGTGCCGGAGGATGTAGTGGAGGGCCAGGTTGACTGCATCGTCTACAGACCTGTTGGCTCTGTAGGCAAACTGCAGGGGGTCCAGGAGGGGGTCGGTGATGGCTTTGAGGTGTGAAAGCACAAGGCGCTCAAAGGACTTCATAACCACAGAGGTCAGGGCAACGGGTCTGAAGTCATTAATTCCTGTGGTCCTTGGCTTCTTGGGAACAGGGATGATTGTTGAGGACTTGAAGCAGGCTGGCACGTGACATGTCTCCAGTGAGGTGTTGAAAATGTCTGTGAACACTGGAGACAGCTGATCAGCGCAGTGCTTCAAGCTTGATGGGGAGACAGCATCCGGTCCAGCAGCTTTCCTTGGATTCTGTCTTCTAAAGAGTCTGTTGACGTCCCTCTCGTGGATGGAGAGAGTCGTCACTGAGGTGGGAGGGGGGGTGGAGGTGGAAGGGACCGTTAAGGAGGGCATTGTTGGGGGGGCCCAGGACCCTGTTGAGGTGGGGGAGGTGGAGGTGATGCACAGTGGCTGTAGCTGTAGGGAGGTGTTGTGGGGGATGGTGTCAGGACTGTCCTTTTGTCTTTCAAATCGACAGTAGAACTCGTTCAGGTCGTTGGCTAGGTGTCGGTCATTGAAGGAGTGGGGGGGTTTAGGCTTGTAGTTGGTGATCTGCCTAAGTCCTTTCCAGACAGTCGCAGAGTCATTAGCTGAGAACTGGTGTTGGAGCTGCTCAGAGTAGCGTCGTTTAGCCTTCTTCACTGCCTTGCTAAACTTGTACTTTGACTCTTTAAATCTGTCTTTGTCCCCACTCCTGAAGGCCTCTTCCTTGCCCAGCCTTAACCTTCTGAGTTTGGCTGTGAACCAGGGTTTGTCGTTGTTGTAACTCACCCTGGTGCTTGATGGAATACAGCAGTCCTCACAGAATCTGATGTATGATGTCACAGCCTCTGTGTACTCATCCAGACTGTTGGTAGCAGTCCTGAACACATCCCAGTCGGTAGAGTCCAAACACGACTGGAGATCCTCCACAGCCTCACTGGTCCACTTCCTTGATGTCCTCACTAAAGGTTTGCAGAGCTTTAGTTTCTGCCTGTAGGCGGGGATCAGGTGAACCATGACATGGTCAGAGTGTCCCAGTGCAGCATGGGGGACAGCGTGATAAGCATCCCTGACTGTGGTGTAACAGTGATCCAGAATGTTCTCCTCTCTGGTCGGGCATTTAATATGCTGTCTATATTTAGGGAGGTCATGAGTGAGGTTCCCTTTATTAAAGTCACCAAGGACAATAACTAGGGAGTCCGGGTTGGTCCGCTCCACGAACAGTATCTGGTCAGCGAGCATGCGCTGCGCGTCCTGCACGTTGGCCTGCGGTGAGTAAACACCGACCAGAATGAATGAAGCAAACTCACGGGGTGAATAAAAAGGCAAAGTGCAAAATTATTCAGCCCCCTTAAGTTAATACTTTGTAGCGCCACCTTTTGCTGCGATTACAGCTGTAAGTCGCTTGGGGTATGTCTCTATCAGTTCTGCACATCGAGAGACTGAAATTTTTGCCCATTCCTCCTTGCAAAACAGCTCGAGCTCAGTGAGGTTGGATGGAGAGCGTTTGTGAACAGCAGTTTTCAGTTCTTTCCACAGATTCTCGATTGGATTCAGGTCTAGACTTTGACTTGGCCATTCTAACACCTGGATATGTTTATTTGTGAACCATTCCATTGTAGATTTTGCTTTATGTTTTGGATCATTGTCTTGCTGGAAGACAAATCTCCGTCCCAGTCTCAGGTCTTTTGCAGACTCCATCAGGTTTTCTTCCAGAATGGTCCTGTATTTGGCTCCATCCATCTTCCCATCAATTTTAACCATCTTCCCTGTCCCTGCTGAAGAAAAGCAGGCGCAAACCATGATGCTGCCACCACCATGTTTGACAGTGGGGATGGTGTGTTCAGGGTGATGAGCTGTGTTGCTTTTACGCCAAACATAACGTTTTGCATTGTTGCCAAAAAGTTTGATTTTGGTTTCATCTGACCAGAGCACCTTCTTCCACATGTTTGGTGTGTCCCCCAGGTGGCTTGTGGCAAACTTTAAACAACACTTTTTATGGATATCTTTAAGAAATGGCTTTCTTCTTGCCACTCTTCCATAAAGGCCAGATTTGTGCAGTATACGACTGATTGTTGTCCTTTGGACAGAGTCTCCCACCTCAGCTGTAGATCTCTGCAGTTCATCCAGAGTGATCATGGGCCTCTTGGCTGCATCTCTGATCAGTCTTCTCCTTGTATGAGCTGAAAGTTTAGAGGGACGGCCGGGTCTTCGTAGATTTGCAGTGGTCCGATACTCCTTCCATTTCAATATTATCGCTTGCACAGTGCTCCTTGGGATGTTTAAAGCTTGGGAAATCTTTTTGTATCCAAATCCGGCTTTAAACTTCTCCACAACAGTATCTGGGACCTGCCTGGTGTGTTCCTTGTTCTTCATGATGCTCTCTGCTCTTTAAACGGACCTCTGAGACTATCACAGAGCAGGTGCATTTATACGGAGACTTGATTACACACAGGTGGATTCTATTTTTCATCATTAGTCATTTAGGTCAACATTGGATCATTCAGAGATCCTCACTGAACTTCTGGAGAGAGTTTGCTGCACTGAAAATAAGGGGGCTGAATAATTTTGCACGCCCAATTTTTCAGTTTTTTATCTGTTAAAACAGTTTGAAATATCCAATAAATTTCGTTCCACTTCATGATTGTGTCCCACTTGTTGTTGATTCTTCACAAAAAATTACAGTTTTATATCTTTATGTTTGAAGCCTGAAATGTGGCAAAAGGTCGAAAAGTTCAAGGGGGCCGAATACTTTCGCAAGGCAGTGTATATATAAGGAGCCAAGATGGCGGCCGTTGGTGGGCAGCAGACATTCCTCGTTCTCCTCATCTCCCAAACGGCCACACTTTTGCTTTGTGTAACTTTGGTGTAGATTAGATATTGTTTAGGTTTGTTTGGTAAGGGTGGACCGCCAGGTGTGTTAATCTTGTTTTCTCCTGTTTTGTTAGTTATGGAGGTAAGTCTTTTGTTATTTGTTTTGCCCTTTTGTTTGTTAGGTTAGTTTATCTCCTAGTTAGAATTGCTTTGTTTGTTTCTTTTGGTGGTAGGTCACCCTGAAGCCTTATACCTATATGTTATATATATCTATTTTTGTTCTCTGTAAAATAAATAAGTTTGTCAAGCTTGTCAATGTTAAACCAATTGTTTGTGGCTACTTGGGAGATGGGGAAGATGGGGCCTTTTCACATTACGTCCTAGGCACCCCTAGACTGGGGCGTAACACTACTTTTTTAAAACTCTTGTCTCTTAGCTGTCACAAGCTCTTAAAATGAGGCCAGAGGTTCATTTCATTTGAGGCTTCTTTATATTTCACGCACACACACACACACACCTCCATCAGTAACGTTTTGTCCCACGCTGTGTATGAGATGAAGCTACAGTTTGCTTCACTTTATTCCACCCACTCAATTAGAATAATATGTCAAGACAAAAAGGAGGATAACGTGCATTAAAAGCTCAATCTCAGACATAAAACACACATCCTTTTCTGCACAGATATACAGTATATCATATGAACATGTCTGCACTTATATTTGAACGTTAACACTATTGCTTCATTCTAGTGATACTGTCTTTGAAATTATTAAACTGCCTCTTTCTTCCAAATTTTGGAAGGCCCAGGCCAAATTTATGCACACTCCTGTTCATCTGGCAGCTGGACTTTATAAGTCTGGAAATTCTAATAACCATCAACATTTTTTTCTTCCATCTCAGATTCAAATATGAAGCTGAAGACTGCAGCACATTTCAGCAACAAGGCAATTCAAAGTGCTTTACTCTGTACTGTATGTAGAAACAAACCGTTGTTGACCCGGAGAAAGTGAGGGTTTTGAATGACTGCAAAGATTTTTCAGAGTTAGAACCAAATGATCATTCAGTCTGAATATCAGGAAACATGACAAGTCAGATTTTTTTACTTTATTTTTAATTTTTTTTAAATTTTTATTTACCGAAATATAAATCAGCTCCTGCAACACAAAAACTGTGCTTATTTGCAAACAACACTAATAGTCCACAGACATGCTAATTACTGTTAAATGCTGATGTCGGCATTATGTAACATGCCCACAATAATGCTAACACACTGCT
Source organism: Zingel zingel (assembly GCA_023566125.1). Classification (NCBI taxonomy): domain Eukaryota; kingdom Metazoa; phylum Chordata; class Actinopteri; order Perciformes; family Percidae; genus Zingel; species Zingel zingel. Next base: position 34,229,004 of record CM042324.1, read on the forward strand.
GTTTAGCAGGATTAATGTTTACCATGTTCACCATCTTAGTTTAGTTAATTAGCACCGAACACAAGTACAGCTGAGGCTGATTATAATGACATTGGTTTTACAAGAATTCACTCATGTTTTATGTATTATACGGAGCAAACAAAAAATGTGTCCTAATGACAGCTCTACACTGTAAACCCAGATTTAGTTGTAATTCAACTTTTTAGTGGTCACTACTTATTCTTTCATGTTTTGTTAAAAACCATATCCATTACTAAATCACATTAGTTGTCTGTAATAATCAGCATGCAGTGCACAGATCATGGGGCAATAAACACCATTGAGCAACTTAGGTTTATCTGTGTTTTTTGCCCCCAACTTAGGCACTGGTTATGGTTAGGGTTAGGGTTAGGGTTAGGTGCCTTGAAGTCAACGGCCGCAGCGCTGCCTGGAAGGAACCGTTGGGGGCAAAAAAATCATGTTAATTTTCTGAATGGGAGGGGCGGGTTCATTTGAACTGTTCTACGCTGAAGTGGTGCAAAGACTCATGGGAAAAATATGTTCTGAATGGTTTCTGTCCTAGTTAAAGTGTGTTTTTATAATGTTCTGTTACTGTTTTGGGTGTGCATTTATGTTATCTTGGTTTTAGTTTTGTATGGTTGATTTAGTGTTCATGTTTGTTCACATATGTTGTTGCACCATGACCGAGATCCGGGGGCAGACTGATGGGGTCTGGGCAGTGAAAAACCAATGAGTAGTTTTGTAAATTTACTGTGTAAAATTTTCTATTCAGAAGGTATGGGGGAATATTAATGTGTGCATTGCTGTTGTGCTTTTACATTATAACATTTCTCCAGAAAAAGTAGCAGTGTGTTCCATTTACCTCGGAAGCCGGAGCTGGGAATGACCCATGTTGAATGCGTGCCATTTACAAGTCGGATGTTTCGCTGTGGTGATAGCTCTAGCCAGGTTAGCCATTGTTAGCAATACCAGTTGATAACAATGCATCACGCTGTTTTTGTGCATACAAACAGCATAACAACATGTCAACAGATAGAAGTTGGACAGGACTGTTTGTACGACTGATTTAAACAAATAAGACAGAAGTGCTCATAACTTTATGTTACTACAGCTTTCACAACAAAGTCCAGCAAGATGCATCATGCCTCAAAACTGGACCAGTACCACCCCTGATGTAGTGTTTAAAATGAAAAAGTTCAACTACAGCACCCCCATGAGACTGCGCAAGGCATTAAATCATTAGGAAAAACATTTCTACCCCAGAGGGCTGAAGATGACACATGAAACACAATATAAATCCTATGCAGACAGCAGTCAAATAGAATGCTCCTGATTGTAAAATACATCTCTCACTTGCTGAAAGGCAGAAAGTTTCATGGAAATCTGATTATATGGATATGATCACATCTATATACAACCTATTAGAGACTGAGTGTATAAAGTTGCATTTCCTCATTATCCCCATCTACTGTATTTTTTGCATAAATAAATAAATCTACACCATTAGACAACATAACTCAGAAAACTATAAATAAGCACACTTCCATGCAGCTCTGACACATGGAGATCTTTGCAGGTCACACTGGAATCTGTTTAAACAGCCGACCCCATGGGGATGTACAAGCAATTTTTATGCTTTTACCAGAAACATGGAATTCTTTGAGCCGCTGTTTTCAAAGCCGCCTCACACTGTTCTTCATCTGCATCTTGGCGAAGGCCCGAGGAGCGCTGCCAAACACACGGGCCACTGAACCGCTGGGGGGATTTGAATAAATGTTTCTGGAATCACTGCTTCCGTGTGTCCTTGTTAAATGAATTAAAAGGACATGACACTGTAGCTCTGCTTGTTTTATTATTATTAAAGGTTTATTTAGATAGGGACAGATACAAAAAACATAGATAAGCTTCAACAGTCATCTGATGTATAGTGTATATATACAGGCGGTTTCCCAGACAGTGTTTAAATTAGGCCAAGAATAGGCCTTAATCTAGAATAGTTAATCACTGCTCAATAAATGGCTTTCTGAAACACAGACTAATTAGAGATTAAGAACACCTGGACTATGAAGTCTTGTACTAAAGTAAACAAGATTAATTTAAAACCACCTGTGCCAGTCTGAATTAGCTGGACTGAGGTTGCCTATAAAACATGGAATGGACCAAGAAACACATAAAACATAAGAGACTGCGATCAAAAAACTTTAGTGAGCATGAGAAAAGTCTTTTAAAGACAATAGTATCAAGACACCCGGTCATTGAAGACAAACAGCACACATCTGCTGTGGAATCAAAGAAAAGGAATGCATGGAAATCCATCTGTAATGAATTTAATGTAAATGAACAAACATCCACAAGAACAATACAACAGCTTCAGGTAAGGATTGTCAATTTCTATTACCTTGATAGCTGTATTTTATTACTGTTCTGTGATATCAATGGATTGACACTACAGTATTATATTCGGTACAGGTTTTGTGGAAGAATATAAAAATCAACCTAAAAAAAACTGCTGCAGAAGCCCGAAGAGAAAGGTTTAAGACTGGTGGAGGACCTGCAAATAAAGATACTGATCAGTTGGATGACTTACAATGGTTATATTTTGGCATTTCGTACTCTCCTTTCAAACTTTCCTTTCTTTGTTTCATTCTCTTTCAGTTGATGTGGAACATTTCTCATTTAATGTGCATTTATTTGATTATATATGAACTGTTCTTTCTTTCAAGGAGAAAGTCAAAGGGACATAACTGAAGCGCTGCAAGGTAATTTACCCTCCACATCCTCAGAAACTAGGGTGGCAATGTCTGCCAGTACCGGTCATCAAAACAAAAGAGTCACAATCCACGAAAAGCTGGCCATTGAATTTCATGAAGTACCTTAAGGAGGAGCATGAAATGAAAATGAAGATCCTCCAAGTAGAACTGGAAATGAAGATGAAGGAGAGAGAAATGCAACTGTATCAAATATCACAACAATGAACATGGAATCAAAATTGTTTATTAAATCATTTTTGATGTTTTGGGTGTTTCTTTAATATACCAGACAAATACTTTTAAAATATAGTCATTCGCTCTTTACATGTGAAAATGTATCAGATCCCAGCAGAAGTGTGACAAGGCAATGTCAAAAGTGACACAATGCAAAAGCATCTCTGTAGGCAAGTCCTTCTGTGTGGTCTTTTGTAAATGGTGGTATATCTAGATTGTCATCCTCCTGTATCGGGGGATCTGGGCATCCATGCTGTTTCAGGTAGTTGTGAAGAACGGCTGTTGCAATGATAACGGTGCAGCATCTTCTTGGTAGGAATCTAATTGTTTTCTGAAGGCACTGAAAGTGACTCTTCCAAACACCAAACATGCGCTCTACTAGTGCACATATGAGCCTAGTTGTAGCGCTTTTGCTCAGTAGTTGTTGGGTGCAAGTATGGTGTAAACAGAAAATTCACCAAGTGTCACCACTGTCACCAAGCAATATTCCCTTGTGATCTCCTCTTTCAAACTGAGAACACAGAGATGAGTTAAGGAAGATCTGGGAATCATGAGTTGCACCTTTCCAACAAGCAACAATGTTTGAAAACTATAACTGGGACACCTTGGACATTTATAGAAAACCAGTTCTTGCGGTTCCTGTATTCCTCAGCATCTGGAGAAGAGGGACATTTTATGGGAATATGGCTTCCATCTATGCAGCCTATGACTCCTGGGAAATATGGCTTCCATCTATGCAGCCTATGACTCCTGGGAAGTTCCCATATTCATAGAAATGTACCTTGTAGTTTGCCTGGGTCGCAGCATCAGGGAAGTTTATGTAATATCTTCTCAATTCACAAATAGCCATGCATACTCTGTGAATGACTTTACATACTGTAGGTTCACTGACACCACATAAGTCCCCAGTTTCTCTGTGAAAGGTGCCACATGCCAATAATCGTAAAGTTATGAGCACCTGCAGACAAACTGCTACAGGCCGTCCTCTTTGGGTAACAGATGAAAGCCTTGGTGAAATGTGAGATCCACAACATTTACTTTATGCATTCAAAAACAATCTCGAAAACTAATGTCATCAAAGCATTGCAATGGGTCACTTCTGTCAGCAAGAACTTGCCTAGCTGGTGGTATTCGTTGTTCTTCATTGACATACTCCAAGTAATCCATGTGTCTTCTTTAACAAACAACTTGTAATCTGAAGTTAAACCTGCCTTCTGGGTGGTTTAATTTAAGCCTCAATTTAGTCCTGAAGTATCTCTGATCTTCCTTCAGGAAATCAGATTAGTTTATCCAGGACTAGGCCAAGTCTAGGACTATTTTACAACATGACCAAGAAAGCAGATTTCTGTTAGTCTGCGTTAAAAGGCCTTTTCAGTCTAGGACTAGCCTTAATCTCTGTCTGGGAAACCGCCCCATAGTGTTTTTAGCCAAAGCTAATTCATGACACTTGTCCCTATTAGGGCTTTTGGTTAAAAACAAAAATACATATTTACATTATTAAAAATAAGACAAAGGTTAAATAAAATGGAATAAAATGAAAAAAAAGTATACAGAGAGAGCACAGTGTAAAAACTAAATATGAGAGCAAGATTGTTCCCAAATTAGCCATAATTTAATATTTTTTTTGAAGGTGGCTAATTTTGGGATACATTTCAAGTGGTCTGGCAGAGAGTTCCATAATTGTGCCCCTTTTACTGAAAAGGCAGTTTGGGCAAATGATGTTCTACGGAAAGGGATACTACAATTGCCTTTTAACACTGCTCGAGTGGTAGATCTGGTACCACTTTGCTGTCTTGTTATTGTTTTGCAAAGGGGTGGGGGAGCAGCGTTATTTAGGCATTTGAAGACCAACTAGAACTGCAAGCAGTTATGAACGGGGTCCAAGCCAGTCCCCCCTGGCGCGAGTCGCCCCTGACGACGCTAAGAGCCCACGGAAGCGGAGCCCACGAAAGGAGAACCCAAAGCACGATGGCGGCGAGGCAAAAGTCAGGAAATTTGACCAAGTGCGAGGTCCAAAGTCTGTAGTGAAATGCAATTGCAAATTTCCTCTTCATTGCGTAAAAGGCCAAAACACTCTTACCTCAATTATAGCACCCCCTAAAGGGCGATCATCACCAAATCTGGTGGAGAGCCGCAGAGTGGCATGTCAAACAATAATCTCAAGTTTTTTGATGATAGAATTTACTGCAGCAGAGATATTTCCATTGCAAATTATTCCCATTTAAATGCATTGACTTATTTGACAAAAGGCCTCTAAGTTCATTATAGCGCCCCCTAACGGCCGATTTTCACCAGATTTGGTAGGGAGGCTCGGTGTGGGATGTGGAACAACAGTACCGCGATATGCTAACATTCGTGTTTTGTGGCTAGCTAGGAAAATTAGTTTGATTGTACATTGCGAATGGTGTAATGTAGCCAAATTATTTTAATAACAGGTCAGTCAGGTCCATATGGAGATGCTACGTACCAAGTTTTGTGCCAATAGCTTGCACGGCCTAGGAGTAGATAGAAAAAAATTGTTTCGCGCATTGTGTGATATTGCGAAAAAACTTCTTAGCGCAAATGGGCGAGGCCTATATCATCAGACTCAGATTGATTAAACGTGTATATAAGGATTTCTAATCTGCGATGTAGACTGTGGGAGTTATAGGCAAAAGTACATTTTACGTCAGTATAGCACCACCTAGTGGTCCATGTGTGTAATTTTTGGTAGGTAAGGTCCATGAACCATTGTCCATATACACTGTAAATTTTAAGTTGCTTGTAGCGCCCCCTAGTGGCCATTTTTTGTAAAATTGGTTGGGGAGCATTAGAGGGTCATGATAAACAAGAATCTAAAGATTCACGTTGATACCATTTTTTTTGTCCCAGATATGGCAGCATTTGTGTCTTCGTAGCTAGCTACACAAATTTGTTTGTACATAATTTATGCAATTTTCATCCGACAAAAATTCTTTTGATAATTTTTTGTCAGGTTGATCTGGAGATGCTACATACCAAGTTTCATGCAGATCGGTCGCACGGTTTAGGAGGAGTAAGAAAAAGCAGGTTTACGCTAAATCACGATTTTTCACTCATAAAAGTCTAGGCAAAAATGGGTGTGGCCTATATCACGTGATTCAGTTGGATCCAGGGAACGCGTAGATGTATGGTTTTTGAATGTCGGGTGTACGTACGGTGTGGGAGTTATAAGGCCAAACACTTTGTTTCTGCTATAGCGCCACCTAGTGGTGTAAGTGGCTGAATTTTTTTGTCCGAGGTCCCTGCAGGAATCTGGACCAGTCCTGAAAACGGCACCCCCTCACCATGTACGGTTTATGCTGTAGCATCTGTTTTATCGGCAGAATACTACTAATAATAATAAGAAGAAACCTTAGAAAAGCAATAGGGTTCAACAGCCCTGCTGTGCGAACGGCGTAGCTTCGTTACCGCCCGTTCTTCCAGCCTCGGGTTTGGACCCCTAATTAAACAAAAGATAGAGATAGAGATAAAATTATCAAAACTTAAAATCTTATGTTTGCTTAGAATTTGGCAGTGATGGTACCTTATTCTCTTCTTGTCCAGGACTTTCAAGGCTCGGTTATAAAGACATTCTATGGTCTTAATTAATGTCTGGTGAGCTTGGGACCATGTGGTTAAGCCATACGATATGTGTGAGAGAATCATAGACTTTTGAAATTCAACTGATAGTCTATAATTATTCCCAGATACTTAATTTCAGGTACTTGTTCAATAAGCTCCCCCTTAATTTGTACATTCAAGAGTTGTGTTAGAGGTAGTTTTTTAATGGAAAAGCAGACGGAGTTTGTTTTAAAAGATGAGGCCAGCTAAGATGATATTTTGTCTAAGTTGGCATTTAGTTTGTCAGCCACAGAAGTACAGGTATTACCAGATGCATACACCACTGTGTCATCTGCATACATCTGTAGACCTATATCTGGACATACATCTGGCAAATCATTAATGTAGAGGCTGAAGAGTATGGGTCCCAAGACAGTGCCCTGAGGGATCCCTGTTTCAATTTTGAGAAAGGTGGATCTCACATTATTAATTATAACACACTGTTCACTGCCTTTTAAATATGATTTACTGTATCAAAAGCCATTTTTAGATCTAGAAATACTGCACCAACTACATTTCCCTTGTCAAGTGATTATTTGATATTTTCGGTTAATAAACAAGTAGCGGATTCTGTTGAATGATTGTGCCTAAATCCAAATTGCAGAGGACTCAGATAATGGTTTGTCTCAAGGTAGTGCATCAGTTGTTCTGAGACAATCTTCTCCAGGACTTTAGACAAAACTGGAAGAAGACTAATAGGTCTATAATTACAAGACATTTTATCATCTCCAGATTTAAAAAGAGGTTTTACCAGAGCATTTTTTCACCCATCTGGGAATTGCCCAGATGTAATGGAAATATTAATAAGATTGGTGAGAGGCTGGACCAGAATGCTACTATATTTTTTAAGAAGAGCTGTGTCTAAATTATATATATATTTTGAGAAGGTGGTGTTTAGGTCCTGTATAGCTTTCAGAACAGCTGTCTGACCGACCTCCCTGAGCTGACATTAGTTGTCTTGATCTTCAAGCAGGTCTATTGTTGTTCGGCCTATATCATTCCTGCTTGGAAAGCTTGATGCAAGGTTGTTAACAGATTGTATGAAGAAGTTATTGAATTCGTCTGCAACTTGTGCATTATCAGTGATGATGTTTTCACCCATTTTAAGTTCATATTTGTTTTGGGTGGTGTTACCCTTTGGATTTAGTAGGCTGTTTAGTTGCTTCCAAATTATTTGCCATTCCCTTTGTCCTCTGATAGAGCTTGAATGTAATAATTTGATTTGGGCATTCCAACCTTTAAAGAGTTTCAAATCAATGTCCCTTTGAGTCTTGATAAAAGTTTTCAGGGCATGGTCCCTCCTTTTCATTAACTTTCTAATATTATCATTCATCCATGGTAGCTGGAATTTTCTCTGGGATTTTGGATGTATGGTGCAGGGAAAGAAATGAGGACCACAGATAGAAAAGGTTTAGAGGTGCCCTGGGTTATGTAAATGAAAAGGCAATTAATGTTGCTGGGTGAAAACAGTGAATGCTGTTATTTTGTATACCGATGCCCATTTATTTATGAAATCAAAGGCTACAACAGAGAATTTTCTGCATGTGTCATTAAAGTGGCCCGAATTATAATGACCATGAAAGATTTAAGAAATCCAAAGTTGCAGCCAGGGCCATACGGTAGCTACCATTGAGAACACTCTTGTGTTGCTGTTACATCTTCATAAACTCAAACATTAGCCCTAATACCATCAATTCAGTTTATTTAAATGAGCTACACACAGTTTGTATCTGGTTTCACTTATATAGAAAGACGCTACAAATACACAGCTGAAGTAGCTAATTTAGGTAGCAAATATCTAAATTAAGTGACTATACGAAGGGGGTATTCCCTCGGTTCCCAGGGTCCTCATTATAAATATTAGGGATATCTTCGCAGTTCAAAATTCTTAAGCACGAAGGGAGATTATTAATTTCAAATGCAGTTTAAATGGTATAAATCCAGTCAGCCACTGTGGCAATATCAACGTCTAAGTCACGAAAACTGGCAAACGTGAGTATAACATCAGTAGACTAAAGGCTGTAGGTGTGAGATTTCAGCATAACTGACCCAGGGAAACATGTTGAACATAAAAGCAGTGCTGAGAACATAAAAACATTTGAAAGGTCTACTTAATGAGTCATGTTAAGAGGATATTAAGCTGGGGAACAACATGCTCCCAGCTAGCAGTAACCATCTTGGAAAAATGCACGAACACTCTCAAATCGGAATAACAGACATGCATTATGAGCTCCAGGATGTATAGCTTAGTTTAGCATTAGCACTGGAAGCAGAGGGAAACTGCTAGCCTAGCTCTATTAAAGATTACTTCTAATAACTTAAAAAGCATGATATCAGGCACTTTGAGTGTGTTTAACACATGTAGAGATAGGAAATGAGACGTCACTAAAGAAGTAGCTACCTTATGAAATGGAGCTATTTTTGGTTTGGGCCTGGTGTGCGCATGCAGCATCTCAGAAGTCATGTCTCTTTAGTAAATAAACTAGCTTTGCAGCAAAACTTACCTGGACATGCATTGGAAGTTAGCTTGCTAACAAGATGTACAAGACAATTGTGGAGCTGTTGTGAGGCATTTTTTGTCTTCTTGGTGGAGACTGCACCAGCTTTCAGTGTTTGTGCTAAGCTAGACTAACAACATCTGGAAGTTAAAAGTTCAAATTGGATCTTCTGAAAGTTAAAAGTTCAAATTGGATCTTCTGCACATCATTTTTTAAACACATTTCATCACGGGGTCAAAAGGTTATGTCAGGGTTTTGGTATTTGTTCTGTTTTATTGTGGTAGTCTTGTTTTTTGTTATGTTCTGTTTTCCTGTTTTATTTTGTAGTCTGTCTGGTCTCCCTTGTCTTGTCTAGCTTCTTCCTGTCTTTGTTTGTTTCCCGCCTTTTTTGATTACTCTGCCCCACCCTGATTTGGTTCACCTGTTGTATCACCTGTCTTGTGTTAGTGCTTGTTACCTGGTGTATTTAGTTTCCCTCTGTTTCCCTTGTCTCTTATCGGATTCTTGTTTTTCTGTGTTTCGTGTGGTTTGTGTCGTGGGTTGCCTTTAGTGTTTTCCTTATTTAAATAAATCTCAATTTGAACTGCATTTGGGTCCTACCCTTCTCTTCAACCTGACAGAAGAATCCGACCAAAGATGGACCCAGCGGTTGTCAGGTTTGTGCCGATTTTTCACCCCATGGACTCTGGGGGAAAATCTTTGATGGACTTCTTTCTCGGTCTTCATGAGGATGATCCTGCCTTCGCTAGGCACCTTTATGGAGGTACGTTGGCAGGCTACAGTGAGGGAATTTGGCCTCCCTGTCTCCAGGCCTGTTTTTCCCCCTGAGCTGACCTGTGTATCTGAGCCTGAGCTGACCTGTGTATCTGAGCCTGAGCTGACCTGTGTTTCTGAGCCTGAGGTGACCAGTGTTACAGGGCTAATCAGTGCTCCAGAGCTGACCAGTATCCCTGGTACTCGTGGAGGTCGTAGACGGAGGAAGGGAAAACATGGCTCCCAGTGCCATGCCCTGCATCAACCTCTTATCGGGCCTGAGCTGACCTGTGTACCTGAGCCTGAGCTGACCAGTGTTTCTGAGCCTGAACTGTCCAGTGTTCCCGAGCTGACGTGCAACCCTTCTGTTCCCGGGCTGGCATGCAGCTCTCTTGACCCTGGGCTGACGTGCAGCTCTCTTGACCCTCTGCTGACGTGCAGCCTTCCTGACCCTCTGCTGACGTGCAGCCTTCCTGACCCTCTGCTGACGTGCAGCCTTCCTGACCCTCTGCTGACATGCAGCCTTCCAGAGCCTCCGCTGACGTGCAGCTCTCCAGACCCCAGGCTGACGTGCTCATTAGTGCCCCCGAGCAGCTCATTAGTGCCCCCGAGCAGCTCATTAGTGCCCCCGAGCAGCTCATTAGTACCCCCGAGCAACTCCATAGGGACCCCGGGCTTTCTAGTGTTCCTGAGTTTTCTAGCGCCTCCGAGTTTTCTAGCGCTCCTGAGTTTTCTTGCGTTCCGGGGTGCTGTGCCTTGAGTTTGCTAGCGTCCCCACGTTTCCTAAGTTTTCTAGCGCTTCCGAGTTTCCTAGCGTTCCCAGGTTGTCCTGTGTCCCACATTCCCGGCTGCCTAGTAGTCTTCCTGATTCCCGGCTGACTAGCAGCTTTCCAGATCATCAACTGGCTAGCTGCCCCCCTGAGTCTCGGCTGATGTCTAGCCCCCCAGAGTTTGCGCTGACGGAGCTTCCAGAGTTTGCGCTGACGGAGCTTCCAGAGTTTGCGCTGACGGAGCTTCCAGAGTCTGCTCTGACATTCAGCCGTCCAGAGTCTCCGACGGCAGCACTTCAAGAGATTTCCAGTCGTACAGAGTCTACGTTGACGACTGACTTCCCAGAGTCTACGTCGACGACTGACTTCCCAGAGTCCACGCTTACGGGCAAGCCAGGGACTATTCCGGTCTCCGGCGCCTCTGAAACCTCCCCAGAGATTTTTCTGGTCCCTGGCGTCCCTGAGACTGCCCCACTGACTTTGCCCTTGTTCTGTTTCCCAGAGACCTTGCCTTTGTTTTCGGTCTGCCTTACTCCAGCCCCTCATGCCCTCTCAGCACCTCTGTCGACCTCTGTTCCTGTTGCCTTGTTGGCAGAACTGCCGACCTCTGTTCCTGTTTCCTTGTTGGCAGAACTGCTGACACCTGCTCCTGCCGCCCTGTTGGCGGACTGGCCGACTCATGATCCTGTTGCCTTGTCGCCTGTCTCCAGCCCAGCGGATCCATCGCCTGTCTCCAGCCCAGCGGACCCGTCGCCTGTCTCCAGCCCAGCTGGCCCTTCACCTGCTCGCTGCCGGCCTTCAGAAGGGATTCGCCTTTGCTGTCAGCCTCCTGAGGGGATTCACCTTCACGGACGTCCTCCTGAGGGGATTCGCCTTCGCAGCTGGCCTTCTGAAGGGTCTCGCCTTCGTCGCCGCCCTCAAGAGGGTTTCGCCTTCGCGGCCGGCTTTCATAAGGGATTCGCCTTCACCTCTGGCCTTCAGAAGGGTTTCGCCTTCACAGACTGCCTCCAGAGGGATATCGCCTTCACAGACGGCCTCCTGAAGGATTCTGCCTTCGCCGCCGGCCGCCTGAAGGATTCTGTTTTCACCGTTGCCGCCAGTCTTCAGAGGGGAATCGCCATCGCCGACGGCCGCCCAAGAGCCCCCGCCGTCCTGCACGGCCGCCTGAAGGGTTCTGCCTTCGCCGCCGGCCGCCTGAAGGATTCTGCTTTCGTCGCCGGCCGCCTGAAGGATTCTGTTTTTGCCGTTGCCGCCAGTCTTCAGAGGGGATTTGCCTTTGCCGACGGCCGCCCAAGAGCCCTCGCCGCTCTGCACGGCTGCCCAAGAGCCCTCGCCGTCCTGCACGGCCGCCAGAAGAGTTCTGCCTTCGCCGCCGGTCCCCTGAAGGACTCTTTTGTTCTGTTTTTTTTTTTTTTTGTTTTTTTTTTGACATCTGGGATCTGTATCTTGGGGGGGGCACTGTCAGGGTTTTGGTATTTGTTCTGTTTTATTGTGGTAGTCTTGTTTTTTGTTATGTTCTGTTTTCCTGTTTTATTTTGTAGTCTGTCTGGTCTCCCTTGTCTCGTCTAGCTTCTTCCTGTCTTTGTTTGTTTCCCGCCTTTTTTGATTACTCTGCCCCACCCTGATTTGGTTCACCTGTTGTATCACCTGTCTTGTGTTAGTGCTCGTTACCTGGTGTATTTAGTTTCCCTCTGTTTCCCTTGTCTCTTGTCGGATTCTTGTTTTTCTGTGTTTCGAGTGGTTCGTGTCGTGGGTTGCCTTTAGTGTTTTCCTTATTAAATAAATCTCTATTTAAACGGCAGGTTAGTTTTAAATTAATCTATACTGATGTTTCATTTCCGGGATTGTTCAGGTGCCGCCAGAAATTCCGGCGCTTATCACCGCCTAAGGCGATTGTGATTGATTGGTTTAAAGAAATGCCAATAAACCAGAGCACGTTTTTCTTCAATCCCGGAATGTTGTGTAGAGTAGCCAGACCTTACTGGCCAGGCAGAGCTGTGGAGGAAGGACTGGCAATGTGAGACTATGTTTTAAATGTTTGACATCCAGTTGGACTAAAATAACCAGTTCTGTCAGTGCAATCTCCTCTCTGTCAGTGATCAAGATAACAGTTGCTGGAAACGGAAGGCTTTCTATGAAACAGCTTGAAATGCTGAAGAGAAGGAGGTTGCCGTGCAATGCATTATTGAGCAAACTGCAAGAGATTATTCTTTAGTTTCAGTTAAATAAAGAGTCGTGGCTTTCAAGAGTTATAGCTGTCTGATTTTAAAGCACTCTAAGGGTCATTTTGAATCCCCCAGTCCCAACTTTTGATGCCAACATGACCTATAGACCAGTTTCGTTGATTCAAAGCATAATCAGAAATTCAGGATAGATAGAAACATTCACAATATTGTCTCTTTATCTTATACAATCACTAGTATAAATATATGAATCTGCACCAGATGGGAACCAAGATTCTGCCTCCCATCAGCTATTGTCTTTGGCCAGTTGAGCTAATTACATAGTGTAGACTACAGCCTAATAATACACACGATAGCGTGGTAATTTCCACTGGTTTAAAACACAGACAGTTCTGTGTTTTACTGTATTTTACTCAGGCTGGTAGAAAAAATGACAAGGAAGAAAACGCACCCACATGGGTCTTCAGGATATTTTGTTCATGGCTGTGCACAAACCAGGCTCAGCAGTGAGTGTGAGAAATTGCATAAAATCAGTCTCAAAGAGATATTTTTTTTCTCTGTTGTGGTTTAACAAAACAGGAATGGTAGGTGGCTGGGTTGGCTCAGTGGGTAGAGCAGGCGCACATATACTGAGAGGTTTATGCCTCGATGCAGAGGTCCAGGGTTTGAATCAAACCTGTGACAATTTCCTGTATGTCTTTTCCCCTTTCTCACCTAGCTGTTCTATCAAATAAAAGCGGAAAAGCCCAAAAAATAATCTTAAAAAAAAAAAAGGAACGAGGCTGTTGCTGTCATTAGATTGTGTTACTTACTCAAATGTTTTATCATTTTGTTTAATAGCTGTATGATTGCATTGTGTATTAGAAAGCTTGAAAGAGGAAAACCTAGTAATTACATCTGAACTTGCATTTTTAGCCTTAATCATCTAGATTATGCAAAGACATACTCACAAAATCTGGCACAAGAATACAATATTAGTTTTTTTTGTTTTGGTTTAAATAAAAATTGAAATGAAGATATGAAAATATGTTGGCTCTATACACTAAAAGTATTGCTTTTTTAAATGGAGTCTAGTGGGTTTAGCTCTAGCAACCTCAGAGCTGTTTCTGGTTAAACAGGTCTCAAAGAGGTTTTAAAAAGGCCTATCTCTGTAGGGATCCTTTCCATAATGTTGTCAGACACTTAGAATAATAATCTAAGCCTGTCAGTGGCAAAATAAAACACTTTTAGTGGACCAAATTGATGATGCACATTTGCCCCATAGGGTTACATTGTATTGTCTGTTGCTGCTGGTTACAAACACAGCAGTTATAGCTTGTGTACACAAGGTGCCTGCAGCCACAATCCCAAAACACAGCATCATCATGATGGATATTCTGTCAGAGACCGACTGGCATTTGTTCTCACTCAGAAGAGTAATGACAGACTCCTGTAAGCTTAAATCAAAGTAATGAAGCCTGCAGAAAAAAACAAATGTGAATTACACTAGGTTGTCCAGCTACACAGTTGTATCTTTGTTAGAAGAACAAGCTCGCATTTTACAATTCATTACAGATAGTTTGTTTGAAATCTGAATTGCACAAATATGCTCATAGATACACTGTGGTTCTAAGTAGTACTACTAGGGCTGCACAATATATCTATAGTTTTTTATTGTCATCGCAATATCAACTGGCGCAATAAACACATCGCGAAAGGTGACATATCGCCATAGACACTCCGAGATTTTTTGTGCTGAAAGAAAATATCAGCAGAAAACTGCAAATGTATCTGGCATTCCAAAAATCTCCAGATTTTTACAGTACAAATGTTTCATTTTCAGTATAGGTACAGTCAGTGATGTCCTGTACTCAAATATATTAGTCATTGTCTGGAATTATGGAGCAAAGTCTTTTTATATGACCTCCAGTTTCATATTTTTTGTCATTAAACAATAGAGGAATGGGATTTTACTTTGAAAAATCTCCATATTTATACAGCAAAATTGTTTGATTTTCAGTAAGGGTGTAGTCAGAGATGTCCTGTACTAAAATATGTCAGTCATTGCCTGGAATTATGGAGCAACGTTGTTTTATTGCACCTACAATTTCAGTTTTGAAGTCATTTTATGGTAGAAATGTGGGACAATTACTTTGTAAAATCTCAAAATGTATACAGTAAAAATGTTCGTTTATCTCTTGTAAATATAATCCCATAATCTAATTTTTATATGTACTTTATATATAAACTTTCTTAACACCTTATTTTAAAAACCGGAAGTAATTCCACGTGTATCTCACCGCTAAGTTTGCTAAGACCGTTGATCTGCACAGACATTTACCAAAAGTACTAGTATATGAGTGCACTACAATTTCAGCATCGGCTGATTTGACCACGGAGATCTGAGTGGCGGCTAGTGTGGATGTTTTGTGCATTGTCAGACACATGCAGCCACTTTCCTGAAGACGCTTGCGGGACAGTCACAAGTCCACAGCGGTCCACGGTGTGTATGTATGGCGAGTGGATAGTGTCATTCAAAGGATAAGAAGGAGAAGGAGCACGCTACCCTCCCTGTCTCCTCCAAACCGTGTGGATTTTTGAATTGATTTAATAGGGATTGCAGACAAGAGACCAGTGGCAACTAGGCGGCGAGTGCATGTTAGAAACATTTTCCGATGGCGACTTGGCGACGGCGTATGTTAGAATTCCCATACAAATGTACGCCTACTAAAGACATCTAAACTAAGTACGTCGCCTTACAAACGTGTGAAACACATGCCTTCACTATCTAAGACGTCTGAACTACAGTTATGTTAAAAAAAAAATAGCAGTCCAACATCACTAACCTCATAAATCTAATTTTTTGGTAGAAGTGATATTTCTACATGGCAAATAATGTACTAGTAAGTGTTGTAGAGTCATAGAAAACCAACAGACCCAACAGTCATGACATGCATGCTGCTCATTCTGTGTAATTGAATCTGTAATTGAAAGGGGCATGTTCAAAATAATAGCAGTGTTGTGTTCAATTAGTGAGGTGATTGATTCTGTGAAGAAACAGGTGTCAATTATGGCCTATATTTAAGGAAGGAAGGAAGCAAATGTTGTGCATGCTGGTTATAGTGCATTTCACACTGAAATACTCAGCAAAATGGGTAGTTCCAGACATTGCTCTGAGGAACAGCGGACTTTGATTAAAAAGTTGATTGGAGAGGGGAAAACATATAAAGAAGTGCAGAAAATGATAGGCTGCTCAGCCAAATTGATTTCAAATGCCTTGAAATGGCGTCCAAAGCCTGAACGATGTGGGAAAAAACGGTCCTATTGCTGAAAAAAAGACATGTACTGAATAGGTTTTCCAAAGGACACATTGACTGGCCAAAGGAGAAATGGCGCAACATTCTGTGGACTGATGAGAGCAAAATTTATCTTTTTGGGTCTAGGGGCGTTTGTCCGACGACCCCCATGCACTGAATTCAAGCCACAGTACACTGTGAAGACAGTAAAGCATGGTGGTGCAAAAATCATGTTATGGGGATGTTTCTCATACTGTGGTGTTGGGCCTATGTATCACATACCAGGCATCATGAATCAGTTTCAATACATCAAAATACTTGAAGAGGTCATGTTGCCTTATGCTGAAGAGGAAATGTCTTTGAAATGGGTCTTTCAACAAGACAATGACCCAAAACACACCAGTAAGCGAGCAAAGTCTTGGTTCCAGATGAACAAGATTGATGTTATGGAGTGGCCAGCCCAATCCCCAGACCGCACTCCCATAGAAAACATGTGGGGTGACATCAGAAATGCTGTTTCTGAGAACCCAGTAATGCAGAGGAATTGCAACACAGATGTGAAGCAGTTCTCAGAAATAATACTTATGCAACTAAATATTAGTGCAGTGATTCAAAGTAAAGCAAACCCTTGGGACATTTTTCAGTTTATACAGTAAATGTTTGAGTTTGTAAAGAAAAATGCAAATACTGCTATTTTTTTGAACAGCCTAATATTCCTTTTTCTTCACTTTCTGTAAAGGTATAACACAAACGTGATCAATTTTGGTTTTGATTTGGAATTGAATATGCAGTGTTCCCAATGCATTGATATTATGGAATTTAAAGCTATTCTAAGGATTTTGAGCATTATTCACTTTTTTTAAACACACTGCTATTATTCTGAACACAACTGTATGTACATCGTCAGTGTGACTTTTCCCCTAACTTTATTGATAACTAGAGTACAGTACATAAATTCTCATCGTTAAGATCCACATTTTGTTAGTGTTCTTTGCTTACTTTCTGGTACTTTTGTGTTACTCACAATGTGTGGCTAATAATATACCATGCTCATAAAAAGTATTAAAATGCTGAATGAACACTCGGAATGTAGCATTAGCTACCTTTGCTTAGCTGTCCGAATAACGATCATAAATAAAATAGCAATTTGGCATTTTTAACCAAAATCATCAACTGTCTTACGCCTTAGGACCTTAACGAAGGAATAGTCACAAGATATATGATCAAAATCATAAAAATAACAGCTTATATAGCTGGGGAGCTTGCTAGCCTTAGTGACAGTTGCGTCCACTTGTTACCCAAAATGAACGTCAATTCACTCAAAAAATACAAACAAATCAACTACTAAGGGTATTCTCCTAACGTTAAAACAAATATGAAGGTGCTTGAGTGACATTTACCCATTATGGAGTAAATAAGTCAGTGATATGGCTGGTCTTAACTTTGCTGGGGTTATTGTCAACTAGATAAAGAACAGAGTGCCAGCCCACACAGTGAGATCTTGGTGCCTTTGACTCAAATCAGATTTTTTGCCAATAAAGCAGTTTCTGATAAAAAATATTAAATATACTGTAAGTTCTTTAAACACAAGGGAGTTTCAATCTGGCTTTGTGTTGCTTTCAACACAGCAAGAGACATAACGTTACGACTAAAGAAAACTAAAAAAACAAAGATGAACAAGGTAAAGTTAAACATGAACGTTTGACTACTATGTACAGATATAAGTTGTATATAATAAAGTGTATACATGCATACATATACACATATGTACATAAAGTTACATGTAAATAGATCTATGAAGCTTAATAAACGTAAGGCAATTAGTGTAAATGATCCAGTAGATGGCGCCATTGTTCAATCAATGTTAGAGTTACAATGCATTCTTCCAACAGTGCAGGTCACATAAACTGATGTCCTACAATTTAATTTATCGTATTATACTGTCAGTACTTTTAGAGCAACTTGTATAATAGATAAAGGGCCTGGAACATGTATTGAATGAATTAAAATACATTTAAACCTATAGGCTATAACATAGGCTTATTGGCTTGATTGACTTGAATTCACTTGAATTCACATTTGGGGGGGGGGGCGACGACGCTTCGGTGTGGTGGCGTACTTATCAACTACGATGTACACTGGTGTAGTCAAGCCACACGTTAGAGTCACACGGCAGTCTCCTTCGGTAGGTTATCCATGGCACTATCCACTTGCCATATTTATGTCTGAGCCTTTCTCTAGCGCCGCAACCTGCAGGTGCTATGGAAAGCCAAAAGAGTCATAATACGTCACAATTCTCACGGCGTTTTGAATGCCGTTCTTGGCGCCACCTGGCGTTTAATAAATGCCACCACACGTCTAATAAACACCACCAGGTGTCTAATAAATGCCACCAAGCATGTGACGTCACCAGGCGTTTAATAAATGCCACCAGATGCTTATTAGACACCTGGTGGCAGTTTGATAATCAACTCCGCTCTGTGGTTTTCACAGCCAATAGATTTGAACTCTAATCACCCAATCAATAAAGAAGAGGTCAGGCCACACTAATCAAGCACCCTTTGCAGCTTGTTTGAGTAACCTAAAGAAAATAGTATTCACATTGGGTGTTATTTTAGTTTTTATTTATTATTATTTCTACATATCATTTGATGTTCAAATATGTGAACTAGAGTATATATATAGCATTTATAAAGCATTCATTTCTTCATGTTGACTGGGCTGAACCAGTTTGGCTACTGCTTCTCTAACATTCCGGAGGCACTGATCTCCTTGTTTGTTTGAGAAGCCGAAAGAAAATCCCCAGTATGCACTTCAGTGTTATTTTACTATTTATATATATATATATATATATATATATATATATATATATATATATATATATATATATATATATATATATATATATATATTAAAACATGTGGAGTATAGTTATATCATTTAAAAAGCATTTATTTGTTCTTGTTGACTGAGCTAAAGCAGTTTGCCTACTGTCTCTAAATTCCTGAGGGTGGCAGCAGCAGACAATATATAAATTATTCACTCTAATAAACTATGTTCATGTAAAGCATGGGATTATCTGATTTTTTTCTATTCTAAAGAATCCATTCTAGTTTTTGTTTTACTGTTAGACATTGTTGTTGTGGCATTATTGTAAAAGGTACACAGTCATTTGAATCTATTTTATTTCAATTGAAATTGTATTTTATTGTAAGATTACAACATGAGCACAAACTAAAGCTTTATTAAATTTAAGCAGGTAATAATGAAAATAGCTCCTCACCACTTTTTATTAAATTTTTGAGAGGATGATTGGGATTGATTAAATAAAGTATGAGCAGTAATTAGTATTGATTAGTGTGGCCTGACCTTCTTCTTTACTGATTGGGTGATTAGAGTTCAAATCTATTGGCTGTGAAAACCACAGGGCTGAATTGATTATTAAACGCCACCAGGTGTCTAATAAGCATCTGGTGGTGTTTATTAAACGCCTGGTGACATCACATGCTTGGTGGCTGGCGTTTATTAAACACCTGGTGGTGTTTATTAGACATGGGGTGGTGTTTATTAAATGCCAGGTGGCGCCAAGAACGGCGTTCAAAACACTGTGAGAATTGTGACATATTATGACTTTTGGCTTTCCAATGTTGTCAGCTGTGTGTCTGCCTGGTATAGGTCTACTCTCGGACGGCCGATTTGACTCGCCGGTCCTCAACAATATAGTTTCATGTGTCACGTAGCTCTCCACAAGCAGAAAAAAAGAGAGAACTTGCTGGTTCAAAGTTAGGACTAACAAGTTTATTAGCAGAAATTGTATATATATTGTATAGCCTATTTACATTTTTATCATGCAAAAGACATTTTTTAAAACTACACAAACATTTTTTTAAATTCAGTGTCAGTCATCGAATCGCAAAACAATTTAATTATTGTTAATTTATCGATCATCATATCGTGCAGCCCTATCTGAACTCAGCTGTAAAAACAAAATGCATGCTGCTAGAAGGCCTTTAAGTCTCAGTGGATATTGTAGTGGACATGTCCTCGATAACTCAGGCTCAAGCAGGCTCTGTTACTATACCATCACCAGCAGTGGAAGAAGTATTCAGATCCTTTACCCCCTAGTAAAAGTACTAATACCACACTGTAAAAATAATCTGTTACAAGTAAAAGTCCTGCATTGAAAATGTTACTTAAGTAAAAGTATATAAGTATCATCAGGAAAATTTACTTAAAAGTATCTAAAGTAAAAGTACTTAATGCAGAAAAATCCTCACATTTTAGAATGATAGCATATTTAGAATATGTAGCTGAAAAGAAAAGACTCAAAATACAAGTACCTGAAATTTGGACTTAAGTGCAGTACTTGAGTAAATGTATTTAGTTACATTCCACCACTGGCCATCACTCCCTAACACACACATATAAATCCACGTTTAACTGTGGAGCTCAAACAATTTACAGCTTGTGATGCTTGTACATCTCTCAGAGCAAGTACAGTAGTGGAACAAATAATTCCCTGCCTCTCAAAAGCCTGAGGCTGATGAGAGCTCAGTCAAACTGAAATGACAGAAAGGGAGCAGTCAGTCCATAAGCAGGAAAAATAAAGGACAGGCAGAGAAGGAGCTTTTTAACAATGCTGCTCAATAAATGGAGGAGGCCGATCAAGGCTGGTGCCGCCTTCTTGATGGGCCTGCACTGTAGCAAGCCTGCTGCAAACAATAACGTGTTATCTTTGTCTCTGAATAGCGAGCGGGATAGAAAGATCAGGATGCAATATTGTTAGCAATAAGTCATGTTTTGTTCCCCGCCTCTCGTTTCCTTTTTTTTTTTGTTTTTAGTTCTCTTCTACTCTGTTTTGCCATGTTTGGTTTTGAGATGACTAGCTGCTGAGTGTTGCATAGTGAGTCTAAAGGGAAGGTTGAAACATTTATAAACCCATAAAAGCTTCACACATTCCCATCAAGTGTTCTTCAAATGTCTGGAGTGAATACAAGAGCAGTAAGCAATGCTGGTTGTGAAAACAACACATTTTTTTAACACATTGAATCTGGCATTATTAAGTCTTTACAATCAGAAAGTCAGAAACAGTAAAGGATTTATTGCCAAGTAAGTAACAATTACAAGGAATTTGCCTTGGAGGATGGTGCCGCGTCCTTAAACGTAAACATATGAAAAGGAAATAAACAATAAATGTAAAAGAAACAATAATGTGAATAAACAAATGTGTACAATATAACTGTTTAACGGTAAGAAAATACTTCTAAAGGTTTAGTGCAGGAGGAGCAAAGATGTTGAGGGATGTAAAAGTAGTATGAAAGTTAGTAAGTATGAAAATATATGAAAATATAGTGTGCAATGGACAGGTTGTAGTCCAGGATGTGCGTTAATGTAATGTGTAGTGTCTGGGGGGGGGGGGGGCTAAGAGTCTGTGTCAGTGAAGGTCTCGGGCCTTGTTAAGAAACTGTTCTTGTGGCGTGAGGTTGTGGCGTGAGGTTTTGGTCCTGATAGACCAAAGTCTAGGGTGAGAGAGTGTGTCTAGGGTGTGAGAGGGATCGCCAACAACCTTTCCTGCCCGCCTCAGGGTCCTGGACATGCACAGGTCCTGGAAGGAAGGCAGATTGCAGCTAATCACCTTCTCAGCAGAGCATATGTTATGCTGCAGTCTGCCTTTATTGCACTTACATTTTTATAATCCTTATCCATTCAAAAATTAAGACAAAAACACATTTTTACATCCTCCTAGATATAATGTTACAAATAGATTCTTAATTGTAAAACAGTAAATTAACTTCAACTGTATTTGTATCTATAATCTGGCTTTAGTCTGTGTAGCATCACAGCTGAGGTGAGTTCTGAAGAACTCCTGGATCTTCCTCCACAGGTGGACTTCAGCTGCTGCATGGGACCTGGACTCACCCCCCCCCACAGGACTGTCATGCCACCAAACGCATGAAAACTGGAGGGGCAGTAGGGGCAGTAGGGTCCGTATGGCGGCTCTAGGTAATGTCCTGCTGCAGGGTAAGACACCCTCTCAAAGTTGTCCTTCCCATGACGTTGCAGTCTCTCCACCATCTGGTCCATGTAAGCCTTGCTGTCCCAGTTGAGGTCGTCCTCTGAAGCCACAAAGAGGAAATGTCCCTTGGCTTGTTCAATGGGGACCAGGGTGTCCTTGTTCTCCTCTGCCAGCAGATTATGCATAACATTCTTGCACATAAAGGCCCCTGACTCAGTGGGAACTATCTTGCTGCTGTCCATCATTAACGCAGGGAGGATTTGGCTCTTCTTATGGCAGAGTGGTAAAACTGTATTGGCACAGCAGTCGTTGATGCACACTATGGCCTCAACACCTGGCAGTTAAGAGGCTATTGATAGTGCAACATCTCCAGTTTTGGAAAATGATAATATACCAACACCTTTACTGAAAATTACAAGCTGCAAAGTGTACTTTTATACTAGTTATTGTGATGTCATGCAGATGTACTTTACTGTAGATACACATGAACTGCACTTCATCTGAGACTTCTATGGATCGACGTCTTTGCCTAAAATAGGGCAACTGGGGCTCTTTCACTCAGCCAGGCTTTAGAGAGGCGCTCAATAGAGATGGTGCGTTCCATTTGAACTGGGAAGTCGGAATTTCCAAGTTCCAAATCGGAAATACAAGAGTCTATGCACCAATCCGATACCACCAGATTTTGCTTTAAAAAATGTTACTTTAAAGTAGTGTATTTAAGTTCTTTTTCCGTTATGACTGAATAAAAGCCGAAAAAGTTCTATGGAATGTATTCTCTGTATGTATTGGTTCATGTTTTACACCTGAGCTGAACAGCTGTTACAAAATAATATTAATATCACATATACGCACCGGCATCGGATTGCTACTCAGTATCAGCCGATTTGCAAGTTCAGGTATCGGAATCGGTATTGTCTGAGAAAAAAATGGTAATGGAACATCTGTACAGCCAAACAATGATACATGTCCCCAAAACTCAAGAATTCTTAGAAATTTAGAGAACTCACCTTATCTTGTTTTTTTAATAGCTGTATTGCTTCCTCAAAATAATCTAGATGGACCCTTTGATCTTCTTGGGCATGTCATCATAACCATACGCCACTACAGTCAGGACCACAAATCCTCTACTGGCGAGCAGAGAAGCCCTTTTCTCTGACAAACCTCCTCCTAAAACGTACAAATCCAACACGGCAGGGAATGGACCTCTTCCTGGATCAGAAGACACATATGGGTGCAAAATGATCAAGATATTATATATAGTAATGCATGTTTATTTTAATGAGTTGACTGGTTAGGAGGAATACTACTCAGTTTGTAAAAACAGCTGTATAAAGTCTTCTGTGGCTCTGGAAGGCACTTTCTAAAGTCAGAGGAGATAATCCTCATGGTGTCATCGTAGCCTGGGTTTAGACACTTTTTTAGGTTACACCATTTTTTGCAACTTTAAAGCCTACATTACAATCTTGGGATGTGAAGTGTGAAAGACAAAGGTCTAAGAAAAGACACTATTGCGGTGGATTACAGAAAAGTCTAGGGTCCAGCTATTTTTTAGGTTGACTCAAACTTAAGATAAGATAAACTTTATTGTCCCGTAAGACAATTTGTCTCAGGCAAGAAACGCTGACCACAGCTGCATACAAACACATGCATTAATTATCAATCATACACTTTGTCACAGACAGCGACAAATAATAGTAGGGCTGCAAGATATGAGGAAAATATGCAATAGCTTTGCTGAATATAGCGACAACGATATTACTTGCAATAAAGAAACCGATATTAAAGTGTACTCAGTTCTGCATTTCTGCTGCTTTCAGTGTTCAACAATGTGCTCGTTGATTTTAAAACAAATGAAAGGAAATCATTTCTAACTTTCTTTTTTTGAACAAATTGAACATTGAATTTAATTTAAAAGGCATCGCTAAAAAAAGAATGACGGTTACATTTTAAAGTGTAGTTTTCTACTGATATTTTCTTTCAACTCACAAAATATCTGAGTGACTTTTGCAATATGTCGCAGCCTTTTGAGATTTTTATATTGCGACAGATGATATCGCAATGACGATAAAAAAAAAAAAACTCTATATTGTGCAGCCCTACAAGACAACAACAACAACAACTCGGGACTAGAAGTGAGAATATCTCTAATCTATAATAATTTTTTGGACCGTGGACAAATCATAAAGTATCTACATCTGTGGCTATAAAGCTATATGACCAACATTAGCATTATGCTTTCTACTTACAAGGTAATTAATGCTCAAAAAATAAAACAACAAAGCAACCAACCTGGGGGAGTGAACAGGACTCCATGGATATTCCCCTCTTTGATGGGGAGCCGGCTGACTCCGTCTTCAATCAGAAGCCTTTCATTGGTTGTCTCTGCCAGCATCCTGCCCTCCTCCTCCTCGTGCACAGAGAATTTCACCACATGGGGGTTAAGTGAATTTTTTATCTGAAACCTTTTGTGCAAGGAGTCGGCCTTCATGGACCACAGCAGACCCATGGGTTCCACCCCGACGTAGCTCCCGCTGAGAGAGGGGTCTCTCTCCAGGTCGATCTCCCCGCTCCCATCAGCCTTGTAGGTGGCTGAGGAGCTGAACACCAGTCCCTTCTCGTCAGTGGATCTGGCTATTATGGTGACCACCTGTCTCGCCCTCAACCTGGCCACCTTCACCTGAACCGGCTCATCAAACATGCATCTGGCTCTCGGCAGCAGCCTCAGTTGGACTTGGGAGGACATCTCTACTAGGGATGCAAATTATCGATTAATTAATTAATCATTAGTTGATTGACTTTATCGATCGATTAACAATTAACTGATAAGCGGCTTTTTTCCTGAGAATGTAAATTTCTCATGGTATCAAGTGTCTTTAACATAAAAAGCAAAATATTGCTTATATGCTGAATAAAAATGCATGTTATATTGCTCAGTTGATGTTTCATTGTACCAGTTGGGATACGGTAAAGATAATGGCATTTATGTAGTTTAACAAAATAAATTATGCACAGAAAATTAAAATACATAAAACATAATGCACTGGTTCACCTGTTGCATGTGAAACATTAAGCAACATAAAATACATTTTAAATAGAAATCTAAACAATATGGGTAGGCTTAGCCTACACTATATTAAGCCTACATATAATAATCTGGTAAACTATCTGGAAACATTAGCAGCAACACTTATAATCCCCCTTAGTCTGAGAAAGGTAACAGTCTGAGAAAGGTAACAGTAAGATTACTAGCCCTGAAAACTTAAAATATAGAACTGAACACAACTTTAACACAGATTTAACGTATGTGCAAAGCAAGAAACTGATTTCCAACTGACTCGTGCGGGGTTGTTTGCTGAGACAATGTTCCGAGCGTTGTCGTGCACACAGGCTATTACACGCCCTGTGAGTCCCCATGACTCCACAGCTTGGCTGAGTTTGTCAGCTAAATTATCAGCTGTATGTCTCTCTGACAGGCTCTCCGTGAGAAGCACTGCTGACTTTACCTGCCAGTCATTTCCAATGTAGTGGCAAGTGATTGTTATGTAGCTCTCTGTAGTCAGTGCCGTCCAACAATCCGTCGTCAGAGCCACATTAGCTGCGGCTAACTGTGTTTTTAGCTCAGCCTTTTTGTTTTTGTAGCGTGCTTCCAAGTGGGTAGTAATGGTCGCTCGAGAAGGGATATTATATCTTGGCTCCATGTAGTGTAATAACTCCCGAAATCCCTCACCGTCAGTGGTGCTAATTGGCATCATATCTTTTTCGATCATGCCGCAAATCCTCTGAGTAATGCCCTCCGCTTTCCTGTGGTCACATACTCGCCTTCCCACCACAGCAGCGATTGTAAGTTGTGAAGGCGACAGACTTCCTCCCTGCAACATGGCTGCATGCAAGTAATGAAGGTGGTATCTTAGCGAACTCGTAGAGCTGCTGAACTTAAACGTAGTATCGCAGAGTTTACATTGGGCGTCTTTGTCATTAATTAATTTGAAAAGCTCCCACTCTCCACTCCGTTTTGACCGCCTCATGCTTGGTTTCTTTTTTGCCGCCTTAAGTTTGTGTCGGGTCTCTCGCTGCCCGCGAGAATCTCGTGTCACGTTCAATTAGGCCTACGTCCTGTGGAAAACGGTCTTAGATTGCAATGTTCAGTTAGCCGACAAGTAATTTAATTTAATAGAGTAAATTCTTATCGACAATTAATCGATAGTTGATTAACTGTTTACATCCCTAATCTCTACTGAAACTACTGTTCTTTTCTTTCACAGGGTTGCACTGTGATTGTAAGAGAATAAATTGAACAGTCACATTATTTCTAAGGGATGTCCTGATCGGAGCCAATATGGACACCTTACTCATCATTTACGTCAGTAAATTCTACACCATTTTAAGTAGATTTTATATCAAAGTTTTACAAAAATGCTAGCTTCACTAAGATTAGTAAATTTGTTTACTTGGTTGATTTTTATGGAGTTAGAATCATGCCAAAACCTCACACACACACAAAACGTGTTTTACTCACACCCAATGATTCACAAACAAACTCAGCGTGGTTTGCAAATACAAATTCACAAACTAATGCATTTTGTTCTGCAAATAAGAAACCTACCTATCAAACAAATACAGTATGTTTTACACATACAAAGAAACGTATTTCTTCAATGACAAAAAATATCCTCCAAGTACAAACTAATATCCTTCAAGTACAAAAAAAAATCCTTCAAGTACAAAAAAATCCTTCAAGTACAAAAGAAATCGTTCAAGTACAAAAAAAAAATCCTTCAAGTACAAAAAAAATTCTACAAGTACGAAACACTGTCATGTGACTTTTGGCACTAATTTTCTGCCTTGCTGGTCCACACACAATTGCAAGTGTATCTCGCTGCAGCCAGCGGGAAGGCGGGGCTTGACAACATGCAACAGTGAAGTTTTCATGTAGTTACTACTGATTTCCGATTTTGAAATGATATCCAAATTTGAAAAATGGGTCATTTTAAACCTTGTCAATATTGATGACAATGTGCTCAAACGGAAAACGAGCCATATTTTATTTAATTTAGCCCTCAAAAGTAGAATGGTGTGTTGTTTCGTTATGGACTTTCATATTAACAGCAATAATTCAGTCATTACAACCAAATGTACAAAGGGACAATTTGGCTTTAACAATTAACCAGAAGCATACAGGTGAAACTCAAAAAATTTGAATATTGTGCAAAAGTTAATTTATTTCAGTAATTCAACTTAAAAGGTAAAACTAATTATATAGACGTATTACATGCAAAGCAAGATATTTCAAGCCTGTATTTGTTATAATTTTGATGACTATGGCTTACAGTTTATGAAAACCCTCAGAAAATTAGAATATTGTGAAAAGGTCCAATATTGTCGGCTCAAAGTGTCCCACTCTAATCAGCTAATTAATCCAAAACACCTGCGAGGGTTCCTGAGTCTTTAAATGGTCTCTCAGTCTGGTTCAGTAGAAATCACAATCAGGCGAGATGCTCCTTGGATATACCTGCACAGTAAGACACCTAATCTAAGTATTTCAAAAGGTCGAACACACATACAGATGTTTAGATACAGTAAAATCGCTACATGATTACCGTTATATCCGAGGGTTGAAGTTGCTTTTTAACGGGGCAGTGCAAGTTGCTGCTGTGGTTTAGCTGAAGCTAACACAGCCTGAGCTTTCACGTTACAATATAAAAGGTGTTGACCGTTGACTTAGCTAGCACGCAAACAGTTCATTTACAAACTACACTAAAAGACAAATACCGAGGAATATTGATAGAAAGCAGGGGAAACTAGTGCTTCCATACTTTTTAGCACTGGCTAATTAGCAACCTGCCTGTCATTAGATGTTAGCTTCCGAGCTAGTTAGCAGCTAGTCCCAGAAGCTCATGAAAACAGGGCTTTCATCGGAGCAGTATTACGTTATTTCCGAACCACTCTTTTCGTTTCAAATTGGAAATCAAATGAACGAAAAAGTACACGGGCCCAATTACAGTTCATTGTTGTTGCATGAAATGTCATTTGTGTTTAGCCTACATCAGTTTCTGTCACCTAATATGAAACAAGAGGCTATATCAGCTTTGCTACCGTCTTGGTCCGTTCGAGCGTATGGGGAGTGACGTGGGCAAAAAAAAAAATGACTGACTTGGATATGGGCGGGGCTTGATGTCAAGCCCCGCAGGCTTCCCACAAGCTGCAGCGAGATGCTCCTCCACAAATGCCAGTAAACTTTCTAACAAATGTCCTGTAATTCGCACTCCACAACAGCAGGTGGCGCTGTTAAGTAAATTTAAGCCTGCCAGGACCATAGATATATACAAGCGAATTTTTTAAAACGTTATTACGGTGCATAACTTACTGGAACAAAGCTGAGCAACGTGTTGCTGCTGGTGACAAAACCACTGATTATATATATGTACATTGAAGCGATACTGACGTTAAAGACTCACTGATCATTGTCTGATTCTCTGAAATGAATGCCGGCATTGCATTGTGGGAAATCGGCTTCGCATACGCCCAGCTCTGATCATATCGTGTTCTGTCTTACAGCATACTGTAATATTTCACCGGTAATAAGACCAAAATAATATTATTAAAATAAAGAAATGCATACTATGATAATATCTACATATATGTAGCATTATAGTTTAAAAATATCAATAAACAACAAAGCAATCCAGCTTCCCTGGCCGAAATAGACTGAAATAATAACATTAAAAGAAATACAATTAAACCATGATAAGATCTGGTGAATAAATGTTGAATAAAACAGCTATTGGGCTAAAAATACCAATAATAGCAAAGCTGTATACAGCTTCTCTGTACAGAAAGAAACGTGCTGTAATCAGGGAATATGTGCGTAGACCACGGATGATGCCTGTCATTGACCTACATATAGGCATCGCATCCGTGTTAAGACCGGCAGCCTGTACTACAGAAGCAAGATCAACATGCCTGGATTTATTTCAGTTACTCGGCTTCACCTAACCTAACAACCGCTGTCCTGCATAACCTGTGTCCCGATGCTGGTTATCAACTAGTTCAGTCAACCCAGGGTTTCCCAATCCAGCGGTGCACGTTCACATAAAAGAGGCTGTGTTTGCGCAGCATGACCAATCGCAAACATCTACCAGAGCCGCATATTTTACACAAGAAGGGCAAACTATAATTCTACATAAATATGAAGAACACAGACACGGTTTTACAGGCAAAACGCAATACAGTCGCTGCTTCCTAAAACTGGAAGTAAAGCTGGTAAACAAAATAGCGGACGCTGTAGATGCGTAGGCTAAATCACAACGCTTATTAATATCACTTCTCCATCAGTCAGGCACAAGATCTGACCATAATTACACTTGTGCTTTCCATAAACTGTCGTTGCTTTAGCCCAGGGGTCACCAAACTTTTTTCTCTGGGGTCCACATTATCGTTCCTGACTGTGATGGGGCTGGGGCCAGGTCAGCTATATAACATAATTTTATGACCCAGACCAAAATGACCACCGGCAGGCCTCATTGTGTATTAGAGATTACTAGCCTGGCACAGCCATCCCCACTATTATATCAACACTTGATTCCTGGCACATATTTGTTTATCTTTACTAGTGGTTTGCAAAAGTAGTAATCGAGTCTTCACACTTTGTTTAAATTTGAAATACCACAGATATTCCATTTATTTATTTTCTAATAAAAATAACATCAAAGCTGTCAAGGTAAGAAACATCTGCCTAGTTGAGGTGATTGACACTGGCAAAGGTGAGTGAAACATTATAAATTATAGGTAGGCCTGTTGATATTAATAATAATATTAATAATAATTGTGTGCAGCACTTAATAATTATTATTTTTGTTTCGTGGTGACGACGCAGATTATATTCTTTGAAAACCGCCACACTTTCTTTACATATAATACAAATTGCACGGTCCTTACACTGAACAAAAAAATTATCGTTGGTCCACTGTTCTTTGAAAACTCTGCACTCTCTATCAACTTTTCGTTTAATGCTAGCCATTTTGCTGTCCTGAACAATGACAGTTGCGCGCGTGTGACAACGCGCGTTCGCTGTCTGATACTGCTTGATCTCGAGCATGTCGGGTGACGAAAATTCGGCAAATATTATAGTTCATTTTATAACTAAATATCAATTTTTAACTGAAAAAAATCAACAAAATACCAGATGCAGACATGTTATTATTTTTCAAAAAGCAATTTAAAAAAAATAGGCCATGACGACTTTTGGGGATTGCCTCATAGGGCCGGTTTAAGTAGTGGGGGGGGGGGGGGAGAGGGGCTGGGGGGGCCAGTCAAAGGGGGGTGGCGGGCCTGAGTCGGCCCGCGGGCCTTAGTTTGGTGACCCATGCTTTAGCCTATTATTTCAGTTGCGATCCTGGCAGTGGAAGCGATCAGAGAGCAAATAAAAAATATAAAAACATAATTCAAACCGATGTGCGCATTTGCAACACATGGCTCAAGAAGCCGAGAAATAGCCGATATGTAATTCCCTCCCATTAATATATATATATAAATATATATATATATATATACATACAGTGCCTAGTGGTGAATAATTTTGCACGCCCAATTTTTCAGTTTTTTATCTGTTAAAACAGTTTGAAATATCCAATAAATTTCGTTCCACTTCATGATTGTGTCCCACTTGTTGTTGATTCTTCACAAAAAAATACAGTTTTATATCTTTATGTTTGAAGCCTGAAATGTGGCAAAAGGTCGAAAAGTTCAAGGGGGCCGAATACTTTCGCAAGGCACTGTACATAACGAAGTTCGTCCCCTGCTGGCTACACAACAAAGGCTGTCACTTGAATGGCGTTTTGAGCTAACTTTAGCAATCAAACAATCATAGATAGCTAAAACGTTTTTGAAATGATTTCTATCTTCTGTTATTGTTTGTAAGGAAGAAAGTTTATTATTTTATGGATTTCACAAATGTATGTATGACACAGTCTTATGCAGTTTAAACCGTTTAAATCTGAGCGTGCGCAACTCACATCTGCACACGACTCACATCGGGTAGTGACACTAATTTCTAACAGTCTCTGATACGCAGCTGTGTGGAAACAGAAAGGAGTGCATGAGCCACAAAACACTATTTCAGCCAATTGGTAACAGGCAGCGACAGTTGATGGTGGGGACGGGAGGGGGGGAAGGCAGCATTTGTTTGTGCTGGCCAGTACTTCTCTGTCCGTCAATCTGGGGGGTGGAGCTTCTGGAGGAGGGTATTATTTGTTTGGCAGTTGAGTTCAAATATCAACAATCTTTGAGAATAATCACTTACTGCACCTTTAATATGTCGCCAGTGCGCAGTCGATGGACCACTGTATGTATCTATCTATCTATCTCCAAACCCAAAGTCTCCATAAACATGTGCAACAGGTGTGTGATCTCACGTGTTATGGAAAGACACCACAGGCCACAGGGGCCTGTTGCACAAAACCAGGATAAGGGATTAAGCCGGGATATTCAAGTTATCCTGGATGAATTTAGCTTTGATTTGGTTGCGCAAAAGCAGGTTGAATTAAACCCAGCCAAGTAACCATGGAGATTTATTCTTTGCAGCTAGCCTGCTCCAGAGCAGGCTAACAGCCAGGCTAAGATTAATCCTGGAGTCTTATGTGTTAAATCAGCTGCTGCTCTGATCCGAAATAAACGTGTTTTACAGTTATTCCGTTGTCTTCTGCTTTATTTTTATTAACATGCATTACTTGTCACTATTGCGGTCACAAGTTTGATTTAAATCCTACTATTGCAGTTGTTTGGATGGTAAGAAATGGTTGCACTGGCACCGGAGATAAAGTGGGACAATGCGGAGGAAATGGGCTTTTCCTCCGCTGCTCTCCCCGTGAATTTGCCCCGTGCAACGTGAAGAGGCGGGGGGAGGCAGGAGGATCCTCCCACACCGTGCAGCGGACTCTAAAGGAGACTTTTAGCGTCAATAACGACAACAATGGCACCTGACCAAACGTCCGTATTTTACGAGATGGGAGTGAGAATGTGTTGGAATGCCACAAAGCTTCTTAATCTTTCATTTTGGTGCTGTCACGCATCTTGGAGCTTGGGAGTGAGAAAAAAAACATGAATAATAATAGGCTATATTGTTTACAGTCAGTGTACAGTGTATTGAAGTCACTTACTTATTTTTCTAGTTTTTGTACCTAGTCCTTATGGTAAATTTAAGGCAAAGTAGGCTAAATAATAAAACATTTTATTTATATAGCCTAGTGCTTTACAGGCTACTCAAACTTTACAGTAAAACCAGCACATTTAGCACAAAACAGATACAACAATAAAACCAACACAAAACAAGCATATTAAAAGCAATTAAAACTTTGTAAAAATGTGGAGTGACTAGTAGTCTAAGTAGATCTTTTTAAATCCTTACACATTCAGTCAGTTGTTTTGTCTGTTGGGCTTTTTCTCTCTGTCCAATAACAACAGCCGTATTTCTCTTTTTGCATATTATATGTTTCACCTCCTCGTAATCTTCCATTAACAGCTGCTGCTCAGCGGGTTAAACATGTGCCGCACGCGTCTTCTCCGTCTATTTAAGAAAGCCGTGGACGTGCACTTATCCCAGCTATCTACACCTGAGGCCTGTACTACTATGAAGCAAGATTTGGTTCAACCCAGGGTTTTCTGTATCACGAAGGTGGATCACTTGTTACCGGGTTCAATCGCCGTGGTAACTCATGCTGAATGCCTAACCTGGTCGGGAGCAGGTTAAGTTGGAGATCAGAGATCAACCGGTGTAAAAGCACCGCCTACTGACCAATCAATACTCGATTGATAACGGCGTCACCGTTCTTAGAAGATCAGGCGGAGCTCGGTGCACAGAGAGAGAGAGAGGGAGAGAGAGGAGGGGAGAGAGAGGTGCGCACATAAAAGTTAAAACATTTAGAGACCGACATCCCCGTTAGCATTCCCTGATGGCTAGGCTATATTTATGAAATATATAGATTGTAATGGGAGGGAATTACATATCGGCTTCTTGAGCCGTGTGTTGCCAATGCGCACATCAGTTTGAATTATGTTTTTTATATTTTTTATTTGCTCTCACGATCACTTACCACTGCCAGGATTGCAACTGAAATAAAAGGCTAAAGTAACAACAGTTTATGGAAAGCACAAGTGTAATTATGGTCAGATCTTGGTCCTGACTGATTGGGAAGTGATATTAATAAGCGTGTGATTTACGCATTTACAGCGTCGGCTATTTTTTTGCCAGCTCTCCTTCCTGTTTTAGGAAGCAGCGACTGTATTGCGTTTTGCCTGTAAAACCGTGTCTGTGTTTTTCATATTTATGTAGAATTATCATTTGCTCTTCTTATATAAAATCTGCGGCTCTGGTAGATGTTTGCGATTGGCCGTGCTGTCATGGGCGTAAATCTGATCTAACAGTAGGGGGGGGACAATAAACATAACATTTCTGTAGATCTTCAATATTAACTATATTCAATATTAACGGCTTATCGCCGTGGTAACGTTGGTTGTAGTGGGTGCATTTCTATCCAACAAGCTATTAAACAAGCTAGCTAACGTTACATTATATTACACTAACATAGCAAACTTTTTGTCATAACTAATTCATTAATTACTCAGCATCATTTCTACTTGAGAAAAGAACAACTTCATCCGATGTTTAATGTGAATAATATAGCCTTGAACTGCCTATTTATGTTGTATATTTAGTTGCAGTGCTGCGTTGCCGATGTGTGGAAAGGAACTCTGCTGACACTGATCCTTGATTATAAAAAGGTTTATTACATCAAGTTTTCAGCATCATGACGAGTTCTGCAGAACCCGGAGAGTCACAGCCCAAAAATGCACTCTGTCTTGCTTCAGCAAGAGCAGGCTTATAAAGGGTACATTTAGGTAACATGTTAGATAAAGTAAACAGATGTGAGTTGGCAAGTAAAGGTCTAAGTCCCTTTGAGGTCAGAGTCTCTTTGGGGGGCTCCAACACTACACATAAAATCATTGATCCCACTCAGCCCTCAATCACAGACTCACATAGAACATCCTCTTCAACACATCACTCCACTGAGAGGAAAATCATTAGACTTACATCACTAACACAATGCTCCTAATGTCTCAACACATTTGAGCTTTATACAGACTTTATAGGCCCTTCAGATACCACATTTACTACATTCCTGTCACTACCCGATGTGACTGTGAGTGAATTGAGTGCAGATCCGATTCCTAACATACAGCAGGCAGTGGACCAAACCACTGTGAGGCAAGGGAGGGGGGGACTCAAAATGTTTCTAAACTTAAAAAGCATTTTTGGGGTTTGTATTGTTTTACTACTTACACTACTTAATTTTAACTATACATCATTATGTCATTTACAATACACAGCATTGTTTTAATGATATTTATAGGGGGGGGGGGGGGGGGGGGGTCCTGACCTCCCACGACCCTCCTGGGATTTACGCCCTTGCGTGCTGTGCCTCTTTTATGTGAACGCACACGTCGCTGGATTGAGAAGCCCTGGGTTGATTCAAGTAGTTGTTAACCACCATCGTGACACAGCTTATGCGGGACCGCGGTTGTTAGGTTTGGTGAAGCCGGTGTGCCAGTTTAGCTGGTGATCCTGTTAACTGGTGATATTTGCATGAAATCAGTGAATATTCAACAAGGCCCTGCCCTGCGTTCTGCTCTGCCTTCGCCCCTCGAGTGCCAGAGGTTTACATTTTCATGAAGTGTTTGCAAGTGAGACAAAATAATGGATATCGCTGAAAACATCACCATTTTATAAGTAATACATGTCCGTTTAAGCATTATCCACACAAATACAACACATACTGTATGAACGGAAAAAAATAAAACGAAACAACGCACTAGAGATCTAGCTGGGATTCGTACCTTGGATATCATGGACAAAAAAAGTTAACAAACTAGCTTCTATGTCATATAGACCACTACACTACACTACACTACACATCACTGACATAATATGTTGTATAAGTGTATTAGGTGGCTATTTTAACATTCTGGCACTTGAAAAAGGTACAACAATCCACTTGTAACTCTTATTATTAATCTGGTCATAAATTACAGTGCACATATGTTCATACAATGCATATGCAGACATAAATACACAATATCTGTAATCCATGCTGCACTCGGCAACTCACCTTGGGCACGTCTCTCATAACCGGCAATGAATACGCAACAGCCAGTGGCATTTAACTACTGCAGAGAGGGCGCCCTTGAGCCAATAATTCTGAATTGCTATTAAATAACAATAATGGCAAGTGGAATGGCATAATATGTAAACCCTGTTAAATTCCACTTGTTCCGCAAACAAGAAAATTAAAATAATAATAATAATAATAATTACTAGACCAGTACAACAAATCAGGCACAACAGCACAACCATCAACCATTCTGTCAAACATGTAGAAATAAGTTTCCCATTTGACTAACATCTGTGTCTCTCATTGGCACTACTGAAGTAAAACTCACCAAAATAACAGTCACAAACAACCAGTTAAAACTATTCTTCACAAGAATCAGTGTGAGAAAAAGTTGGCCAGACCTAATCACCACACACTGGGAAAAATATGCCTGTCACATACTTTATATACATTATGACTGCAAATTACCTCAGTACAGGAGGAAACAAAAGAAACTCGATCAAAACCCAACCCTCACTGAAAAACATCTGAAATGAAAAACAAAAACAACTACACTCAAGTAGTAAAAAAAGGCTAAATACTACTCTACATATGTAGCACCTATAAATGCATCTATAACCATCCCAGTTTTCTGATGCATAATCTGAATAAGTCTGGTAACAGGTTTCAACAGTCTCCCTGCCCTGGACCTGACAAAATCTCTAACTTCCTCGCCACTGCTAATGGTGGAGTACTAATAGTGTCCGTTATGCCCTGACTTTCAATGCCTGAAGGGGGGTAATCAGCAACAGCTGAACCATCGCCAGAATCAGCATAACCATTTGACGTCAGAACCACTTCCATGGAAGGATTAGGCTGTGATGGACTTTGAGGTGACTGACCAACAATGCCGGCAGATGGAGTCACTGCATCAACCCGCTGACCATCACTATACTCAGTGTGGCAGTCATCTTCCAGTTCTACCTTGCTGGAAGTCTCAGATGGCAGGCTCGACACCCACACCCTAGTCCTGTACTCTGCAGACTCTATAGAAACATCAGCAGCCACCTCCTCATCAGGGTCCATAGAGCTCGATACAGGCGTCACATCCACCTCATCCAAGGAAATAGCATCAGGCAAGGGGAAGAAAGTTCACTGGAATTATCAAGTTTCGATGTACAACCTTCTCCTGACCATTGGCAGCATGCTGGATCTTGAAAGTGTGACTCTCATCATTTTTCTCAACCACTACATAGATAGCATTCTCCCAGCGATCAGCAAGCTTCCTTTTTCCACGCTCCGCTTTGTTAGCCAGCAGCACACGGTCTCCCACATCCACTGACGCCCCACGTACCTTCCTGTTGTATAGGTCAGTAAGGCAATGCAACTGCTTGGACGCCATAGTTTTTACTATGTCCATGGCTTCTTTCAGGTCCTTACGCAGTAACTGGACGTATCGATCATAATCTGCGACCTCTGGATTGTCAAGTACAGTGCTGAAGATGATGTCAATAGAAAGCTTCCAAAGCTCTTCCAAACATGAGAAGAAAAGGCGCATAGCCTGTCGTTTCGTGAACTGTGCAGTTATACGCAAATGTCAGGGATTTCAAAGCTTCAGGCCATCTACGCTTTGCTCTTGGAGGCAGTGCACGAGTCATATTTCCCAACGTCCTGTTCATCCTCTCACAGGAGCCATTTCCCATCGGATGATAGGGTGTGGTATGGGACTTCTGTACACCTGCCACACTGCAACTCAGCTACCAGAGCGCTTTTCGAAGTTGGCACCTTGGTCAGAGTGCAGGCGGTGGGAAATCCATAAATGCAAAAATAGTTATGCCACAGCTGATGTACCACTGCTTTCGCAGTTTGGTTGGGACACAAAAAGGCATGAGCCATCTTCGTAAAATGGTCTATGACGACTAGTACATCCAAGGACTTATTGGCAGAATCTTCCGCTGTCCAGAAGTCAATGCACTCTAGCTCAAGAGGCTCTGATGTTCTGATGTTCGCCAAAGGTGCCCTGGCTTCAGGCTACAGTGACTTGCTCACCACACATCGTCTGCAACACCTCACATACTCCGCCACATCTTTACTCAGCCCAAGCCATCGGAACCTCTGTCTTGCAAGATACAATGTTCGCTTTTGCCCCTGGTGGCCAGCCTCATCATGGACACCCTCCAACACTCTGGCTCGCAGAGAAGATGGGACAATGTACAGGAAAGTTTTCTTCTTCGTTACAGGGTTCTTTGCCACACGATACAACACACCATCCCTCACCGTCAACTTGTCCCAATCTCTCAGTAGCTTGATGGATCCAATTGCTTCCTTAACACGTTCTCTTCTTGAAGGTCTCCGTCCCCTCTCCACAAAGAAGATCACTCTACTGAGAACATTGTCACATCGCTGCTTCTCCATCAACACATCATGTGAGAGCACATCTGAGCCAATACGCTCCGATGTCAGCACAGTCTGAGAAAATTGAGGTAACAAGAGTGCATGCGGACACACCATGGAGTCCTGCAGGTTTTGTGCCTGAAAAACGGCTGCCACCTCATGTGATGTGATCGTTCCAGCCAGTGCAACTGTTGCACCCTGAGAGATGATGGGACGACTGTCTGTCGGGGCCTCATCGAATGGGCGTGCAGACCAGCGGAAAGCCTCCTGTACTCCATGTGCGCACAGTGCTGTAGCCTCAGCCAGTAGTTCCTCATAGGGGACCCTCGTCAATCGATGGAATGTGCTAGGCTGCACAAAAGTCTCCCTACTCAATGGTTCAGCAACCACGTTTTTGGAACCAGGAATGTACTTAATGTCGAAGTGAAAAGGGGCTAACTTTGCCACCCACCTCTGCTCACATGCATCTAGTCGGGCCTTAGACAAAATATAGGTCAAGGGATTATTGTCCGTCCACACGGTGAACTGATGACCCCTCAGCCAGTGGTGGAACTTGTCACACGTTGCCCACTTCAATGCAAAAAACTCCAGCCTGTGTGCGGGGTATTTGGATGTGCAAAACTGAGCGACTTACTTGCAAATGTGATTGGCCTGGCAGTCGATCCATCAGCAGGAACCTGGGACAGCACAGCACCAAGACCATTACTGGAAGCATCCACTGAAAGCAGAAAGGGCTCACTAAAGTTTGGATGAGCCAAAACGACTTGGTCCATTAGAGCTTGCTTCATCTGCTGGAAAGCCTGTCTACACTCATCCGTCCAGTCATCAGCACTTAGCTTCCTGTGAGCATGTCGTCCTTTCCATCCCTTCCCACAGGGACCTTTGTTGCCTGTCGTAAGCCCAAACAGAGGTTTAGCTATTGACGAACAGCTCTCAATAAACTGCTGGTAGAACACTACCATTCCAAGGAATGATCGAATCTTCCGCTGGGAGGGAACATATGTGCCTGGCTCCAAAAGTTCTGACTCTGTCAAAGAAGTGATGGATGCTACCTTATCTGGATCAGACATGTTCCAAAAATCTCACTGACCTCTGCAGGAAATGGCACTTCTTTGGAGCAAGCTTGAGGTTATGAACCTTGAGCCGCTGAAAGACCATCTCCAGCCGTTCCAATGCCAAGTCCTCTGTAGCAGCAAAGACCAGAACATTGTCCAGATAGCACAACAGATTGAGGAAATTTTGGTCACCAAAGATGCCTAGCATCATCCTCATGAAAGTTGCTGGACTATTGCACAGTCCCTGGGGCATTCGATTGTACTCGTACAATCCAAATGGGGATGTAAAAGAAGTGTATTTCCTGTCGTCCTCGTGCACTTCTACATTGTAGTACCTAGAGGTGAGGTCCATTGTGGAGAAAAAGGAGTTACCCCCCCAGAGCAGCCAGAGCATCTGCTGGATGGGGAAGAGGATGGGCGTCCTTGATTGTTTGAGCATTGAGCCAGCGGAAATCATTACAGATTCTCATATCACCTGACTTCTTCCAGACGAGCACTAAGGGTGATGCATACTTGCTGCTGGATTTCCTAATGATTTCCCTCTCCTCCATCTCATCCAAAACTTGCTTGAGCTTTTCATACTGAGTGGGTGGCATGTGTTGGCACGGCAACCAAAAGGGTTTTTCATCAACGAGGCGAATCCGGTGGAGACAACCAGTAGCCCTGCCACAATCCAACTTGCCCCTGGAGAAGATAGACTGATACTCAGCTATGAGATTAACTAGTCTCTCTTTGCCAGCCGATGACGCTTCACAGGAGTCTATGTTTATGTCAGACAATCCCATTTCATGCAACACTGAATGGAGTGAATCAGTCTGACCACTTGGTTTCTTCGGCAAGGGATGCTCAGGTAGACTGGATTCCTCTGTAGTTAGGCTCTGTTCCTCATGGCAACAGACGGAGCTGGCTGTAGACAGCTGTACAGTTTGCTGCATGCTGAGTTTAGAGTCGCTGGCCACTATGGGACTGCTAAAACTGTCCAGCCCCACACATTGATACACGTCGGCCAGTTTTGCATTCTGTTTAAGAGTGACGGACTTGGCAGAGGGGTTTATCACTTTTAGCGGCAGCCACCTATCACCACTCAGCAATGCCACAGTTCTTCCGACTATGACTGATCTTGGCCTTGCTCTTGCGCTTGTAGGCTCCATCATAACTGTGCTGCCTGCTGTCACGCCACTAACTCGCTGCAGCTTGACCAAGTGCTCAGTCATAGGCTCTAGGGTGATAGCCCTCTTTATTTTGACAGTGCCAAACTTGTCAGGGACGTCCGCTTCACACTCGACTCCAGCCATTAAACTCAACAACTGTTTCCGCTGGTCAGATTCACTACTGGGTGTGGTGGGCCGGTATTCCAGTAAACCCCTTTCCAGCTTCAGGTTATGGACCAGATATCTCAACAAGTTGCTCCCAATGACAAGGTTGTCACTCTGACCCTCAACCACTAGCGTAGGCACGATGACCTTACAACCACAGACTTCCACTTCTAGGTCAAACATACCTAATGGTATTGTCTTTGAACCACCACATCCTATCAGAACAACATCTGTGGGCTTCAAGGTGGGATTCATTAACACTGCTTGCTGTAACAACTGTGGCATGACACTCGAACTCAGCATGCAGGCCATTGACCCACTGTCAAGCATAGCTTTGACTGACACTTTCCCCGCCAAGATCACATTTTCATAGAACAGTTCATCATGAGGTTTCAATCTGTGTATGTTTTGGAGGATGGGTCTGCGTCCCAGTTGTCTCTCCTCACACACACTCAGGTAGACGGACTCCAAGTCCTCGTTATCAATTTCAGGGGGATCCCACACAGGCCTAGCATTTGCCCCCACCCCATTTTTAAAACACTAAGAAGGCTCAACACAACATGAAACTTTGCTCTTAGTATCACCAGGGGCTCTACAACTTAACTACACCGTTGCACAAGGGATATACTAAATCTGTGGCTACTTGTTTTGATATCGACTTGTTTTGACTGCTGAGGTGGTAGCGGCCGGAAACAACAAGAGCTACGGTGAGTTGTCCAAACCCTCTCTTTTTAGTAAACTCTGGGTACACAAACAATGTTGTCAATGCTTTTGTTAAGGTGTAGAGACCCTGGTGATACTTTGAGCAAAGTTTCATGTTGTGTCGAGCCTTCTTAGTGTTTTAAAAATACCTATTTTGAGGCT
This sequence comes from Zingel zingel, assembly GCA_023566125.1. Taxonomy (NCBI): domain Eukaryota; kingdom Metazoa; phylum Chordata; class Actinopteri; order Perciformes; family Percidae; genus Zingel; species Zingel zingel. The sequence goes on from CM042324.1 coordinate 34,269,875, forward strand.
AGCATGAAAGTGCCCCTATCACTCCCATTTAAAAGGCCATTTGACCGAAAAACGAAAATATGGTACATCTTAAAAGTGGCGCTTCCGTCCTAAATATGCTTTTAAACGAAAGTTTGACTTGGGTACATTTACAAAAAGACCCTAGGTTGCATTTTGGCGAGAGTTACGCTTTAAAGTGTAAGATCCTTTTAGTGACTGTAACATGAAACAGCCCCGAAGTCACCATCAGCAAACCCACCAGACTCCATGTAAATAATCAGTACTTTTAGCATGTATAGAGTCAGCATATTTCCACATGTAAATGGGTGAATCTTGATAGTTTTATTTAGTTTCTGTCCACTTTGAATGAATTGTTTTTTCCGATGATGAAAGCACTGATTATTTAGATGGAGTCTGGTGGGTTTGGTGATGGTGATTTCGGGGCTGTTTCATGTTAAACTAAAAGGATCTTACTCTTTAACTAAAAGGTCTATTTCTGTAGGGATCCTTTCCATAATGTTGTCAGACACTTAGAATAATAATCTGAGTCTTTCAGGGGCAACAACAGAACTTTTAGTGGACGCTAACTGATTTATATTGGACCAGTTTCAGAGATTGTTGGGCCCTTTTCTTTTGCCGCCTTATTCTCCATTTCTTCTTAATTTTCTCGTAACTGACCCTTCGCTAAGCCCCACCCTCCTTAGTTACTGTTGCTACGCCTGACAAGCTTTCGTGCCTGGCACGTCTATTACAGTATGTATGCACCGGTGTCAGACATTCCCAAGGAGATCATCATAATTTTTGGCGAACAGGTGAAATATCTGAGAGAGCAAGATAAAAGGGACCGCAGTATGCATTTGAGGGATATATCCATGACATAATATGCAACCGAAATTGAAGCTAAAGCCTATAGGTCATGTAATAATGTGATCCGCCTCATACGCTGACCATTCAAATTGGAAACACCCAAATTGAAGAACAGCTATGTTCATGCACAGCAGGGTAAGTGACATTTTAAAATAATATAATAATTATAAATCAAATAGCTTATCCATTATTGTGGAATAAACACAAGAGATTAGCTTGAACACTTTGCAATGATAACATTCTCCTGCTTATATTTTTAGCGATTAACAAAATGCTGAAATATATTTTAAAGTATGTCAGTGAGCCTCCGTCTTGCCTTTAATAATCTTAAGGACGGGTTAATAACAGATGTGTACCCACTCGATCGTTCTCTGGGACATGTTTTCATGCTAATCTAATGTGTTTAGAGCTTGAAACAAGCTAGTGCGGACCGCTGATTAGCTTACAATGCTAGTATTTGGGGCACAGGGAAAGTAAAAACAAATCGCTATTTATACCACTAAAAAGGCCCAAACTATCACCACACTTCAACGGTAGAATAATGAGGGTCCCTACATGTTAACCGAAACATTGAGAGCATTGTAAGTGTACAGATAGTTTATTAAAAAGATAGTTTAGAAAGACGGCGGCTGCCTGTAAATGAGAACGTGACTGTCTTTTTAAAAAAACTGTCTGTACACTTATAAAGTTCCCAATGCTTTGGTTAACGTTTAGGGACCCTCATTATGCTACCGTTGAAGTGTGGAGATATTTTGAGCCTTTTTAGTGGTATAAATAGCCACTTGTTTTTACTTTCCCTGTGCCCAGAATACTAGCGTCGTAAGCTAATCAGCGGTCCGCGCTAGCTTATGTCAAGCTCCAAACACATTCGATTAGTATGAAAACATGTCCCAGAGAACGATCGAGTGGGTAGACACCTGTTATTTAACCCCTAGGTTTGTTTTGCGCTGGAATTGTCCTTTATTTTACGTTCAAATATATGCATTATGAACAAAGAACCCTCATTATTTCCAAGCTAGCTAGCTAGCTAACATTAGCGTGTTCTTGCCTTCTTTCCTTGGAGCAAACGTATGTGTTTTTGTTAATACTGTCGACATTTAGCTAGTTGTGAATGGGGCCTCCCACACTGCTTGATCCCCTTGATTCTCCCCTTGGGTTTTAGGTTTTGGGAAGGAAAAAAATTCCACCACCCCGTCCAAACTTTTTGTCATGGTTGTATGTTTCTGTACATGTTCTGTTTCCTGTTTTATTTTGAAAGTTCTCTGTTCTCCCTTGTGTTGTCTTGTTTTGCTTCCTGTCTTGTGTTTTCCCGCCTGTTCTGATTGTTCTGCCCCACTGATGTGTTTCACCGGTTGTGTCACCTGTCCCTCGTTAGTTACCTGGTGTATTTAGTCCCTGTTCTGTCTTTGTCTCTTGTCGGATCATTGTTTATTCTGTTGCTGTTTTTTCTGTTGGATGCTGTCTCTGAGCTGTCGTGGATTCTGTTTTCTCGTTTGTTCTTGCCTGGCTACCTTCCTGAGGACACTTATTTTGTAAGACTGTCTTTTGTTTATTAAATCGCCTCTAAAACTGCATTTGGGTCCAAGCCTTTCCTGGCAAACCGTGACACTTTTAGGATACCAGGTATCGGATTTGCACAACGCTTCGGCGTACGGTGTTTCCCTTGCTCGAAAGCTTGACAGACCTCCCGCGCCTAGTTACGGTTGCTAAGCCACGATTGGCCTGTGGCGGTTTTCGGGCGTCTCTTAGCGAAGGGTCAATTTCTCTGTTTAAATGCCGTGATGATAATTCCTCGAGCCGTCTTTCCTGCTCCGTCTCTGTGTCGCTCTTACACTGTTGCCCCTGGCAACCGATAGATTAGGATCCCAAAATGGTGGACGGGCTCAGACAACTCCCAAATCGTGATGTATGTCCTCTTTCTCAATAGCAGGACTTTGTACCGTAAAAAATCACCAATAAAGGCATCTAAACGAAATACTACACAACCAGACATGTAGCATTGAGCTACATAATAGTTAGGACTATGCTGGTCTCTCACAGAGATCTCATTTGTAGCCCTGTTCTTACTTGATACTTTCATAAAAGTACAAAAGCATGAAGTGAGAGGTATACACATGCTTAAACTTTATTTAAAGCATGATTAACTTGAACAGGATGGATCATGACTTATAACACCAAAGCAAGGCTTCTAGCTCAGGCTAGCTAGCGTTAGCAAATTACCTTCAAAGTTGCAAAGAAATGAAGAAACGTAAAATTTGAAGCCTGTATTCAATTTGCTATGTGGTGTCGTACTCCGTATATCTTTAACATATACTTTAGGCAACTCCAGCAAACACCTTGTAAACTTCATCTCTGCCATCATAACGGTCTGCTGTCATTGTCTAATGTTTTCTTCTGGTAACCGGAAATGTCCAAACATCCTTAAGCCAATGCATATAGAGCACTGACATATATAAAATGGACCAACAGATACCATTGCTCTGGACGGAGACCAGTGAAGGATATTAGACACTGACATATATAAAATGGACCAACAGATCCTGTTGCTCTGGATGGAGACCAGTGAAGGATGTTAAAAGCACTTTTCTGGTGATGGCTGAGCATTACTGCACAGCCTCCAACTGAGAGAGACGACATAAATGTGACGTGAGCAACCTGTCTGAAAGTTGTAAGTCTTCTGGTAGCTATGCCAAGAGAAATCTAAATCATTCAGAGACGGAGAGCGTAGGTATATGTAAGGAGATAACATAGGCACAGGCTAATTATTGCTAACTAAAATGGTAGTTAACATTAGTAATTAAACAGCTATTGTGAGTCGAAACTGCCTGCGAGCTTCTCCTATACTGTACGGTAATTTCTCTACTGTGCGACAGTAAGTCGCGTGGTTATGACACAATCGTTAGCCTATTTTTACAAAAACGTCTGCTACGGAGCCATAACGTGAGGTACAAGGTAATGGAGCCTTTTAAACATTGTTGTGTTTCTTTAGAAATAAACAATGGACAAATAGTCTTTAAACACTTCAGATGTAAAGTTATTCGCTGTCAAAGTGGCGCCAAAATGAATGGCATTCAAAGGAATGCTAACGGGAGGTGATGACTTGTTAGCATCAAAATGGCGCCATAGACGCGCTCCGAGGAGAAGCTTACCCTCTTGGCATAGAGCTGTGAAGTTTGCCGGTGTTCTCAGGATATGACGCATTTCAGTAATCGCGCAAGCATAGAACTGATCAGGCAGTGTCGTGAACCGTCGTAAAACACGTTGAGTTTCTGCGCATGCGCAGAACGGATCTTACAGGCGGTAGGCCTACGGATCGGGAACTGACAGTCTGGTGTCAACCAGGCTAAACGCCGGTGAGACGGCAGTAAGACGTGTGCTTAGGGACCGTCTACAAACTACAACACTGAAAAGAGATACAACCAGGCCCGGATTATCCATAAGGGCACTTGGGCCAGTGCCCAGGGGCACCAACCATTCACAACCAGAGGGGGGCACCACATGACACAAGCTTTAACAATATTTTCCGTAAATGGTTATATTATTCACTTGAAATTGTTAAAAGACCATACATTACTCGTTTATAACACTAATTTCACTAATAATAATATATTATAAATAAATCAATATTACATGACCACTATCACTCCCCTCACCAATCTGTCAGAGTTGAGTTGGTCCACAGGTTTGGTTGCCTAAATGTTTAGGGGATGGGGGGTTTAACAATAATCAAAAGTGGCCAGTATAAAAAATGATAAATGGTTGGCTTTCTTGATTCTATGTAATTGGCAAGCAAAGAAAAACATTTTTCACACAAACCAACCCACCTCTGGGTGAGACTTGGTTGCGCCAAACGTTCCACAGCACGGCCAGCACGGCGCTTCGTGAGCTTATTCAGAGAAATAAAAGACTGGTCCACAGTTTGCGCTTCTTTTCCTAGAACTCATATTTCTTTCAGAGGACTTTGTGCAATGAATCAATATTCTTAGATCTAATATTGATAGTCTTTTGGGTCCGTGTACGTTTTGATAGTTTGTTTTTTCGTTTGAACCACAAAACAAAATAACGAGAAATCAGCTGTTTTTCGTTTGTCGTTTCAAACCAAAAACAAAGAAACGGTAAAAAAAAGAGCCGTTCTCCCGTTTTTGGTTTCTGAATTCAAAAACGAAAAACGACTAAACACAATTCAAATAACGGTCCGATTTTTTTTTTTTAAATTCCTTTTTTTCATTTCTCCGTTTGAATATCTACAGTAAAAGAAAGACAGGTTGGCCAAGTGACCCGGAAGTAATAGTAAATATAGCCTATAAAACAGCCAAGCTTTTAGAACGGTCATAATATGCAGCACTAACGTTATACCAGAGTAACGTTAGAAGAAAAAAAATCAATCAATAAATAGGCTTATATAAACCTGGACCGAAAGAAATATGTTAGCACCAGTAGTTTATTACAGTGATTTAATATCGTGCCTATCCACGTACACATCACCAGTCACGTCTAATGAGCGCATTGTTTGGTTCAATACAGTTGGTAATAGTTAACCTAAGAACTTATTGTGTGTGCAGAGTTGTTACTGTTAGCACTATATTATATAATGAAATTAATATTTAATGTGGTTTCCACAGTAATGGACCAAACTGTTCCCTCTTTCTACCAGCAGGTGGCAGTATTTAAATGACTGTTTTAAATCAAGATTATTGATACAGATGCATTTATTGTTGTTCATTTCATTTGGTTTTTGATTTTGATTTTATTTGCAACCTAGTTATCATCATCATCATTCACCCCCAGCCCAGAGTTAAACCTGCATGCCCTTCTGTTTTAACCTGATTCTAACACTGCTATCAGATTCTTAGCAGCTCAGACAACCAACTCCCATCAGAAATGTCCTAATGTAGGCCATCTGGCCAAAAGAATGATTTAGCAGTGTGCTATATACTGTGTGAATTTTTCTTCTCTATACACATCCCAGTGTGTATAACATACAACACTCCCATTTGTCATGCAAGTGAAGAGAATCTATACAAGTCTTAAACATGTATTCAACATATATAGCACATACATGCTTTCAAAGGCATTGTATGTACAATCTATGGCTGCAGAACATTTACTGTGAAGCCCTAAGGTAAGAACATTTTACCATGTCCTCAAAAGAAAGTCCAAAAACATAATTACATTACTAAAAACAGGCTGTCTACGCTGAGTACATCAGCAATAACTGCAACAAAATGTTTCCACTAACTTTTGAACAGTCCTGCTTATTGACTTGGACAAATCGTTGCCCATTCTTCTGTACAGAACAGCTTCAACTCTTGGATGTTGGTGGGTTTCCTCACATGAGCTGCTTGCTTCCTCATCCTTCCACAACATTTCAGACATTTTAAGGTCAGAACTTTTGACTTGGCCTTTCCAAAACATTCACTTTATTCTTCTTTAAGGTAGGTGGGTAGATTTATTTTGTCACAATATAACAGGTTATATAGTATAAAGTATAAATTGAGTTTGTAACTCGCTTCGACTTACATAGCAGACATTAGTGATAGAGTTTAAGAGTCTGATAGCTTGGGGGAAAAAGCTGCTCTGCAGTCTGGTGGTGCGGCAGCAGAAACTTCTATATCTCTTCCCAGAAGGCACCAGGGTGAACAGGCTGTGGCTGGGTGGGTACTGTCCTTTAGTATCCTTTGGGCTCTGCGTAGGCAACTCACCTCACCGACATGGGCGTAAATCTGATCTAACAGTAGGGGGGGACAATAAACATAAAATTTCTGAAGAGCAATTTTTGAAGGGGACACAAATAATACAGCTACAATTATACTCGTAGAGGACATGTGTCCTCCAAGCCACAAAAATACTTTAAAACATAATGACTTATTTAGAAAAAGTGTCCCCATATAAAATAAATACAATACTTTTGTACACTTGTTAAATTAGCTGATCATAATGTAAATTAGTGAGCCACTAGTAAAGCTCATCAAATATGAATTAGGTTCATAGGTTCACCACGCGGTCAAATTATAATTATAAAATGATCTCCGCATAAATATTAGGTTTCGTCTGGGACGGAGGATAGCCTATATATTTAACTGCAGCAAACCCACTGATCAGCTACTTCAAACACAACTATAATATTAACCCTAATATCAGTTCACACACATAACGTTAGGCTTATCGCCGTGGTAACGTTAGTTGTAGTAGTGGGTGCATTTCTATCCAACAAACTATTAAACAAGCTAGCTAACGTTACATTATATTACACTAACATAGCAAACTTTTTGTCATAACTAATTCATTAATTACTCAGCATCATTTCTATTTGAGAAAAGAACAACTTCATCCGATGTTTAATGTGAATAAGACAGCCTTGAACCGCCTACGTACTACATTCCTGTCACTACCTGATGTGACTGTGAGTCGAGTGAAGATGGGTAACGTACAGCAGGCAGTGGACCAAACCACTGGGAGGCAAGGGAGGGGGGACTCAAAATGTTTCTATATTTAAAAAGCATGTTTTGGTGTTTGTATTGTTTTACTACTTACAAGATATTTTAAGTATACATCATTATGTTATTTACAATACACAGCATTGTTTTAATGATATTTCTAGGGGGGGACAACCCTTAGAAGGGGGGGGGGGGGGTCCTGACCCCCCCGATCTCCCTGGGATTTACGCCCTTGCTCACCGACATCACTGATGCTCGGGAGATGGGTACCAATGATCTTCTGAGCAGTTTTAATCTCCCGCTGCAGAGCCCTCCGGTCCTGGGCCGTGCACATCCCATGCCAGTTTGTGATGTTTCCAGTCAGGTGATCACCACGTCATCAACACATTTGCTGATATAAGATGTCACACTGATGATGTATAATGCTCAAGGCTCTGCTGGGTGGAGACCTCATCTGTCCACACTTTGACTGTCCTTATTTATGATCAGACTTGCAGCACTGTCTTTACATTTCAATGAAAGCTTAAATGTTAACATAAAAATGTTTTAGAATGGCATAAAATGAAGAAATGAGAATGTGTCTGTACACCTAGCCTATGTGTCTTAAGCAGCATAAGCAATCAACATTTGTTTGCTTTCACTCCCTCTGACTGCAGCTCAATATATCCTTTGGACTGTGCAATGACAGATATCGTAGCAATAGATGATTGAGAAGTGAACTGTACATCACTACGATGCATGAACTTTATCTGAAAAATGGGTGTATGTAAAAGTAAAAATACAATTCCATAAATGATATTCCATAAATATTATAATAACTTTAGGAGGTGTTCTCTGTAGTGTGGTTCTGTAGCAATACATAATGATGGCAGTTGTTAAGTAGGCTATTCTGCTTAATATTACCAATATGCCTAGTAATTGCGACAAGAACTAGCCTTTATAATCAATCTGGAATGTAAACAAAACGTTTTCAAGGTACACATTTCAAAGAAAACTACTTGAATGAATGAGGTGCTAGAAAAACAAAATGCATCCGGCGGTATCCAATGATAGCCCCACCATGGGCCCAACACTTTTCTGTAGCTTTTCCATAGACAGCTTTTCAAAGCTGCCTCCAAATAATGACCCCCTTGGGCTTCCGTTAATTCAAAGATTTTGCGCCAACGAATGGCTGTATCTAAAAAGCGCCAAAGTCATGTAAATACTGCCACCTGCTGGTAGAAAGGGGGGACAGTTTGGTCCATTACCGTGGAAACCTGTGATGGCGTGGACATTTCTGTTGCCTGTTTTATTCATTTATATTGCCTTGTTTAGTTATTTCTGTAGGTTTCCTGTGTTTGTATATTTATTCTGTATTTTTCTGTTGTGTAAATTTATCTTGTGTTGTATTTCCCGGTTTATGTTCTATTTCCTGTTTTATTTTGACAGTCTGTGTTTGATCTTGTCTTGTTTAGTTTTACTTTCTGTTTTCCCACCTTGTCTGATTGTCCTGCCCCACCCTAATGTGCTTCACCTGTTGTATCACCTGTCCCTCGTTTGTTCATTACCCCTTGTATTTAACCCCGTGTTCCCTTTGTCTCTTGTCAGATCATTTTGTTTCCTCGTGCCGCCTGTGTGTATCTCTCTGTGTTCCGTCCTGTGGATTTTCCAAGCCTTTGTTCTGCCGTTGTTTTTGTTTTATTAAAAATCATTGAGCTCACACCATCTCCTGCCTGCCGTCTCCCTCTGCATTTGGGTCCACCATCTCTCACCATATCACAGAAACCACAATAAATATTCATTTCATTATATAATATAGTGCTAACAGTAACAACTCTGCACACACAATAAGTTCTTAGGTTAACTATTACCAACTGTATTGAACCAAACAATGCGCTCATTAAACGTGACTGGTGATTTATTGCTGATGCAGTTATTGCTGATGTACTCAGCGTAGACAGCCTGTTTTTAGTAATGTAATTATGTTTTTGGACTTTCTTTTGAGGACATGGTAAAATGTTCTTACCTTAGGGCTTCACAGTAAATGTTCTGCAGCCATAGATTGTACATACAATGCCTTTGAAAGCATGTATGTGCTATATATGTTGAATACATGTTTAAGACTTGTATAGATTCTCTTCACTTGCATGACAAATGGGAGTGTTGTATGTTATACACACTGGGATGTGTATAGAGAAGAAAGATTCACACAGTATATAGCACACTGCTAAATCATTCTTTTGGCCAGATGGCCTACATTAGGACATTTCTGATGGGAGTTGGTTGTCTGAGCTGCTAAGAATCTGATAGCAGTGTTAGAATCAGGTTAAAACAGAAGGGCATGCAGGTTGAACTCTGGGCTGGGGGTGAATGATGATGATGATAACTAGGTTGCAAATAAAATCAAAATCAAAAACCAAATGAAATGAACAACAATAAATGCATCTGTATCAATAATCTTGATTTAAAACAGTCATTTAAATACTGCCACCTGCTGGTAGAAAGAGGGAACAGTTTGGTCCATTACTGTGGAAACCACATTAAATATTAATTTCATTATATAATATAGTGCTAACAGTAACAACTCTGCACACACAATAAGTTCTTAGGTTAACTATTACCAACTGTATTGAACCAAACAATGCGCTCATTAGACGTGACTGGTGATGTGTACGTGGATAGGCACGATATTAAATCACTGTAATCAACTACTGGTGCTAACATATTTCTTTCGGTCCAGGTTTATATAAGCCTATTTATTGATTGATTTTATTTCTTCTAACGTTACTCTGGTATAACGTTAGTGCTGCATATTATGACCGTTCTAAAAGCTTGGCTGTTTTATAGGCTATATTTACTATTACTTCCGGGTCACTTGGCCAACCTGTCTTTCTTTTACTGTAGATATTCAAACGGAGAAATGAAAAAAGGAATTTCAAAAAAAAAAATCGGACCGTTATTTGAATTGTGTTTAGTCGTTTTTCGTTTTTGGATTCAGAAACCAAAAACGGGAGAACGGCTCTTTTTTTTACCGTTTCTTTGTTTTTGGTTTGAAACGACAAACGAAAAACAGCTGATTTCTCGTTATTTTGTTTTGTGGTTCAAACGAAAAAACAAACTATCAAAACGTACACGGACCCTTTTGTCCATAGGTTGAGGTATAGTGCCCAGGGGCACCACATTGTCTTAATACGGGGCTGGATACAACAAACATATTTATTAATTACGATACGTGCTGGCGGCAGGAAACTTTACTCTGTGTGTCTGCGCCTCATCCATGATGTACAACGTAGCGGGACAACGTAGCGGGACAACGTAGCGGGACAACGTAGCGGGACAACTTGGTGGGCGTTGTCTTCTCAGCGTGAGAAATACAAGGTGTGGCGTGTGAGCATACGAACTGAGTCCTTTTTCAAGTAAACCGACGACGTGAACGCAAAAAAGAACTGAGTCCCTTTTATGTTGGTCCACTTTAAGAGGACTGAGTTTGGTTCGTTTAAAGATGACTATATGTAAAAAAAAAAAAACACCCTTAATAATCTAAATCTGCAAAGTAACTAAGGGCATTTTCACACCTATAGTTTGTTTGCTTTGGTCCAAATCAGTTGATGAGTTTGTAAACTTGGAGCGATTTCCCCTTGGTTTGGTTTGGTTTCACACCTGGAAAAATTCAAGAGTACCAAAATGTGTTATTACAAATCATGCAAGAACGTTCACTCCTCTTATTGGTCGGATGTGTCTGGGGGCGGGAGCAAGAAAGTAAGTACAGGAAGAAAGTTATGTGTTCTGGACTAGTACATATTTATTCCATCTCCATTGTCAAACCAGCTCATTTCATTCCAATAATCAGACATTGTTTCTCGAGCGATGTTACTACGTCTGCTCTGTTTCTCTCTAACTGGAAGAAACTGTTTCTGTGAGAGAAACACTACAAGCTGCTACAGTCAGCTGCTCTGCTGCATCGCAGATTGCAAATCACACCTGACTACAGGAGACATTGGCTCAGACTTGTTGAGTACATACGTATAGTTGGGTCGGTTTGAGGTTGGATCACATTCTCACCACAAACGAACCGCTCCAGAGTTGGATTGAAAGCGCACCGAGACCACCCCATCAAGCAGGTGTCAGTACGCTTGTTTGGTCCGCTATTGGTGCGCACCCGAGTGTGATTGCCGCGTTCTCACCTGCCCAAATGAACTGCACCAGTGGGGCAAACTAACTCTAGTACGATTCAACCGAACTAAATGAGGCAGGTGTGAAAGCGCTAGGGCTGAAAGATTTTGGGAAAAAAAATCTATTTGCGATTTTTCTGCCAGATATTGCGATTACGATTCGATTTGCGATTATTATTTTTTTTAACTTTAGGTAAAGTTCAATATTCCTTGTGTAACAGATAAAACATGTCATGGAGCATTATAACATGAGACACCATACAAACTGCTCTATATTCTTATGCAAGGATGAAAACATAGATATGAAATGCCAGTGTTTTTTCTTTTAATAAGCATGGAACATTACACTTCAAACACAGAACATTTATCACAAAAGCTAAAGTTATAATAATAAAACACAATTCCAATAAAAATATCAGTACTTTCCTGTAAACTGAAATGTCTGATACGCTTCAGTCCAACAGCAGCAATTACATATTACACCTTCTACCATCATGTTAAATAAAGTAATAAAAATAAATGAAAAATCCACTGAAAATAGGACATTTCTGTTAATCCATGATTTGTTACATTATTCCAGCATTTATCTTATGAAAAAACAGTAAATATAATAATAAAAAGAAGAATATAAAAATGTTGAACCAAACATTCAACTAAATATTGCACATTTGATTGATCTCAGTCTTCACGATAAGCTAATCGCATTCTTCCAAATCTCGACGATTAATTGTTCAGCCCGAAAGCGTTCTAAAGTTGTCAAATAAATGTAGAGTATAAAGTATAAAGTAACATAAAATGGAAATACTCAATTAAAGTATCATAACATTGTACTCAAGTACAGTACTTGAGTTAATATACTTAGTTACTTTCCACAATGTTGTTTTCTAGTTATCTAGAACAGTTAATCTTGTTAAAAATGAAACACAGTGTTAAAGTTTATGAAGCAGGACACACAGAATGACACATGGCTTGAGTTGAGCATTATTGTGATTTAATTTACTATGTCTTATATCACAAAGAAAGTCTTTAAAAATGCAGACTAGGATTTCTGTATATAAACTGTACACAAAAAGCAAGGCACTATACATTCAGATATAACAAGCTGCTGTTTCTCTTTCTCGTAGAGGTCAAACCTTTAAAATTACAATTCTTACATCTCAGTAAGTCCAGAGCCACTTGAGCAGTTTAACACAACCGAGCGACACGAGTTCCTTACGTGGCCTGACAGCATCCAGACACTATAGACAACAAATAGAATGACAACTTTCCTTACAACATCTGACGTGACAGGATTTGTTTTTACATAGATACAGACACATTTACACAAATAAACATTACAAACATTATATACAATCATTCACACATACGTACAAAACCATAGCATGGCACTCTGACACCGAGCGTTCTAGTGTGCACATTTTCATCCGTTAAGTCCACGAGTGGTGACTTTTAATGTTTGGAGGAAACTCCAAATACGCACAAATACCATGTATGAACCAAAGCAAGGTGTTTTTACCTTCTCTTAAACCGTTTTGAATTTCATTTTGTTATATAATGACAAAGTTGAAAGGTAAAGCATGACTATAAGCAAGGCGAGTGCATCTCCAGTCTCATCCTTCATGTAGGTTTTCTTCCGATTCTGATACTTTCTATCTCGATGTCCTCGCGTCTTACCACCAAAACAGGTTTCACAGGTATGTGACATTTCCTGTGTCTCCATCTCAAACCACCTTCCGTCTTCCATTTAAAAACTTCCTCAAAACAATCCTTTGGCCTTCTTTAAGTTCACTTGCTTCCACCCTGGTAAACCTTCATATTCCTCTCTCTTCATCTCCAAAGCCTTCTGCAATCGGAAAGAGAGACACATGTAGTTAATTAAATCAGGAAGACAACGACACAAGGAATTGGACTTGAATTTCAAATACAGTGTCAAAGGGAAGTATTGGTGTTTGGTGTAACTGACAATAGGAGTGGAGCTGTCAACCGTGGGTCACTGTAGCTAGTACTGAAGGAAAAATGACTCAACAAATGCAATTTTATGATCTGTAGAAATGTTTAGTTGTTTTACCTCAAGGAAGGTTATCATTTTTAAAATTGCAGTAAATCTTGTTTACTTTTTAAGTGAGGATGTTTATGCTAAACCATCTTTTAAACATGCCTGAATGTTTCTACTGCAAGTTCCTCTACACCAGAAAGTCGTATTGTCAGGTACATGGACCAAAAACTCTGAAAGCACCAAGAAATATTTCTTTGTTCTCTCAGTTAGATGTCAATGCTAAAATGCAGTTTCAGATTATTCATATTAAAGTGCATCATACAGGTTTCTATGAGAAAATAAAGCAATGTCTTGTACATTTTGGACTTATCTGGTATATATATTTTTGCTAATTTACGTCTGGTAATTCAGTTTCTGTTATAATACACTTGTTGTTTGGTCAATACTGGTCAGTAAGAGAACCCACGCACTGATGTCATGTTAATAATGTACAGTATATGTGGGTTGTTAGCAAACCAAATCTATCTTACAAGGACAGTTTAGTTGTTTCAGTGATTGCATGCCTCCATTTTGTGCTCCACAGACTGCAGTGTAGCTGAGGGTGGTGGAAGGTGTGTGTGTGTGTGTGTGTGTGTGTGTGTGTGTGTGTGTGTGTGTGTGTGTGTGTTTTAAGGCTGGGCGATATGGACCAAAAATCATATCTCGGTATTATTTGGCTAAATGGCGATACACTATATATATATATATATCTCTGACAAAGTGGGTTAACTGTTCCTTTTTAAGTCAAAGCCACATGTGAGATGTCACAAGCAGTTTTATTAAAACAGATTGTGATCAAATCAGAGGGGGAGTGCGATGGACTGAAGTGTATGATACAAAAACTTTCTTGATCATGAAGCTAAGATAGTTACTGTACAATCATCTGGTTTATCATCAAAGTATCTGAACTACACTGCAGACTGTATTCTGTACTGACATAGTGACAGCTGACTCATTATGAACGGGTCCTGCGCGGGTTGAATGTGCATCGGCGGATCAGCAGCATTACAAACGTCTCGTGTATGTAATGTCTGTATCATCACTGCGCTGCATTTTTATGAACTATGATTATCTGACCATGGGTCACAACTCTCTCCCGGGTCCAGCAGGCACCTTCTCACACGCTATATTACTCATGGAACTGAGTGGAAGTGGGGGCAGGGCAGTGCGGAGAGTGAGAGGAGAGGATCTAAACACAGGCACGGCTTTACAGAAGAAATGGGTTATGTAACACAACATTAAACCCTATTTATATAAAAACTGTATTGTCTAATCCCATATCTCGTTTGAAAGATATATTGATATAAGGTCAAATATCAACATACCGCCCAGCCCGAGTGTGTGTGTGTGTGTAGAAGAGAAGAGTAGTGGCAGCAGCAGAGAAGTGTACAGGAGTGTGGTGTAGTCAAAGGTGTTGGAGAGGAACAATGGCTGCACATTTCAAAGTCTCAATTATCATAACAGTTTCAATTTGACAAAAGTTGTGTTTAAACACCTCATTTACAACCTCAGCTGTTCATATTACTGTGAGGAAGTGTGTTAAAAACATCTGAATCCAAGTTAATCATCGAGGGCCCATTTCTGCTGGAAAAAAATGAATTACTCATTACTAACTACTTCAAAATTATGAGATAAAGACAAAACTTTGACTTACTATGGCTGCACCTATCAATCTAATTTTCAGAGACCAAAGTGACGCCCTCAAAAGTATGTTGTTTGACTGACCAACAGTCCAAAACCCCCAAAAAGTGTCTTCAAAAATGACACAAAACAGAGAAAAGCATCAAATCCTCACATAGAAAAGAGCCAAACAATGTTTGATGTCATTGTTTGAAGAATTACAATTCATCGATTATCAAAATAGAGGCTAATTTATTTTCTGACTAATCAATTTTTTATCATTCCTTATATTTCGTCTCTTTTTTTCTGAGCAGAAATGGGATCTAAGTTTAGATTTTAGGTAGGTGTCATTTTATGTTTGTTATCTACTGTGTGAAGAGCTGTGAGTGCCAAATCCTTTGTGACTGCAGCTGATATAAAGGACCTGACTGACTATGATGTCTAACAGAGTAATCAGGATGTTCTTTTCAGATGTAATCGTGCAGCCAAGTGCTAAACTTCCCTCCTCAACCAGCGCCACAGAGAGGAGTGACACAGGAGTTTTTAAACCACATGAAGAAAGAAAGAAAAACACAGTGCTGACGTGCTGGGAAAAGAAGGACAGGTCACCTGAATGCTAATGAATCGCATGAGTGGCTCTTACCTGAATATACCTACAACTTGGTCTGTAAAGTGAGAGAGAGTTACATGGGGTTAGGATGAATACGGAGTTGTAGATTTAGAGGAAAATCCACCTTTGAATAGTCTTAATTTTTAATTTATACATAAACTATGATCAGTTTCAAGATGAAGAAGAACATCTTTTATCATTTACTGGTTTTGATGTACTCAGTCATTGATTTCTTACAGGGATGATGGATGACTAATTGACTAAATTAATCACAAACCTCTCCACATCTCCCTGTTCTTCATTCTCTAATTAGTCTTGAGTGGTAAAACAAATACTCACTGTTAACCACTCTGTCAGTGTCGGCTAAAGCATAAAGAGAATTAAACATCAGATCTTTTCCTGTGATGAGGAACTCTATTTAATGCATGTGCGGCTTCATATTTATATAAAAATTGCCTCTTTAAATTACCAAAATGTCCTAAAAAGTCTGATCAACAGTGGGAAAACAGGCTCCAAACATGGATGTGTGTTATTGACCCTAACTCCAACATTACAAACAATAAATTAAAAATATCAGGTTTGTGCAGCAGTTTTGTTTCACGGTATACTGACCTCAAAGTCCTGTTCAGACAGGTAGATCTCGAGGCGGAGCGGGTCGACTCCCTCTGGGAGCGGCCGGGCCTGCAGCTGAGCCAGAGGGAAGGTGTTCTGGCAGAGCCGGGCCAACACGTCCTCCACCAGGATAATCTGGTTACACACCTCCGCCTCCTGCAGCCACAACACAGGACATGGCATCAAATCCTTTACAATGACTGCAGCTGTTTGGACAATTAGTTTACATGTGTGAGAGAATATGTGTGGGAACAATTAGAGGTGAAGAACCCAGCTGTGTGTGTACATATACAGTGTAGTCTCGCATTGCCAGACCTATGTCCACATGTTCTGGGATAGGAGAAAAAAAAACACTCTGGGTTGTTTGCATTTCTTTAAACCAATCGCAATCGTCTTGGGCGGTGCTAAGCTCCGGAGGCAGCGACGGTGGCTCTGCTAAATAGTCTCGGGAAGGAGCTTGTTTTGGTGGAATAGTCGCATCCCGCAAAAGAAATTGCCACATACAATATTAAATGAAGTTATCTGTTGACACAATACAGTAACATGAGCTATTTAAATTAGCTGGATACATGGTTGAACCTCATTTGCTCTTACCAGTGTATCGTTGTGTGTACTTCGTCCACAGCAATTCCACCGATCGGTTCCAAAACGTCCCAGTTAGAGAGGAAAATCCCTAAACATATTCTTTGTAAATCTTTACAATCATTCCCAGAAAGAACCAAGCAGGCCTGCCTTGTTGCACAATCCAAATTTTCTTCCAAACTTGACATTGTCAGCGTGTAGCTTGCTAGCTTGTTGTTGTTTCCCGAAGAAAACAGAGTTTGAGAACGGCAACACACATTATCCTGGAAATGAACTTCCGTCTAACCAGCCTATATACAGTGTAGCAAGTGTTTTGGTATAAAAGAGGACAGGTGCAGAGGGTTGGAGACCAGGTGTGTGTTCATGTGTCATGTCTGCATCATTTATTTTAGTGTGTGGCTGTGGCCAAAGCAGCGTCTGTAATTCCACCGATGTACGGCCGAGAGTTGTTGGGCGTTGCGGTGCATGTTGCTCACCCTCTCAGTGATCTCAGCCACGTCCTCTCGGTGCTCCCAGCTGGGAAACATGTTGGTGAAGGTGAGCGGCTCCAGGCCGGCGTGGATCAGATACGACTTCTGAGGCTTCTTCTCGTTCTTCTCTGCATGAGAAAATCATCACAATAATTCTGACCTGAAGTTAATAAAAAAATGATTGATATGACTCAAATTTGCACTTCAACTTGGTTTTCTGAATACTCCCATATACATTTCAGCTGGTTTAATTTAACATAATAATAATAAATGACAAAGTACTTGTGATCAAATGCGAACACTTTATCAAAGTTAAAATGACAGTTAATGACTTTTTTACCTAAAACATTGGCCAAAGACATTAGCAACTTCACATCCATAAACAAAGTGCGTGGCAACCTGGAAAATTTGTGCATTTTTGGGTGTCCATCAGTGGCCAGGATTTAAAATATTAACATATTCTAACACCTATCACGAGTTACTCACTGAAGCATTTCTTTGACCATTGCCTTGCGTACCTTTGCAGTACTGCAGCACCGTCTCCATGGCACACTTCCTGTCTGCATCCCAGCGGATGCGAGCCGACCCGGTGCTCTCGCTGTCCTGAGGCCACCAGCCCTGCCACAGGTAAACCTCGTGGAAGTTATCCACCAAGAACAACGCTGTCAGGGAAAGAAATAATAATATGACAGGGGTCAGCATGCATACCTGCAAACTCAGAAAAGCTGAAAAAGGTGACACATCATAGAAAATATATCGATATAAGGCAAAATATCGATATATCGCCCAGGCCTTCTGGCAATAGGTGTGCAAGAGAGGTTTTTGGAAATGTTTCAATCCACATGCCAAATGACCTTTTTCACAGCCATTTGTGGGAGCACAGCCTGTTATTTACGGTAGTTTGATTGACTTTTTCCCCATCTGCATCCCGCGAAGACCCACCCTACTTTGCCTCTGATTGGCTAATACGTGTTGCCTTCTTCACAGAATGCGGCGCAAGGAAAAAAAAAACACTGCCTGAGCGGGCTAGGTAGATGACGGCAGACTCAATGCTGATGTGGCACACAGATTAACAAGAACATTTTAAAATTACATTTCATATTAAAAAGGCTGCCCCTGCTATATGGTATCTGTCAGTATAAGACATGTATACACCCCGCACAAGCTGCAAAGGTGTAGGTCGGTAACGTGCAGACAAAATATATAACATAGGTATAGTCTTTTTTAGACATTTTAATGCAGAAATATTACATATGATAAATTTAAAGGGAAAAAAACAGGCCTCACTTGGTCATGGTGTATTTATTGCAATTAGTTTGTGTGTCTGGGCCTCACCAGGTTGTTGCGGTGCGTTGTACAGGTCTTCTTGCAGGAAAGGCAGGGAGCTGACCAGGTCTGGAGCTCTGGACGGGTGGAAGAACTCATTTGCCGCAAAGTCTCCAGATGTGCTGCTCAGCTGGAAAAGCCGTGGGGTGAAGTTGAATTTACCTGGATCTGAAAAAAGAAAAACCAGAAACCAATATGCAACAAGAAATACCATTCCTCCAAGTTTCACATCCCAATGTGGCACAGAGGTTCGGCACTGTGAGTCGCTCCTCAAGACTTTATATTTTCTGTCTTGGTCTTGTTTATGTGTTGATCACATATTCTCTGATTAAATTAATCAATTGAGTTTACTTTATACGATATAGTTTTTGATCAATATAGATGAATGTGTGGAGAGAACGTGTTTTTTAGTTTAACTATCTAAACTTAACAGGAGTAGCACTCTGAATTTTGTTGTATGTTTTTAATGTGGCAATGACAATAAAGGCATTGTCTTTTCTTTCAGAGCAAAGTGTTTGTCCTGCTGTTTAAGACAACATTAAACAATGAGGGATTTGAGACTTTTGGCTTTTATTGTTGAATTAAAAAAAATAGCTGTTGTACTCAGAAAAAGACACCACCCCTAAAACTATTGTTTTCATAATGGTACCATATTCTAGGTGTACTATTGGCAGCAGCCAGACTAAAGGCCTTTCAAAAGGTTTACATTTGACCGCCATAACTTTACTTGGACATTTTTAGGTGCCAAAATATCCCAAAAAGAATTGTACGAGCTGTGACTGAGGTGAGACATTGACATCTGACTGAGGGTAAATGTACAAGTGTAAATGGACAAGTGTATATAAATAAGTAACCAAAGTATGTGGGTACACAGTGTACCTTGCAGCATACAGTCGTAGGCCTTCCTGTCTTTCCTCCCGAGTGCCTCCCAGAATCCCAGAGGCTCCGCTCCCTCATCACACTCATGGATGGTCACCTTACTGCTGCTGTGGAGACCCGCCTCCAGTGGACACCTGACAGGGAAACACAACTCATGTTCCATGGCAACCAAAAGCCCCACAACACCAACCACTGACTAGATGTAGGGCTGGGCAATGTATCGATATGATATTGATATCGTGATACAAGATTAGATTTCGCCTTCGATTTTGGATAGCTTAATACTGTATTATGGCATATGTGTCCATCCTTTATGTCCTAAGATGCTTCGCTGATCCTACGTAAATATTATTATGTTGATTTTATGTTGATTTTAGAATGTTGTTTCTTGTTACATGTTTGTGTTGTGAAGTAGAGGGTGACACAGGAATCAATTGTCGATTCCAACCCATCCCGAGCCCATGAAAATACTCCCGTCACATCCCGATCACGTGACTGCCCCCCCCCCCCCCCCCCCGAGAGAATAAATCCCAAGAGAAAAATTCCCGTCCCGCTTCCGTTTCGTTCCATATGTAGTCTGAAGTTATCAGATTCTGTGTGTGTGTGTGTGTGTGTGTGTGTGTGTGTGTGTGTGCGCACAGTTACAACGATGGCCCGAGGGAGCGAGAGCTGCTCCTCTGCTCTGCTGCGCTGATGTTGTTGTGTGAATGCAGCACTGCAGAGCCGTTTGTCTCTCACTGCTGGGTGGGTTAGGGTTAGGTAGTGACAATTTTTCGAGACTCCCGCAGGTCATGGGAGTATTCCCAATCAACAAATGTATTGTGAGTTGTAAGTGGTTCTCTTTTCTAAAACGAAATGCCTCGCAATCTTTGGGCGCACTCATCGCATTGCAGCGTCATTTTTTAATTTAATCTCTGGCTCCATGCCGCTCGCTCACGTTGACTTCTATGCTCTATCTGTCCCGAACACGTTACCGACAGTGAAATTGACTCCCGTACCGCGGGAATTACGTGACCTGGGGAGTCCCGAAAAACTGTCACCCACTATTGTGAAGTAACAGATTGTAGCACTATGCCCGAGACAAATTTCCCCTCCGGGACAATAAAGTGTACTGAGTGATACTGAGGTATTTGGCCTAAATATCGTGATATTTGATTTTCTCCGTATTGCCCAGCTCTAGCTAGTTGTAATCATTTTAATCAAGTGTTCATTTTTGGAAATGAAAGTCATCCCAAATCATTCCTTTTATAAAGCTCACTGTTCTTTGATCTTGAGCGTGGCCGTCTTCCCCACGCTGCGCGTGTGGAGCTGCGTCTTACAGCCGTGCCACAGGTAGATGATGGCCTTGTTGATGTTGAGCAGGATCATGGAGGCTCTGGAGCGCAGGCTGCTGCAGTGACATGCCACCTCCAGCAGGTGGCCCTCCAGCGGAACCTCGCCCCGCACACAGTACAGACGCCACTCACCTGCACACAGAGCAGCGGGGGAATGGGATCAGTGAGAAGGTTTCATTTATCATATTGGAAGACTAACAAAGCCAAGTGTTCTGTAAGTAAATTACAAAACACATCTCAAAATAATAACATTGTATGACATTTACTTTCATAGTAGTAAAACTGTCAAGATCAAGATAATGCGAAGTAAGCACCGACTTAAGAATGCTACATATCAAATTTGGAGTTGAATTATTGCCAAATATACCTTATATTGCCTTGCATTTCACAAATTACCACTTGAAATAGTTATCATATTAACTTTAGTTTGTCCAAAAACTTTTCAAGTGGAGCTTCAGCAGTTGATGTTTTATAATTAAGTTTTTAACTGCTGCCTACATTTAAAGAATTTGTAGGAAAAAATAAGGTTCTGTTGGCACACAAGCAAACATCATTTGGGGAACCTATTCTGGTTAAGAAAAACTATTGTTTTGAACAACAACTGAGCTTTGTAGACATTAGATCAAGAATAAAAGAAACAGAATTGTTCAAATGTTTACTCTGAGTGTTCTCCTCCTCCTCCTCCCTTTTTCCAGCATGGACGATCATTGCGCCGTTGAAGCACTGCAGGAAACATGGAGGCTCCTTTCCCTGCTGCACCTGAACCTGCAACACACAGACCGGGAACCAGTTATAACACTAATGCAAAAAAAAATACTACTTTAATGCCTACATACAGTAGTGTGCTCATAGGTAGGCAGGAATCTGGAGAACCTATTGCAAGAAACCAACATCAGGAAACATCTGGATATCATTGATTAAACTAATGATGATGCTACAAAATCAGTATTGACATAAAAAATAAGGTGTTTTTTCCCATACACTCAGTCCTTAATACAAAGGTTATTGTGTTATCTTGGGAGTCGGTGTGCAAGAGTGAACATTAAATTTAAGTTAAGTATCATCACTTAAACACTGAAGTGTCTACTTTTTACTTTCTGTTGGATTACTATTTAGCTTCTGTTCTGATTAGTTGGCTGGTGGGAAGCCATGTGTCCTGTACCTGCGCCCCTCTCTCCTCGTCCAGCTCCACCGTCATCAGCGCTGACGTTCCCTTCTCGCTGACGCTGGAGTGCCGACCCTGCCAGAAGAAGTAGCAGCATTTCTCCTTCCCCGGCCCGCTGCTCCTCGCCTCAGGGTTCTGCCTGCGACCGACTGGGACACACATTTAAAGACCAAAATATCAACAAATTACTCTAAGTTATCAATGCTGTTAAAATAATAATGTTGTTATTGCAGCAGAGGCCAAGTTCATCTCCCAGTGCAAACTAAAATCCTAACCTTGAAGCTTTTAAAAATGGTGCAGCTTACTCCTACTGCAGAAGAAGTCACTGATGTCGTTACTAGTTTGCCAGGGTCATATACATTTTACTGTTTGTGGGGTGATATGCGGCTGGGATTTGCCACAATGAATGTCATTACATTTATATACAATAAAATATTCAAATTTACCTGTGTTTGAACACTGTATACAGCTACATTAAGATTGTAATGCTTTTAAATTGAAGTTCCTCATACAAGTAATGCATTATTGTCGTTTTAAAGTTTTATAAACTTTGAAACAAATTCAGCTCATTGACTTTCTTTAAATTTCTACTTATAATAAACTACTGTGAACTTTCAAAGTGTTACTTGATTTGCCTCTTTGTCTGTTTTGTGTCCCATCTTTGCGGCTCAATTTATTTATTTTTCATAGCTTGCTGCTTTGTTTTGAAAACTGTTACACACAGTGCCATAATAATTAAGATTCTGATTACAAAACAGCAAAACTTGGTGCTCATTAAATTATTTTAACATGTTTAGCATGCTGTTTGGATTTGAATGCAGCTGCTGTGACATTTGTTTACCCTGTTTTATAGAGGTCGTAATTTGCATCTCCTAGTAAACTCAGGTGTTGGGAGTCCAAGGTAGTTGCTATGGTGCCGCTGGAAATTCCGCCGGACGTCCCTCTTTTCGACCAGATGTCCGTTACCTTCCTCTTTCTTTGTGTTGGCATTTTAAACTCCGGTGGATTTACAAGGACGGTGGATTTCTGAGGACTATGGTTAACTGCTCCTCAGATCTCTGCAGGGTAAATCCAGACAGCTAGCTAGACTATCTGTCCAATCTGAGTTGCACAACTAAAACAACTTTTGAACGTACACGTTCCACAAAAACGATTCCTGTGCTTAGCGCCCCCGATGACGATTGTGATTGGTTTAAAGAAATGCCAATAAACCAGAGCACGTTTCTCTCCCATCCCGGAATACTGTGTGGACTAACCTGACCCTCTTCTGCAGTGCTGTGGAGAAAGGTCTGGCAATGCCAGACTAAGTCCACAGTGACTCACCCGAGGTGTTGACTGTGTACTTCCATTTGACCACGTAGGCGTCTCCCTCGTGGAACTGGCCGATGCTCTGGCGCGGCAGGCGGCTGTAGTCAAACTCTAGGATGTGCCAGACGTCCACCGACACCGTGCTGATCTCCTGAGTCCTCATGTGGTCCTCGGTCTCCACCGGGCCGTGGCCACGGCCCACGTTCACCCCGTCCAAGATGGTGGAAACAGATGACTGGAGGACGGGCAGCATCAGGGTAGTGTCGTAGGGCCGGCATTCCCACCGCAGGGCCTCCTTATGATCAGAGCAAAAAACTATTAAGGGATGATGACAACCTGCAGCCTGATACAGGTATTGCTATTTTAGTCGTCAGTGGTAAAACATGAGCTCATTCTTTAATTCAAATTCAATTAAAAAAACACTCAATCCATTTCATCTCTCCACTCCTTTAAAACTGCCCTGTGTCTTCTTATTACAGAATCAACTGTACCTGTCCATAACACCTCTTTTTTCTCTTTCTTATTTTTTTCTTTTTCTCTTTCTTTGTTTGTTTGTGGCTGTTGCTGTTGTTTTGTTAATTGTTGTGTCTAATGTGACTGTAGTGTATATAACAATATACTATGAGATGCTACATCTCAAGGGGTTATTCCTAATAAAGAATTTCCAACAAATAACTGTATTTGTCCCTGAGGAGCAATTAAAAGGCACGAAGAGTAGCACATAAAAGGGACAATTCACAGACAACGTACAACTACAAATAAATATATAAAAGCATACATAGTAATGCATTGCATAACGCTGTGCGTTTTAAAGTGCTAATCAGTAACAAAAGTGATGCTTTCGTACAGCATCCACTGAAAGGCAAATGCTCTCTCATCCTTGTTTCGGTCCCAGCGTGTAACCAACTGTTCCTGGCAACACTGACTGAGATTAAGTGTGAGTGGCTCGCAGTCCAAAGAACAGATGGGGAGATAGAGAAAACATATTGAGACTCTTTGATGTGTGTGATCTTTGCAAGTAATGCAATCCTCCTCATGAAACAAGCGTTTGATTTTCACCTTCTGCTCAGGTACGAGCTCGCCACCTTCCTTTGGTGTTGGCGACTTTGCTTCAGTCCAGTCTACAAACTTCTCTTTGAACAAGATCGTCTCGTTGTGCTCTGTCAGCCTGCCGAATATCGCCCAATCAGGACGGCCCTGGCCCTTCCTGTCAATGAATGCACACACACACACACACACACACACACACACACACATACACACACACAAAGAAAAATGAAACAGATCAAAGAGCTTCGAGTAAAGTAAGACCATGCTCATTGAATGTGTGTGTGTGTGTGTGTGTGTGTGCAAATATGCATGTGAATTTAAAAATAGTTATAAGAGTGTTTTTATGTCCTCTATTGTTTTTTTTTAGATACTGTCTGTAATTGCTGTTGCTAGAATATAAAAGTAGCAGATATGAGCAATAATATCACCCTAAACAGACTATTTAGGGGCAAATGTGTCATAGTAATGAGGGTCCTGACAAGAACAGAAACACAAATGTGTTTATGCCTGTGTGTTTACTACTAGTCAATTACATTATGTCTTGGTTGGCATACTTAGTTTTGAAGCAAAGTTTTAAATTTGGGTTAGGTTAAGTTTAGGAGTAAGCTTTCAGAAAATGAATGCAAGTCAATCAAATGTTATTGCAAGGGATAATGTGTGTGTGTGTGTGTGTGTGTGTGTGTGTGTGTGTTTCCCACCTAGGTATGAGTGTGTTGCAGCCTCCAGGGTCCAGTGGGTTGATGTCACAGCAGGTGTAGTCAAAAGTCCCATTCCAAAGATGTTTGGCGAGCTGGAAGGCCACTTTCCTCTGGGCCAGGGTAACCTCCTTACCGTGCCACACATACACCTCACTGCCAAAGTCAAACACCAACACCTGCAGCAAGACAGCACACACAAGGGGGAAGCTTAGGTGAGTCGTTTTTTTTAATGTCCATGTTAACTAACACTATACAGTGGTTTAGTTTTGAATAAATGTTTGTCAAAGCACCATGTGGTCAATAAGTACATAAGTAAGTAATGACATAAGTAGTTAAAAAAAAGACCCATCTATATTGGATATATGTATATGGCAAATAGTAAAATATAAAAACACAAAATCTAAACATTAAGGAACAAACTGAGAGGATATAACAAACATACAAACAAATCACATGAAACTCAACTAATTTGACAACGTTTCATGAGAAGTAAGACTGTAAGATGTTCCATCATTAATATGCAAAATAACTAATGTGACTGCAGTGCACTTCTTGATGTTAGCCCCACTGTCTTGAACCTAATTAATTTTTTTAGCAGCAGTAGTACACAGATGGATGTAGGAGGTGCTCGCCATGCTGCTATGCTAAGCAACAAATTAAAACCAGCTTGAAGCACAGAGCTCCGCTTAAAAACTCTAAAACATCATAAATATTGATATTCAGAGCTTAGTGCCTTAAAGGAAAAGTCCATCATGAGAAACTCTTAAACGTTATTATGTTACGATTAAGACATACTTTATTGATCCCGCAAGGGGAAATTACAGTTTTCACTCTGTTAGTTATTACACACATTACACACAGGTCTGAAATACACACACATGCCCAGGACCTATACATGCACTAATGGAGACATGTCAGAGTTATAGCATGATGTAGAGCGACCTACTGTGGACAAACTCATGTTCTGATACTGTGTTACATTCTGGTGTCATGAGGCTACTGGCAACATAACAGCAGCTTCCACAGTCAGTCAAAGGGCAACTCAAAGCAGAGCTGAGCAGTGTCAGTTAAAAGGCACCACTCTTGATTAGAGTATAACATTTGATTTATCTTATCCAGGTTAGAAACACGGACCTCCTTGGGCGCCAGCAGAGAGCTGCGAGGGACCTTCCCCCACTCGTCATCATCAGGAACCAGTTTGTCATCCAGCAGTCTGAAGATACAGTTGGTTTCCACAATGGCGTTCTCAAACTGCTCATCCTCCTCAGGTGGACCTGCAGCTATAAGCACAATTAGACACACTGTAAAATACCAGCATGCATCAGAAAGTGTTGACAGTAAGGGTGTAACTCATAAGTTTTATCACGGTAAGATATTATATAAATTCTTTAGACAACAATATGATATTTGCTGGTATTACAAAGTCTGCCACGATAGGATTTCGATTTGATTCAATTCAGGGGCCTGCGATCAATATGAGACAATATTATTAATGCTCACTTACTGTAACACAATCAGTTACATTTCTATCATCTCACAAATATTACTGAGCTCTTCCAGACATTTAAATGAAAAACAAACTGTATTATTAATATTTTTACTTTGCATAGATGATACAGGATCGTTGATCATTGAATGGATCCTGATCCATGTATTGTTACACCCCCTGTTAACAGGGTATCTGTACACT
Organism: Zingel zingel; assembly: GCA_023566125.1. NCBI lineage: Eukaryota > Metazoa > Chordata > Actinopteri > Perciformes > Percidae > Zingel > Zingel zingel. Next base: position 34,296,688 of record CM042324.1, read on the forward strand.
CATTTTAAGACAATTTCAAGCCATGCAAGCCATTTTGAGAGCAACAACCTAAACTGAACATTAGGGGCTTAGGTCTTACGTTGATAAGCAGTCTGTCCTCCGAGGATGGTCCAGAACTGCTGAGTATCTGGACCCTGTGGGTTGACCCCCTCCTCGATGGTCTGCACCTGGTTCGCCCTGCAGCCCATGTCCTTCTTTGTCTGGATGAAGGTGGCCAGATCTATTGCCTACGGGCAAGAAACAGAGATCTGTTTTATGATGACAGAGACAGTGGTGATGTCTGTGCACTGTGTATATCATGCTCTCATGTTGACTCTGAGGGAAACAACAAGGGTATGTGACTTTTCTTGACTAACCCAGGAATGGTGAACTGATCTTGACAACATCCTGTTTCACATTTGTACGCAAGTTCTGAGAAAAGGTCCAACTAACAACTGAGTCACATACTGAGGACAAAGTGAGGCTACTGTGAAGAGACTTGTCTGCTTTGCGTAAAATCATAATAAAATAAGTAAACAGCACTGAACGAGGAGGCGCAGTAGAAAAACAAATGTATTACAAAGTGTCTAGACAGACCTTCTTTTCGGAAATGGAAGAGCTGTAGCCTGAACACATGTGTTTGTTGAGAAGCACAGATGCGTGTGTGTGTGTGTGTGTGTGTGTGTGTGTGTGTGTGTGTGTGTGTGTGTGTGTGCGTGCAGGGAATGGAAATTAGAGGCAGAACCATCAATAAATCATCATTGTTCAAACACCAAAATTACAGTTTTACAGTTATAACGGTAGCCTTGATTCTCGACATTCAAACCAAAACTCCTGAGAATAAGGCACAGTCTGTAATAATTAATAATATAGGTGCAGCACTCACCTTAGCCTTCTCGATGACATTTGAGAACTCTCCTATCCAGACGACGCAGTGCTCTGGAGTGACCAACAGGAAACAGTCGCCGCTGTTCAGTGATGACGCTCTCGGCTCCACTAATCTGGTCTGAACGTGACGACGACCTGGAAAGAATAAAGTTATTAATCTGCTGAACGTTTCAGTTCCTTTAATGCACATCAGCTCTGTCTGATTAGAAACGTCAGATGTCCAAAACGGTTTAAGGCTACTAAGCATTTTTAAAGGAATAGTTTGACATGTTGGGTAAAAGCTTTCTGGAGGAGAGTCAGATGAGAAGATCTACTCTTACATCTGTCTTTTAAATAGACAATAATAATAATAGTAACTATAATAATGAAGCTACAGCCAGCAGCCAGTTAGCTTAGCTGAGTACAGAGGCTGGATACAGGGGAAACAGCTCTAAAGTTCACTACTTAACAAATAACATCTTGCTTGCTTATTATAAAAGTGTAAAAACAACAATTTGCTGTTTTTATGGACGGTTATGTGTCGGACTTGGCTGGGAGCAGTAATTTCCTGGAATCTCCACTGGTTGCCTAGCAACTACTCCTATTCAAAACTTAGGCTGCATTTCCAAAAATATCAAACTATTCCTATAAATTGTATGTTTATTTTATTTGTGCTTTATCAGTCTAAACCCTGAATGTAAAGAAGTGGTAGGGGAGGAACTTCATGCATACAGCTCAGCACAGTCAGAAAGGGTTTTCACCTTTGACCTGCATCAGCATGAGGTTCTTGTAGGGCACGGCGCTGTTGTTGGACATCTGCTCCGAGATGTTGACGCTGCGCAGACTCACGCTGCTGAAGTTTTCTTTACTGGCCAGACCTGCCAGAGCAGCCTCAGAGTACTCAGAGCTTTTATTCACTAGAACCAGAAAGAGTACACATTTCATTTAAAAAAAATAATAAAATAGACCTACAGTGGGTAGAAAAATAACATAAACGCTTCATTCAACTTTAAAATTAACTAAAGCCCTACTGTAAACACTGCTACAGAAGTGGGTCATATGAGGCTACATTCCAATTAGTACTGTTTACCCAACAAACAAAGAGGGAGAGATGGATGTAGTTTTGTAGGCATAGGTGTCCAATTTTTCCACTTGGATTTTTTGACAACAAACAACATAACAGATATGCTAGAACTGTATTTGGTCTTTCTGTCTCTTTCCCAAATACACACACACAGGTGTTATGCTCACACTCACTCTTTGCAGCCTTCATCCTCTTGCTCTCCAGCTGTGCCACATTCAACCTCTGCTCGGTGTACTCGTGTCGGATGTCCTCTCTGGCTGCCAGCATCTTCACAGGGTTTCTGGACGCCTGGACGTTCCTGGACGGACGCACCGAGCGCTTATGCTGCACCATGGCTGAAGTCAACCTAGAAAAGGGAGAAAAGCATGTGTATGAGTGGTAAACATATTCATTCATTGAACTTTTATTTAAACTCGAGAGACCATTGAGGGGCGGGCCTCATTTACAATGACATTGAGTAGTTACAAAGACAACAACAAAACAATAACACAGAAAATAATACACCATCATAAGAAAGATAAAAAGACAATACAAGTTTAAGGCATTCTGAATTGAAAATATGATAAATCAAATTTGATGAATGAATTAGGATAATAGGGATTCAAAAGAAAGAACAATTATGTAACGCAAGTACAAGTAGAAGTTTGCAAGTTTGTCCAAAAATGAGGTGTACTGTATGAATTATATGCAGCCATCACTGTAAGCTTTATTATTTGCTTACTTGGGACCCTGAGAACCAAAGATGGCGTCAAAATCCTCACTGATCTCGATCCTGGTGGGCATGCGTGGAAATTCAGCAACATGTTTGTAGAACTTAGAGAAGATTTCGTCGTCCAACTTCATCACTTCCTTCACTGCCTTCTCGGTAACTGTTAAGGTGGTTTCCTGCAGACCTGCCACTGATCAACAAAGGAAGACCAAAGAGTAGGGCTGTCAATCGATTAAAAATGTTAATCGCGATAAGTCGCATGAGTGTCCGAGTTAACTCGTGATTAATTGCAAATGAATCATACGTTATTTTTATTTTTGATCTGTTCTGTAATTTAAAAGGGATATTTTTTTTCAAGTTTTTAAAGCTCAAGTGGTATTTGAGACTCAACGTACTCCGGTGGTAACTCTGTTAACATCGATAGTACATGCAGATAACTTTAGTCTTGTAGAGAGAAATATCTGGAAGGGCTTTAAAACTCAACTTGCCATTAAAAGACTTTTTCTTTATCCATTTCTGCTTCAGGATATTTGTTTCTGCTAGGCATCTACACCCGTTCATGGATGTAAAAGTCTCTGAATCTAGCGAGAAAGTCGCCAAGTTGGCAACACTGTCCACAACGTTACTGCTGCAGCTTCCTGATTTCCCAACGATGGAGCGAAATCACAGAACGTGTGCTCGTTAATCGCACGTAAAAAAATGAGTGGGCTGGCGTTAAAAGGAATTTGCGTTAACTCGTTACTATCGCATTCATTTCAGCAGCCCTACAAAACAGAAACTAGATTAGGCCCCAACACAATAATAAACAGGTAGGGAAGGATTTGCCGAAATAGCATAAAAACATGTTCAGCAAAACCCCAGCAAAGAAAAAGATTTTTTTCTTCTTCAGAGATCTACTGCAGGTGAAGATGACACAAAACATTGCTTAATAGATATTAATATCACTTAACGAGCTTAAAGTTGGTGAGGAAGTGCATACCTTTGCTGTTCAGACGTCCCAAGAAGCTTTCCAACTTGTCTAGTTTTTTATCCGATTCCATTTCTGGTCTGGCCTCAATTTCTATAAATGAAATCATTCAATCTTACTAATGGTGATGACGTACAAGACTACATTTAACCAACAAGAAAAGATACATCATTTGGTCATTTTTTTCAATTATTAGGTATTTAAGCTATTAAGCTGTTTTTATAATCTTGGTTTAATAGTTTTTATGATGATTATACATTTTGAATGTATATAATATAAAGTACTGTTCACTTCTGCTTCAAGCATCAACAAATGTGTCAATCCATTCAGGTTTAAAGCCTGCTGGTTGATACACTATTCTGACGGAGGTAGCGGTGAGGACACAGGACGTGCAGGTCTGTCTCACCCTCTGGTGGTTTGTGGACAGCAGGCACGCTGCTCTTGAGTTTGGTGGAGACCGGCGACAGGATGGGGCTGATAACTGAGGAGGAGGCTGCTAGGCCTGCGGACACACAGACAGAAATCACACCATAGGACAACATATCTCAGATAACGTGCTGTCTGTACCAGTTTATTTCAATGCTTATTAGGGCTGAACGATTTGGGGAAAGAAATCTTATTGTGATTTTTCTGCCAGATATTGCGATTACGATACAATTTGCGAAAAATTTTAGCTAAAGTTCAATATTCCCTGTGTAACAGTTAAAACATGTCATGGAGCATTATAACATGGGACACCATCAAAATGGCTCTATATGCTTATGCAGGGATGAGAGCAATGGATATGAAATGCCAGCAATAAGTGTTTTTCTTTTAGAAAAAATGGAACAGTCAAACACAGAACATTTATCACAAAAGCTAAAGTTATAATAATAAAAAACAATTCCAATAAAAATATCAGTACTTTCCTGTAAACTGAAATGTCTGATATGCCTCAGTTCAACAGCAGCAATTACATATTACACCTTCTACCATCATGTTAAATAAAGTAATAAAAATAAATGAAAAATCCACTGAAAATAGGACATTTCTGTAAACAATCTGTGATATGTAACATTATTCCAGCATTTATCTTATGAAAAAACAGTAAATATAATTAAAAGAGGAAATGTTACATTTGAAAACGTTCAGCTCTAATGCTTATTATTATTATTATTATTTACACTGGGCAACTAGCACTAGATGGCTGCGTCAAGAAACAATGTGAATTTTGAATTCAGAAAATCATTCAGTGTGACCTAAACCTCTGTTAAAATGATGTGCCGCTAATTTTGGGGCATCTGGCTTTTTCTTCACAGAGGACCTGTTTGATAGGAGACAGAAGACACTTGTATTTTATTCTTAGGTTTTGACTCCCACTTCCGCGTGTGTACAGACAGATTTCCACAAATGATCATACTGGGTATTCAAATCTAATACCAGGAAACAACCCTCATCTAAAGTATCTGAGTTAGTGGTAGGGAAAGTGTATTTTGCAGGCCCTTATACTCTTATAAAATAAGTGTATTTGTGCATAGAAAGCCCAGTGGCTTTTTTCAAAATTTTAAATGGTGCATACCCCAGTGTGGATGGGTGGTTTGTTTGTGTACTGACCTTTCTTGACCATACGTGCAGCCACAGTGTACTGGGTGGAGTCATTGGCTGCTCCTTTTCCCTTCGTCTTCCAGGCCTCCTCACGCACAGAAATCATCTGTTTTCTCTCCTCAATGGATATCTGGGCCTCAATTTCCTCTCCCACCTTCTGCACAGACAAAAGGAAATCAGAAAAACTATCAGGTTATAAAAGATTTTTTAAAGTGTCCTGTCTTGCATGCAAAGCAATAAACTCTGAACAATGAGGCTGGCGGTCAGCGATAATCTCAGCGTGTTTTCAGTCATGTTGGAGTTATTTACCTCACACGTTTTAAAAGCTGCATTATAACAGAAAACGAGATTGTGGAGCCAAACCAAAAAGGCTCCAGACACCATTGGATCTACTATCCAAGAAAACTACGTCACCTCTCACACAGCTTCACTTTCACTTCATGGGATTCCACGCTTCCCTCAGGAGCAATTATTCATGTAGTCACAGTATCAAATCAAGCAGATATGAAACGATTTGATGCACTCAAGCGTGCTAGGTGCATGTCCTTTCTAGCCTATATAAACTACTTTATTACTTAGTACTAAAGTAGTAGTAGTTTAGTACTCATGCAGTCAGAGCCACGTTAAACTCAACAGCACCCAAAGCGGCCCCTTACACCAGTAGCTGCAAACCAAGCAGAAATATAAGACTCCAGTACATGCAGTGCGTTCAAGCGTGCCAGGTGCATGTCCTTACCTTACTATGATGGTCAATATACTGACACTTTTGGCCAAGGGAGATAGTAGGAGAAAAGGTGGAAGAGAAGACAGGTTCCTGAGGATGTAGAGGTGGATGGAAAAGTGAAAGAAAGGAAAGCAAAAAGGGGAAAATGGAAGGAGAAGCGACGAGCATGCAGATGAAAAAAAGATAAGGGAGGGATGCAAAGGAGAGAGGCCAGAAACTGGGAATGCAACATGACTGTGGTTAACAGGGAACTTTGGTATTTTTCAACCTGGACCCTTTTTTCCCCATGTTTTTGTGTCTAAGTAAACAATCTTTGAAATTGGTACAGTATTGAGCAAGAGCGCTGCAGCCTGGCAGTCATGAAACATGCTGCAATGTAACCCTACGGGGCAATAACTATATGCACTGTCATGTCAGTGTCAGTCCACTAAAAGTGCTTGTTTTTGCCACTGACAGGCTCAGATTATTGTTAGAAGTTTCTGACATTTACAGAAAGAACCCTACAGAGAAATAGGAAGTTTTTCTTTAACCTTTCGCTTGATCCGTTTGTTACAATGTCTCGCTCACAGAGAAGTCTCGTTCTGAGACGGTGATAGCTTGACTCATCCACATCAAAATCATAAAATATAAATATAATATAAAAATATAAAATTGAAAACCCTTCTGATAACACAAAGCTACGCTTTCTGCACTCCAACACAACACACTCTTACCAGCACTCCCCTTTCCAAATCTCACGTTGCTGTCTTACGGCGCCAAGTCAGCTCTCGCGAGAATTCAGAACAAGACTTCTCCGTGAGCAAGATTTAGTTAGGTATAATAACAAATCAACTGGATAAAGCGAAAGGTAAAGAAAAATGTCCTATTTCTCTATAGGGTCCTTTCCGTATGTTGTCAGATACTTATAATAACAATCTGAGCCTGTCAGTGGCGAAAACAGCACTTTTAGTGTACGCACATTGATGGGGACAATTGCCCCATAGGATTAGGCTGCAAGGCTCTCGCTCAATACTGGACCACTTTAAAAAAAATGTTGTCTACATTAGTCACTTAGACATAAAAACATGGGAAAATAGGGTCCAGGTTGAAAAATACCAAAGTTCTCCTTTAAACTACTCGCTATTTGTCAACTTCAAAACCCAATTATTTATATACAAAATAAACAAAACTTTGTAAGTTAGTTGTTATTCATTGTTGCTTTTTATATACTTTTTATATATTTTTTTCAGCTACATGTACAGTCTGTACACAGTAGTTTTCTTATTAGTTCTTTGTTCAGTTTTGTTGTCCTTGTTTTTAGCTGTATGTCTATTTCTGTTGTCAAATCCCTGTCTGTAATTTCTACACATAATTGGCCAATAAAGCTGATTCGGATTCTGAGAAATATCTTTTTGAAACATTTGGTCAATGTAAATATGAATTAGTTGTCTCTAAGAAATCACATACAATTGATTGCTTATGAATTAAATTACCATGCTTCCCCAAATAAAAAAAATGCACTTAAAACATTAAAAAACAATGTACATTTGTACTGTTACTAACAAAGCAGCAAACTGAAAAAGCCATTTTTCTCTTCTGGTACTTTGTAAGTTGAGACAGGAACAGCTTGTCTCAGGCACAGAAAGTCACATATTGAATTACCGGCGCAGTGAAAACGATAGTTGGTCTTAAAAGGTAATATATCTATGTAATTTATACATATAATCTATTGCAGTGGTTCACTCATTTAAACAATACAAAGTCAACTTGCGAACCCTCATAAAAGTAATTTTTTGCCCTCTCAGATTCTTTCATTTGAATAATCTTTAGATACTTTACAAGTTAAATCGATCCAGTATTTTACAGGGGGAAAAAAACAATAAATGCCCTAAAACAATTAACATAATAGTACCCTTGCTTTAAAAAAGCAAGGTTGATTTTTAAATTTATTTTTATTTATTTATTTAGCTTGAAGACATTTTGTTGTGTTGTGCTTATATTCTTATATATTCACTCTTTTATGAAACTCTCATTTTTCTGAACTGTGAAAATGTACAGCCATCAATTAATAATTTTGGCCAGAAAAGTACTGATGTTGCTGGCCCCTGGACACTAATACATGGCCATACAAGTACATTCAGGTGCTCCAATGTCTGGAGAAAGTAGAACTGATGTTATTGGACAAGAGTTTTAATTGAATATGTTCAAACAAATTAAGTTAAGTCGTAACATTCTTTTTACTTTGAAGTAAATTGATTACTTAATGCAACTTTTTGACAGAATCAGAAGAAGAAAAAGCTTTCAGTATCAGAAACTTTCCAACCACCATCCCAACATTTCAGTTGCACTACAGAGTGCAAGTAAACAAGAGCAGCCATTAGAGCCACAGATTCAGGAGCAGCAATCACACAAAGTCCACACAAAGCTGTGATTGGAAAACACAGGCCCCACACAGGAAGCTGATTGATTTATGGTTGGTGTGCAGCCCACACCGGCTCTCTTACCCACAGCTGTTCAGACACAGACACAGCCGAGTAGTCTTGAATGACCACCCCTTCTTCCTGAGGGGTTAAACACAGGGGAAGTTCTTGGTCAGAGGGAGAGAAAGGGGGGAGGGGGGGGGGGGGGGGGGGGGCATTGTTGCTGTAATGGGTTAGGAGTGAGACTGCCTGGAGGATTACCATCCAGGGTTTATGCAGGCAGTTTCACCCAACAGAATACTAATGTGAATTAAATGAACTACAGGAAAAAGTGTAAGTCCTGGTTCTTTGAACTTATACGTTGTTCTAGCTGTTTAAACCGCTAAAGATGCATATAAATACATAAAGGAGATTCTTGAACCATTTCCTTTTGTCAAATGAGCTTTCAAAGTCATTTTTTAAATGTATCCCCCCCCCACCCAGACTGCTAATTCTACAGCAGCAGACGGTCCCATATGCTTCCTGGTTTACAGCCTATGAGGGCTGGATGCTCTACGGGTCTGGACCACTGGGCTCAAACAACAGATGGACTCAAGGAGGAAATGAAAGGAGCACTTAGCTAAAAGAGCGGGGACAGGAGCTGGCATGGTAACCAGGAAGGATGGGGGTTGAAATGTGGCACTGTTTATTCTGGCTACTTTGGTAAAGCTGTTCAACCGTTGGTAACCACAACAACCATTAGTGTAACTTTTTTGTGAGATTGATTAATTTTTTTGTTATTGAAATTCAGGGCCACTAAAATATCCACATAAGTTACCACTAAGATAACAACACGGTAGCTCAATAGTAGAGGGTGACAAAATAAAATAGCGTTTTTGGCCATCATTCCTAGTGGTCATGGCTCTATTAAACACATTTTACAATGGTATCCATTAGAACAGCACAAACTGGCAACTCCTAAAACATTCTAATAAATGTGATGTAATTAGGCCTGTAACAATTATTACATAATTGTCTAATTGTCAATTATTTTATGTAATTGCCATTTCTTTGTTTAACCGCTATTACTTGCTATCATTAGTTAAAGTCTTAAGGGGTATGACTGTTGGTGGTAATTGTTGATTTTGTTTAGATGTGCCAAATTGTAATTATATAATTGGTTGGACTGTTGAGCTAAAGCTATGCTATGCTTGTTGGCACTTTACCCTAAACACGTTCATAGCAACAAAAATGACAAGAGGGGAGGATACAGATAAAAAATATGTTTTATGATAATAAAGAGGCGTTGTTTACTTCATAGGGTGTGTGTTTGTGTTATTATATCATCTGGGTTACATGACAGTGATATATAACCAAAAGATGTATCCTGGAATTCATTCAAAATTTGAATTTGTTTAAAAAAGTGATACATAAATAAATAATGAATTGTACACCAACATTTGGAATTGTTACAACTCTAGATATAATCTGATTAGTGTAGATGAGACTGACCTTGTTGTCGCAGGTCTGCTCTGACTCCCATAGCTGAGCCTGCGTCTCTGTGGATGCCACCTGGACCACTTCCTGTTTCTTGTTAATCCTGTTCCTCCAGTCCTCCTCACCACTCTTCTTCAGCAGTGCCACTCTGACATAAAACAAGTAAATTTTAATATGAGCAGTGGGCAAGTATGCTAACTTTTAACCAACCCTGATTTATATTTTCTATTCACACACCGACTGGTGGGTCAGTCATTACAAACTCCAAACGCTGCTCAAACACACTGAACCTTCTCTTAAATTGTGGTTTAAAGTTTCAAAAGATACACAATACTGTATGTGGGGCTGAATTTGGGGAAAATGTGTATACAATAATTGACATCTAGGATATTTCCATTTGATGGAACAGTGCAGGGCTGCATGATATGGGTAAAATAAGCGATATGCGTTAATGTTGATTATCGTGATAACAATATTACTTGTGATAAGTAAACAGATATTAAAATGTACTCAGTTCTATTAAATTGCCTTTAAAGTTATTGAGCATTTGTCAATTTAATACACTAAAATACACTGGTGAAGGTGGGTTAAAAAAATAATTCTGATTGTTTAGCTTATCAAATGTTTTTAGTAGAATAACCCTGTGTCAAACTAGCTGCAAATAGTGTTTGGTGTAATGGTTTGGACACTTTTGAATTGCTCGCTAACATTACCATGGAAGTATATTTTAGAGACAGTTGTTGTAATCAACCTGTCATAATAACAACAACAATATTATTATTATTATTAATAATAATAATAATAATAATAATAATAATAATAATAAAGGGAACAAAAAACTGCTCTGCATTTCCATTATTTCCAAAAAATAATCATTTAAGTGTGAAAAACAAGGTCAGAGATTTCTGCTTTGCAGCCAGCAAATGTGACTTTTGAAACAAAACAAAAAAAATGCATCCAAAGTGCTGATAATGGATGGCTGAGGGGTAAAATAAAGTATGCCATCATCTGTGCTGCTTGAATGTGGACAGGGCAGAAATGAGGGCATTGGGAGGAACCGGCTAAATCTCAGAGGATTTCTCCTCCAGTCCACACAGCTCTCTGCTGGCTGGGAGGAGAAACACAATGTTGCTATAAATGGATCTCTCTCACCTCCAAGAGATGTAATAAGGTGGAACAAACCTACATACTGCAAGGACGGGCAGGTGAGTTCTGCCTGATTCTGTCAAATGCTGCAGATTTATGAGGCTCTGGCTCAGTGTCTGATCTTTACGGACATCTCAGTTTGCACCTTGTAAAGAACCGAGCTCTGAATGGATCCTGGATTTTTGAATGGAATCAAGGTTAATTTGTGTCTGCAGCTTTGCTAGGAATTCGGTTTAAGGTAGCATTTTACCCCTCATGCCCCATCCCTAGTCATTACACTTGCACTAACCTTCATCCTGGACTTTACATCGGCCCATTGCATATTTTCTGTATTTATTGTTTATTTCATATTAATATTTAATATGTTTGTTTGTTTATGCATGCACCTTTCACCATGGCAAATTCCACATCAGTGTACTTATTGTGGCAATAAATCTTTTTCAGATTCTGATTCTGATGTGTGAAGTGATACTTATGGATGGAAATAATTGCCTTGTTTGTCTCTCCTACTATGTCTCTCATATCTTGCACGACTGCTGAACATCTGTGCAAACTTGTGGCTCTATGATTGCTCTTTGGTGTCTGATAGACTCCAAAACATGATATTTACCTCAAACTGTTTTTATATTAACAATGTTGTTGCTGGCAATGAGTGGGGATACCTGTTGAATGTAACTGTTCTCCACACTCCATTAGTATGCCCAGTCAAAGATAAAGTTAGACAGGGCCTCCCATTAGTCTGTTTGCAGGTTCATATGCTTGTTTAAATAGTAAGTTTTGTTTTTGTCTTGATCTGTCTCTATCTCTATATATGTATCCTCCCAACACACATACTGAATAAGGCAGAGACTTAATATAAGTTAGAAATTGACAAAAAGAGGGAGAGACAAAGAGAACGCAGCAGAAGACAGAACGGACGAGCATAACCAAAAACGAACTCAAACAGAAACAGAAGTTTGGAGTAAATACTGTATAATTAACCTATACTAGCCTTTAAAGTTACATCAATATTAATCAGCTTTTTATTGCCAAATCATCCCGGTATCTCTTGGCCCGGCAGCAAATGTTCCTAAATCTGGTACACAGCCCAGGGGTTGGGATAGTGCTATCACACTCCAGAGAAACATTACATTGTCCAAATTTGGTCAATCACCCAGTACGATATCATAACACCAACCAAACCAAAATGTGCCCTGTGTCAGAAAAAAGTGTGCTGTAAGCTTAAAAGGATATTAAATCAGTGTTTTTGGCAGCCAGTTTCAGATCTCAGCCAGTTGGCCACACAACCTTAATAGTGGCATTAACCTGACCACTAATGTGTTTCTAATATCTAAAATCCATCTCTTTCAAATGCTCCACTGTCACTCACCTCTCCTTGATGGACATCTGCTTGGCGGACATGTCGTCAGACAGCAGTTCTCCAGAGTCTGTGGGGGACAGCAGATCTCCAGAATGGACACTGTGCCTGTTGAAGTCCTCGCTGTGGTCCAGGGGCAACGACTGGGACTTGACCAGCGCCTGGGGGAAGGACTGGGGTTTGGGTGGTGTCTGCGGAGGCACCTGTGGTTTGGGCTGAGGCTGAGGAGCTGTCTGCTGGTAAGGTTTAGGGAGAGGCTGCACAAATCCCTGAGGTTGGGGCTGGGTTTGTGGGGAGTGAATGAAAGGTTTGGGGTATGTTGGCGGGGGCTGGGAGGACGCCTGGGGTTGGATGTCGGCCGGAGGTTTGGGGGGTGTTGGAGGAGGCTGCTGTGTGAAGGGTTTAGGAAGAGTTTGAGGAGGCTGGTTGTTGGTTTGCTGCTGTCTACTTGAAACGTGAGACACTGTCCTGGATGACACTTTAGCTACCAGAGGCCGCAGTGGTGCAGGATGATCCAGCAAGTCTGAAAGAAAAGTATACAGTATGGAATCATGTAGTTACAATGTCTGAACTTTTACTGGTCAAAATGACTCGCGTGCTATCAGAAATGTGACACCCACAACATTATTAGTACTTTTTGTTACTTTTTCTTTTTCTTTTTAGAATCAAGTTTGAGTAAAGCAAATGATAATTATTTGTTTTTCATCATATTGTATCGTATTGCAGCAGAACCAAAGTTGCAATACAACTTATAAAATATAACCAAAGCTGTTTTAGTTTTAGTTTGACGTTGGGCAGTATTAGGTGCAATACTGAGAGTTTGTTAAGGCCAATTTTAAACATGGAAGTTATCCCACCCTAAAATGTACAGCAAAACTAATAGGAGAGTCAAAGAATGTCAATCAAAAGCAGTTTGTATACAGCCACGAAGTCGACTGTTACAATGACCATAACAACCATTAGTGTAACTTTTTTGAGAGATTGATTCATTTTTTGTTGTTGAAATTCAGGGCCACAAAAATATCCACACAAGTTACCACTAAGCTAACAACACAGTAGCTCAATAGTAGAGGGTGACAAAATAAAATAACGTTTTTGGCCATCATTCCTAGTGGTCATGGCTCTATTAAACACATTTTACAATGGTATCCATTAGAGAAAACAGCACAAGCTGGCAACTCCTAAAACATTCATGTGATGTGACAAACATAAATTTGATGTAATTAGGCTTGAAGATCAGCCAAAGTAAAAAGCCCTGTGAGTTTTGGGTACCGGGGCTGTAAAGGACCATGAAAGTCTACTTGCAGCAGGTTGAATCTCACTCAAGATAAATGACATCACAGGAATCAATTTGTCACCCTAAGTTTGTTAGTAAGTTACCACATACATGGCTGTTCCCAAATTTGAGATCTGTTTTTTGATTATCAGCAGGTAAGGATAGTGGAAGGAATTAAGAGGAAATGAAGGAGAGAGAGATGGGGATTTTTGTGGGTCATGGTCAGTGTCTCAACCTCTAAGTCCAAAATTTGAGAGTGTCAGTAGTGATCAAATCATTTTTTTCTACTATAAATCCATTTCTTCCTTATTGTTTGATTTCCATAAATAACCCTGTGTAACCACTACTTATCCCTGAAACACATACATGCACATGCAGCTTTTAGGCGAGATAATGTATGTAGAGTATCATACAAAGCCTGCTGTCCTGTGTCCCCAAAGGGAAAACCACTACATCTTAGGCTTAAGACTCTCTTAAGTCTTTTATTAAGGTTAGGGTATCGGTCGGCGTTAGGCATGTAGTGGTAGGTCCACAGGGAATTAGTCTGCGTCAACAAAAGTCCTTCTAGCCTCATGATACTAACAGTCTAACGCACTATACTTTGGTGAAGATCTACCCATGCAAAACTAAATAAGAGTACATCCTGCAGACAAGGCATCCATTGTGTCCTTCCTGTCCTCTACCTGCTTCATGTAAGTGCCGGCCAATTGTTCTGCACTCTCTCACTGAGTGCTTTCATCTTTCTGTGCTGTTTGTGTGCATGCATGGGAAAAAGACCACCCCTGGACACATTCTGCATTAGCACATAAAAACAGGTCAGCCCATTATACTGTATTATGTGCAAGGCTAACCCAAAGGCGTAATAGGGTGCCTGGGGACCACAACCCCTTTATAGGCCATGACAGTGAGCATACAGTTCGATTTAAAAAAAATCTCTGGCGTCTATTAGCTGACAAAAAGCATGTCAAGAAAGGGTTTCCTCTTTCCAGACAAAGGGAGCCACGAGGCAAATGCATGGAAAAATATGCTAATTAGATGCTGCTTCAGATGTCTCCCTCTCTCTATTTTTCTCCTCCCAACACTATCTCTCGCTATCTGAATCAGCCAAATCAAATACCCCAGCTGGGACAAGTGTGTGAGCAGTCGGCAGAAAGCAACCATGCATGGGAGCACGCTGCATAAGACAATGAGGATAATGAGAACAGCCCCTTCCCTAGACATTGCTTCCTCTTTTTTTGTCACTTCCTTTCTCTTTTTCCACTCGTTTTCACCTCTCTTCCCACAGCCCTCCTTTTAACCTCAGCTATTCACATCTCTTTATTATTCTTCCCCTCTCTTCTCCATCTCATATCTGTGTCCTACCTGAGATGCCTGGCTGGCTCCCGTCGCTGCTCCTCTCTTGCTCCTGTGTGGAGGAGACGTGAGCTGCCTCTCTCAGGTACCCCCGTCTTCCTCTTCCTCCCCCCTCTGCTCTCTCCCTGCTCTCCTGGGAGTGTCCGTCTGCTGCTCTCCAGCCAGGCAGAGGCTCTGATTGGCCTCTCCTTGGAGAGGGTTCGGCAGAGGGATGAGGCTGGGGATGCTGCTGCTGCTGCCTGCCGTCCCGGTCCCTGTCGGGGGAGTGCAGCTTTCCCTCAATGCTGCCGTCTCGGATCTCTTCTCTGGCTCCTCCCTGCTGTCTGCCCCTAACCTCCTCCTCCTCGTGACGCTCTCTACAGCCCTCCTCCACTGCTTCGCCCTGCTGCTTGTGCCCGGCGGAGGACGTGGGAGCTAGAGGAGCCCCCGCTCTTGGCCGGCTCACAGGGAGGAGAGGGAAGGAGTCGAGCTCAGGCTCGGGGTGGCCTGGCTCCCCGCTCTGGGTCATAGAGAAATACCTCAACGCCCTCTCCTGGTGGCTGCTTGTGCTGCTGGAAGCCTGTTGTTGGGCAGGGATGTTGGGGACTGCGGTGGACTTCCCTGGACGCTGAGCATCATCGTCGCCACCGAAGCCCACGCCGCTGCTGCTTGGCGGGACTGTTACTGTGGCGACAGAGGCTTGGGAGGTGACGGATGCCACAGAGCGGATCAGGCAGGCTGACAGGGGCTCCAGTTTGATCTCACCTCCGTTTTTCAGCTGCAGGAACAGCAGGAATCATGTCAGAAATTGGGGATGGATAGAATGACAACAGGAGAGCAGAAGAGATGGGTTAAATGTTTTTGAGGCAGGGAAGAGGTATGTGTGGATGTTACAGGAGATATTTGGTGAAGAACAGATGGATGGATGGAAGAATAAAGTGTGACGACAGAGAGGATTAGAGGTAGGAAAGAAACAGATGGATGGATGAGGCGAAGGACAGCAGCAAATAAAGCAAATTAGGGAAAACACTGAAGTAGTTCAGGTTTGCTCGTGAAGCAGCAGCAACTCTGATATTCACAAAATGGCAGCAGGAAGCACAGACTGTAACACAACTGAATCATAACGACAAAACAGACAAAACATGTACAGAGCTCCCACAGTTATCATCTGACACTCATATGCATCTATGCCATTCACAAACAATTTTAATATCCCAATGGCATTCATCTTGTCTGGATCTGCTTTGGTAACTTTTTTTCATTTTACCGTGTTTGCGTTCATATTTGCTTGTTTATCAACTTATCATTTGATTTATAAAATGTATGGAATTGTCAGTGGTGCCCTTAAGGGTAAATTCCAGTATATTTGGGTCATGCTGACTTCTGTCAGAAATGTCTGGTTGAGGAAAGTGAAGAAAAAACCATGACATCTACTGTTGATGTACCCCTGAACAAGAAACACTCCCTAACTACACATGATAGTTACAAAATCACATAATCAATACCATTGTACTGATAATGTGACAATAAAATGACTTTTGGTGCTTTCAGACAATATTTAATGAAAATAATTGATGTGAGAAATCAGTAATGTCTATGTGCTGCCCTAACAGATTGAGGCATTCCTTGTTCATTTAACTCAGCTGGAAAGATCAGATACATTCAGAAAATAGTATTTCTATCTGTAGTACCATTTTGAAGGCCAGTACTGTATAACCAGGGTGCAATTTGTGAAGAAAGCAGGGGGGAGGGGAGATAATTAAATCCCCCTTCCAATACCATGGATACAGTGCCACTCGGCCAGCCATGCTAAAACACATATGCACTTCAATATCTAATGGAAAGTAATCTCAAAATGAAATAGCACAACGTGGTGTCAACATAAAACACAGTGCTTTCAAGCCGGAGAGCAGAGTTCACCAGACGCGCGGGAAGTCATTTTCAGCAGGGGTGGTGGGGGTGTGCAGACCACTCTACCTCTGTCTCTCCCCTCCACTCCATGAAATACAGCTGAGCTGAGTGCGTAGAACTGCGTAGACTCAGAACAACAAACAGCGAAGTATGTGAGAAATTCTAAAAAGATTTTCACTCTGGAGTTCGGCTGATAAACTCTGCCATGAAACCCTGAATATCAGATCATCCAAAATGTCTTTGTGGACGTGAAGCAGTGCTGTATGTGAAAGTCTAGTCTGAGTGATAGTGCTACGGAGCCAGGTTTTCAGGCGGCGAAGAGCTAACAAAGACCTTTCGGAGCCAGCAGTAGACACTGGTAAACAGAGGCACAAGTGGATCAGCTGTTCCACGGTGACGAGATCTGCTGTTCCACCACGGTGAAAAGCCCTCTTGTTACTAAAATGATCCCTCTCTTCATCCCACACCCCAAACATGACATACAAAATGTCATGGAACAGAAACAACAACCAGAGATATTTATAAGCTATCATTTTATTGTCATCGCAGTTTGCTAACAGAGGGTGCTGCAGCACCTCCAGCACCCCTACTTCCCACGCCCCTGGAGTTCACTATGCGTCGAAAAACTAAATACTTTCACCCAGAAAACGCGCGTTCGTTCCATGGGAGTGTTTTAATCCAAATCTGATCTTTTTACTAAACTTAACGAGGCGCTTTGGTGCCTAAACTTAACTGTCATCACCACATGGCGCTCACTTTTTCTTTTTCTTAACTCCACTACCACGGTTCCTGAAAGGAGCGTCATCTAGCAGTGCCTGTAGCCGGCTCGCAGTCACCTATTGGCGGCTAAATAACTGCCTCTGGTAGCCGGCATCCTGCAGCTCTGTAGCAGCTGAATTCAACCAGCAACTGCAGCTTGGATTTTATACTATAGAGTAGACGCTTTACTTAGTTTAAAATATTTCTATTTTAGGTAAATAATATATGGTTTATTGGTGAATTAGAGGAGTTACTTTGAGGGGGGGGATACATTTTGTCCCCACTGGGGATAAAAATAATTGAGCACAGGCAGGGATATATAGACCAGAAAGGGGGAAATCCCACACATCCCCCCCCCCCCCCCTAGAAAATCACACCCTGTGTATAACACAACATTACCACTGTATCACTATTAGCATTACTATGTGTGTCTGCTCCAGCAGAAATGCTCAAACTCTACAGCAGACTACTGTTAATAGATTTTGGTTGCAATACAAGGTATTTGTATTGACTCTCACACATTTCAGCACACAGTCAATATCAAGGCCAAATCCATCCCCCAATAAGCGTTTAGTTTGCGCAAGTTTATTCAGGTTGGGAGGAAGCCTGAATAAACTAGCTTGTAGAATGTGCAGTCTAATAATCCCATGCTTTCATGGAAAACAAACAAGGCACCCCAAACGTTCAAATCAATTCCTCATAACAAAGCAACATCTTAGGCATTTCAAACTTTAAAACTAGGGCTGCACGATATGAGGAAAACGTGTGATATGGGATAACGTTGCTGAATATCGCGATAAAGATATTACTTGCGCTAAATAAACAGTTATTAAAGTGTACTCAGTTGTGCCTTTCTGCTGCTTTCAGTATTCTGCTAAAATACAACAAACTGCTTGTTGAATTTAAAACAAATGAAAGAAAATAATTTCTGACATTCTTTTATTAAGCAAATTGAACAGTGTATTAACTATAAAAGGCACCTCTAAAAAAAGAATGACATTTACATTTTAATGTGTAGTTTTCTGCTATTTTCTTTCAACTATGTGTTTTTTATTTTGTATTGCTGTAAATAATGGCGATAAAAAAACAATATATTGTGCAGCCCTATTTAAAATAAACACTGGATTGCAGCTCAGCAGCTACTGTAAGCAACACAAGACAACACTAGTCACTTGGTCACTAGCGGGAACAATCAGATCAACCCAAAGTGGGATCATTGGACGCAACCAATCAGACGCTCCGTACAGGCAGCAGGGGTCTTACATGTTGTCCCTGATTGGCCTGTAAGTCGCCGTTACACAGCGCAGAGGTTAGCGGCGGCTCAGCTTCCTGTGTGGACACCAGGGAGGGACTACTGAGAATATGGTGGAGCTGAAGTAAACCTATTACCAAGAATCTGACACTGCGTTTCTCAGGACAACATGTTTGGGTTCCAGTGCATGTGGAGTAGCTGAGGAAGGTATATCAATTCTCATCTTACTTTTGCACTGTACTTTCATCTGTGGACAATACATGTGTGTAAGCTGGTGAAACATTGGAAATGTTTTCGGCAATGTAGATAGAACCTGCCTGAGGAGATAAGGCTCGCAGAATCAGTGAACTCTTTTAAATCACAACTTAAAATCTATTTTTATAGTCTTTTTATTGCACTTCATTTTTATATATGTATTTTATTTTACTTCAAATTTACTTACCTGCTTTTGACCTTTTTATTTGACATGCTTTTTTTTAAAATTGTTTTTTATTTTGTCTTCTATCTACTATGTTTTTCATCTTTTTTTAACTCTACTTGTTGTTTTTTTTACCCAAATACTAAGCACATTTTAAACTCTGTTTTTAAAGGTCTTATATGAATAAAGTTATTATTATTATTATTATTATTATTATTAAAAGTATTCCATCATTGGCGCCTGGATAGCTCAGTTAGTAGAGCGGGTGCCCATATATAGAGGTTTATTCCTCGTCGCAGTGGCCCGGGTTCGACTCTGACCTGCGGCCTTTTGCTTCATGTCATTCCCCCCTCTTTCCCCTTTCGTGTCTTCAGCTGTCCTATCAAAATAAAGGCCAAAAATGCCCAAAAAATAATCTTAAAAAAATAAAGAAAAAGTATTCCATCAAAAACATGATCATCAGCAACAAAATGAGATTTAAGGTCACATATATTACTTGAAACAGGATGATGCTTCATGATTAAACAAAAACAACCTGCTGCACACTGACTGACACAATGGTTTCCATATATACAGGATTTTTGAGCTTTTACATGTGAATTGTTTATTTGTGACATCTACAGGCCAGTGTAGTAAAACTCAGAAGCAGAATGAACTCTGGGACCTGTTGTCATTTGGTAGAATCTGAGAGTCATCCAGCTGCACAGAGAATCATGTCATTCATCCATCACGCACCAAAGGGAAACTGGTGCACTGCAGAACACCGCAGCACAAGTGACCTGGAAGTGAGTCACCCGTTGATTCAGGTGTTTTTACGGTAATAAAAAATAATCCAAATAATATTTAGATGCAGTGTTGTTTATTTTAATTTAATTTAGTCCAGAAAAATACTTCGCACATCTACGTTAGACAGGTGCGTCAAAGGGGGACAAGCAGGTCAAAAGTAGCTAGAAACTCTTGCACACAAAATATATAAAGTTTAATAGTAGGCAACGTTTCAGCACTAGACCATCTTTCTAATCTAATAAAATTTTACGTTGGTGTTTGCACCTCTAACATTTAGCCTTCTCCTAAATATTTTTGTGACTTTTAATTATTCATTTCATTTTGTGGGGGCAATTAGGATGGATGCCACTATGCATGGTGTTTAGGTTTGTGTGGCATAAGAAAACAGTGGGGAAAAAAGTGAATCTATTGTAATGTTGTGAACTGAAAGCTACTGAACTAAAATGCCCTAGAAGCTGCATGCCTTTGTCATGTTGGCTGTTGTTAGTTTCTGCTGTTTTACTAGACTCAGTGTGTAAAAGATTGCATTATAAAAAATAAGACCTTCCTTGATCTTGAGCATTATTTTCAACATATAAAGTACACATTCTATTTATGAAATTGCAACTGTTTTTATAAAAGACCTGCAGTTTTCTTTTTTTCTTTCTTTTTGCATGAGGTAAAACCTTTACCTGCTCCACCTCTCCCTGGGTAATGGGTTGAGTCTGAAATCGGGCGTTGGCCCTGCGCTGGCGGGTGTCTCCTCGGGCCCCCTCAGCGAGCTGGCCTGTAGGCTGAGCGAGGCGGTTGAAAAGGGCCATCTTCTCAGCCAGGGTCAGGGCGGACAGGTCAGGCTCATCAGAGAAAGGCTCCTGGCCATCTCCCTCTGCCCCCGCACTGGGAGCTGTAGCTGCATTCTGCTGCTCCTGGGTCTCCTGATCCTGGCCCGGCACTGCTGAACCTGGCTGGAGGGAGGCCTGGATGCTGGGGAGTGACAAGGGGATGTCAGTGGGTGAAGAATGGGTCGAAGTCTTCTAATAAATCTTCCTTTTATATTGCACATTTCAATATATTTCGTTTTCTATACTGTTTGGTTTTGCGTTACATTTGCACTATTTAGAATGTATTATTGTATTGTACATATTACTGATCTTTTTTATATTACTTATCTTTTTTATCCTATTTGTTTATATTACTTATCTTTTATATTATACTTGTTGTAATGTCCTTATTGCACCCTGGGTCGGAGAGAAACATATTTTCAATTGCTCTGTTTGTCTGGCACATATTGCAGAATTGACAATAACGTTGACTTGACTTGACTCTATGATTATAAATGAAAGCTCATCCTGCAGACTGTGAATACAAGACAATAATGCCTAGTTACGTTTATATATTTTTTACCAGTGATGAAATATTGTCCAACCGTTAAAACACACATTGACTTCACCATCCCTGCATCCGACTTTGAGATTATAAGTATCTAAGATTATGTTTCTAAATTGTAATATATATAATGTGTATAAGGTGTCTAAAATCAAAAAACAGACTAGATGTGAGGTGCCATCTTAATGGCAGCAGTGTTATAAGTGTTTAATCGAAATCTTAAATTTCAGTTTTAAATGAAATAGCTGTAACCTGTATCCATTCAAACAAAACATTTTTTACGTTTTTTACTAAACATGCAGTCGTAAGGGATAGAAAAACTCATGTATTCTTCTGATAAATATCAAAGTAATGAACATGCATACAAATACCAGCTGGCAGGTAAATAAATGTGACAACTGTGGAAGATTACAACATAAACATAAGCAGATCAGCACACATATGCCAGATAATCATGTAATGCACTGGAATGTTTGAGGGGGTTTTGGCGATCTCGCAGCAGTGAGCTAAGTTAAACCAGGGTTGGTAAACAAACTGCAGGACACACAGACCCAGAAATGCTAAGGGGTTTAAGTGGCTCAACCTCTGACCTTTCCATTAGATTTGTAACATTTTTCTTCACTGTCATGCGTGACCAGCATGTGAGAAACACTGCAAGATGGAACGCTTAGAAACTGGGCAGGGAAAGTACTGAATGAGTTATAGTTTAAACACCGGCTTCTTTCCCCTATAAGGTGCACGCAGCTAAGAAGAAGCACATGGGGGGGGGGAGGCATAAATAACAAGGTAAGATGAGCTGGATGAACAGATCAGCCCTGCAGCCAGGAGAGGGAGATGGAGAGCAACATGTGTCTTTGGCACATTCACATTGTCAGTACAAATGGCAAATTAAATTCACATGAAGAAACAGGTGCACTGGCTCTGGCACTGAATTACAGTTGGTTGCAACCAACAATTTCCTTTGTGTTAGAGTTATAATGTATACCGGTAGAAGTCAAGGGATAGCAAGGGATAGCTTTATTTATAGCAGGGGTCTTCAACGTGTTTTAAGCCAAGGACCCCTTAACTGAACAGACCCCATTCTACATATTTTATAGTAATAATATAATAATGAAGTTGCATATTAAACTGGGCCTACATTACAATAACATGTAGGGCTGTCTTAAGACTTTATACATACCTTTTTTGTGCATTGAATACAAAGCTATTCAAATAATAACTGTTGACATGATTTTATAAATCATGTCTTAAACATCCATGTAGAAGAGTTTAAACCTTAGGGATTACCTGTATCTGTCGATGGCTATTGTAGTGACTACCTCATCTATAGGACAGTAAGACTATCATCAGTAGGTTTTTTTTTCCACAAATAGGCTGATTTGCTAATAATATGTTGGATTCATATGAAGACATTTTAATTTTTGAAAAAACTGATTTATATCTTAATTGCAAAGATATCTCAAGGTCAACAGCGATGAATCCACTTGGTAAAAAAGAAAATCTTGTTCTGAATTTTTTATTTGTTTTTAATTGAACCCGTTCCATGGTAAATTCTAAATCCATAGAGGTCAATCTACTGTAATACTGTCATTGAAGTGAGATCTTGAAAATCATTCAAATTAAAATGATTTACATGCAATAGAGACATTCTGTGGGTTTAGGTATAACACAACCACATATATCCCACAGGGTTACAACGAGCATAGAGACACGTTATTTAAGTAAGTAGGCAACACATGCACACTCACACAGATACAAGGCACATTATAAGTAAGCAGCCGTGTCCAGCTGTACCTGATGCTGGTCACACCTGTGCTGACTACAGTAGGGCTCGGGACGCGAGCTGCATTAGTGTGGATGCCCAGAGGTTGTGACGATGTGGCAGGGTCACTTCAAAGTGGAGAAAAAGAGGTGAGATGGGGGGGGGGGGGGGTTATAATACAGTTAAAGCAAAGAAAAATTGAAAGAAGTGGACAGAAGTGTCTTAAGAGAGGAAACTTTTTGGAGAGGAACAGAAAAGTACAAACATGAACGGGTAGAAGAATGAAATAAAGAGGCGGGAAAGGATAAGAAAAGAATGAGACAAAGCATAATATATTTTCTGATGCAAAACACAGCTATACAAGCAGAGTCTGAGATCTACCTCGAAGCATTGACCACCTCCCTGTTGGTGACGGGTTGTGTGTGTGAGCGATCCTGAACTCTTCTCAGACGCCTTTCTACGGCAGCGTTTCGAGAGCGCGGTTTGGGTACACTTCCATCACATGTCCTTTCTAGCTCCTGGAAGGATATGTCAGAAAAACACTGTAAAAATTGAGGCCATAACAGTGAGAAAGTGAGAAACTATTATTTAACTCAGGGGTGTCAAACATATGTTTTTGTCTTTGTCAAAAAGGAGAAAAGTGGACAGAGTGTCGTTTTTTCTAAGAAAAATGGACCAGTTCTTATTTCGTGAGAGGTTAATAGGAAGCCAGCGTGCTTGGTGTGTTCACAGCACCTTTCAGTTCTAAAGGAGTATGATATCCGGTGCTACTATCAGACTCATTGCCTTTTTTACCCTGAACAGAATACAGTTGAAAATATAAGTTGACATTTAGTTGAAATTGCACTTATTTTTCTTAAGATATCTCAGGCTGTTTATCATCTGTAATAGATTGTTCATTATGCACTTGTTCCCTTTTACATTAAAATGTAATTCAACATTTTCAAAAAAATTCAAATGTGGCCCATGAACTAAAATGACTTTGACAGCCCTGATTTAAATGATTGTCAATGAAGTTAACTAAATATTGCACCTGAAATTAAACAAATACCACCATCTGTCTCCATCCAATCTCCATCTTTTGGTTTTGAGATTATGATTTTAAAACATTGCTCATTCAATAATATACAGTATTAATCATCTGTCTTTCTGATTGAAATGTACAGAAAGTAGGAAGTGTACCCTGAAAAGAGACCTCTTGGCAGCCACACTCATCTTGGCTCTGTCGTCCAGTTTTTCTTCACCTAATGAAAAAGAGAGAATAATTAAGTTACATGGCATCAACAGTATTTAAACTCCTGGAAAAATGTGACTAAATGCCCTTAAATTATTAAGAATGATATACATTTATTGTGCATTGTGACCAAACTTACCTTCGGGATCCTGTAGCTGCGATGGGCTTAGACGAGACCTGCAGAAAACATTAATATACATCAAGCATCAGCTTTTCGACCACATTTTTAAATTTGAAGAACCATTATATGATTATCATGATGGGAATGCCGACCAAGAACCACGCTCTGCCATCCAATTCAGTGTATTAAATAAATAAATCAAGTAAATTAAATGATTCTGAAGAGCTCCTGTAGATGGCAACAGAGAGCCCCCTCCTGTACCTATCTGACTCCAGTCGCTCTGCAGAGGTGATGGGCTGGGTCCTAAACCTCTCCGACATGCGACTGTCTCCTGGAGTGATGTAGCGCCGAGGCCTCCGAGCACCCCTGTCCCGGTCACTGCTGCTAGCCGGATCTACCTCCATTGCTGTCAGATCTACTTTTGTAGTTTCACTTTTAGAGTGGTGTATGGATTTAGAAAGATTGACGAGGACAACAAAAAGGAAAAGTAGAGTAAGAAAACTATTAACAACAGTTGGTTTTGGGATATTGTTTTTAGTTGAGTAGCAGCTTACCAGAAACTGCACACGTTGCGTACAACCTAACTGCAACCCAACTGCGAAAAGCCATTACTCAATGTTAACATGCAGCAGCAGACAACTTCCAAAGGGTGACTTGCAAGAACTGATGCTAACGTGCACACGTAAGTTAAGTTCTAAAAACCAAATTGTAGACATGACAGTGAACATGATAATGGTGGATATCATAGCAATACACCTGTGACACATTTCATGCCACAGAATGACATTCTATCAGCATTATTTTCTTAGATGATTGGATTATTTATTTGCAACAGCTCACTAATGCAGAGTTAGAAGGTTATTTAGCGATTCACACACAGAGCCCATGCCAGTGGACCTACAACTCAGGTTTCCGGTTGGCATTCTCCAGATAAGAGTGTCGTAGCTGTGCTACTGACACCCTGGTGTCTAGGGAGCCCATCTCCCCGTTAGCCATCCCTGATGGAGGGACGGCCCTTGATGTCTCTCTGGTGGCCGCTGCCCTCTCCATACGATACATGGCAGAATGCTGGCTAATGCCTATATCTGACATGGAGCGGGTTCTTATCTTGGGTTTGGGCCCTCCACTCGTCTCCAAGCTTCTGTGTTTGGCCTGAAGCAGAGAAGAGCCTTTCTGGAGATAGATGGCTGAGTCAGACCTCTGGTTCCCTGATGGATCCGGCTGCTGCTGCTGCCTCTGAGGCTCAAAGACTTTGTGTAGTTGGGGCTCTTGTTGATATCTCCGCGAGTCTTGCTGCTGATTTGGAGGATCTTGTCTTTGGAGCTCATACCCCTGCTGTCTTTGAGACTGCTGTTGTCTTTCAGGCTCTTGTGGGTGCCTCGAGTGGTCGTACTGATGCTGCATTTGAGGAACTTGCTGTTGAACTTGAGCCCCATGTTGTCTCTTTATGGGTTCATACTGTTGTTGCGTTGGTGGCTCCTGCTGCTGAATTTGGGGCTCTTGATGGCAAACAGGGTCTGAGGATTGATGCTGCCTGGGCTGCTGGTGTACAGAGATGTGGGAAGGCTGCATCAATCTAAATGCTCTCTCCTCTTGGCTGTCGTGGCTTGAGAGATGCTCTCTCCCTCTTTCTCTAATCCTTTCAACATTTCTCTCCCTCCCCCTCTCCCTAGGTCTCTCCGGATCCCAGTCTTCCTCGCTTCGACTCATCCTCCTCCATTCTGGGCTGTAGTTCTGCAAGTCCACGTCTTCATGCCGGCCCCTGTGAGTATCATCCACACTCCTTTCCCTTCTGCGGATCTCTGAGGGCAACACGGCTTTCCTGCTCTTGAGCAGGCCCTCTGTGTGGGCCTCTTCCTTCAGGGCCTGCCTGGCCTCCAATCTTGCCTCCCTGTGGGAGACATGGATCTGGTCGACACTCACTCTTCTTCGTGGTTGTACCTCAGGAGGTCCAGGAAGTTTGGCAGTAGCTACTGGGGCAGGAATGGCCAAATATGGCTGAGAGTCAACAGCAGGGCCAGAGTGATGGTACTCAGGAGTTGAGATAGGGTAGGCTATTTGGCCCTGAGCAGGATGGTGGCCTGGGCTGGGCTGAGGCTGGGGAACAGTCCTTTGCTGGGCTGGTTCTGAGCGTTGTGGCGTATACTGAGCAGTGTGCCCCCGAGTACGGTGTCTGTTAACCTGCTGCCTGTCTGGACTCCAGTCAGGCGGCCTCTGGACAGTTTCATCCCTGGACAATCGTTCCTTTACTCGAATTCTTGGGGAAAGGAATGGATAAGGGACACTGAGATTCCAGTTCAATTAAATACCTACCACACTCTCCGAACTCAAAACTCAACTCAAACAGGAGGTGATTAAAAACACATGTATTCTATGGGACACAAAGTATGGTAAATGATCAATGATCAACGAGCCACAATTTTACTATCCAACTAGACATTTTGTGTGTGAGTGTAGAGTCTACACAATGACACGCCTAGGCAGCCAGTACGGTAGACAAACTTAACACCGACAGTTTTAATCCAAAATTATTTAACTGATTTTAATTTTGCACACACTTAATTTAATTCCGACTGAAAATGTGTGTTATGAAACATATTGCACAGACGTTTATGACATGAGACTATCATGGGAGCAACTTGAGCTCCCAAATCCTACACTAGAATTGCAACAAGGTCAAGTAGCAGCATGCATTGGGTTTTAAATGAGTCTTAGTTCCAACAACTCTCTCTCTCTCTCTCTCTCTCTCTCTCAAGATGTCTTCATGCCAAAAAAGTAAGCCAAACTATTTTCATCGACAACCTTCTGACCCCCTGGTAGCTAAAGGTTGCTTTAATCTCATTGTAGAACACTAAGCCAGACATAATTGATGGGCCTCTGCTTTATCTGACATGGCATGAAGGACTTACACACTGCTCGTGTACATGAGTACACACTAATGCTAGTGAGCATAAGCAGCTAATAAGGCAACAAAGGCAGTGGGTGTCATACATGGGACATATTAGCTGGAAAATTCTCAGAAAGCCCTCTTTCGAGACACATCAGATATTACTAATAGACTTCAGAAAGAGTTTCTGTGTTTTCCTTCTTACATTACTTAATTTTTGAAAATGGAGCATAAAGAAGTTGTTTGTGTACCAATCAAATCAATCAAGCTAACTCTGTAAAGGTTTGTTTGACCATGCTAGACATTGCCTTTATGAATTTCACCTGTCCATACAGCTCTAACGCCGGCCATGGGCCTTCATCCTTTCACAGGCTATCAGCAAGCCAGCTATGTGACATATCTGGGCCACCGTCCGCTCAAAAAATACATGTATACCCAGGAACTTTAATAGCAAACCCTCCAGGAAAACTTAAATAAAATCAGATATTTCTGTTTCTCTCTAGAATCCTTTCAGCACAAAACTATCATGTAGTTCAAAAAATCATACATCTTATCTTATGCGATGACTTTGTCAAAGTCACTGACAGGATAAAAGACTTAAGATGTAATTTCATAGGGGTTAACAGGCCAGAATATGAGGAGGGGGGGATGTGAGTGCAGCCTCAGCTGACAAGTGCTGAGTCAGTGGGTCTGTGACTGAATGGGTCAGGGCATCCAGCTGACTAATGTTGTCACCCCATCAACTGAGCTTCACGAACACCGCTCAACTGCTCATGAAACCCAGGCCACACAACTAATTTAACAGTTTTACAGAGTTCTGGATTAGTTTATAGAGTGGGATTCGACTTATGTGACAGGAGAGTTGTAAGTGAAGTAGGTCAAGTAGCCCTGTTTCCTGAAAGGTCTTTTAGGGAAATATTGAATGAGCAGAGACTGTTCTACCATGTTTTAAAAGAACTTAGAGGCCAGTTGGTAAGGGCTTAATATTTACTGTAGTTAAGTACAGGCACTTTTCTGCTTACGTTCAGGCTGGGCCTTAGTTTGCTATAGTTTTGCTATATTCTAGTAGTATGGTATAGCTTAGTTTGCTGACAGGGATCTAAAAAATGTGATGAGAATATAGCATACATGTAAATGTGAGTCATGTATGTATATGTGTATATGTATTCAGTAATAAATAATTAATAAATGTTAAGTTGTAAGACTGAGTTAGGGATGAAAGTCAGTTCACTAAGATCCACAAACTTGAAACCCTTGTTAAATGGAAGACCATGACACCAGTTAAAAAGGAAAGTATTACTGAATAAAATAGCATACTGCACTGTTAGGGTATATCTACTGGAGGGAGTTAGCTGCATCTCCACCCATGTTTTTAATGTGCTGGCTTTATCTTTATCTTGTTATTTTCCATTTTTTAAGGTAGCACCATCATGATTTCAGAATAACACTTTTAAGACCCATAACAATGTTATGAAGACATTAATAACCTCTTATCTCACTTTCAAAGAGCATGTGAAAAGAGATTAGAGTGCAAGAAAAAGAATATCATTTTATTATACAGTAGAATGAATCAGCACTTCTAACATGCTGAATCTGCTTAAACACATGTACCCGGTGGACTATGGGTCTTTTCATTGATAGCATCCTGAGCAGACAGTACCTTGAAGGCCAGCTGAAGACTGTCTGAGTGTCACTTTCTGAGTCTGTGTTGAGAGACCAGTCGCTCTTTGACAGGGCGGCCAGGCTACAAGATGATGTGGTGACAGTGTCAAACCCTGAGGGAAATGTCTGACCATTCTTACAAAGCTGAGAGCAAAGGGAGCTACACGGATCAGCTGAACCGTAATCAGGAATATTTTCAGATGCAATCTGATAAATGTTTTCAGGATTAGTTTAAAATGCGCTGGGTTTAGGGCTGCAACTAACCATTATTTTCATTGTCGATTAATCTGTTGATTATTTTCTCGATTAACAAATTAGTTGTTTGGTCTATAAAATGGTGGAAAATGTGGATCAGTGTTTCCCAAAGCCCAAGATGGCATCCTCAAATGTCTTGTTTTGTCCACAACTCAAAGATATTCAGTTTACTGTGACAGACGAGTAAAGAAGGTGAGAATTTTTACTTTTTCTCATAGAAACCGACTCAAACCGATTAATCAATTATCCAAATAGTTAATTTAATATTTGACAGCTAATCAATTAATCGATTACTCTTTGCAGCTCTAGTTTGGTTGTGCACTTTGCACATGTTGATCAAAGTTTGTCATTTAAGTGTGACTAATAATTATTTTTTACTTTACCTTAGTAGATATGAATTAGTAATAGGTTTCCGTTCAGTTCATAGTACAGTATGTCACTCGTCTATGCCTAAATTCCGTCAAGTCAAACGCTTCAAATTCAGATTCAAATTTATCATAGAAAGTGACATAAGCTTTTTGCTAATGAACCAAGCTACTGCTAAGTCAGGGTTATCTCTTGGGGCAAGCAGGGAAATCATATCCCCTCCAAAAACCAACCGTGCTATCCACCCTGCTGCCCTGCAACCTTTTCCCTGATGAGCTCCCCAGACCACCTTCCTATGTGAAACAGGAGCAGGGCAAGCGTGACAGAGCTGGACCCAGTCTGGAAGGAGCCCTACTGGCACAGTGGTGAAAGCAGCAGGCTACTTAGCTCAGCAACCAGTGGACAGCCCAACAACAACCTACCATCTCAGTTTTGCTTTGTTCATCTGAGATCTTTCCGTACTTGGATTACTAATTACTGCACAAACCAAATCCTGGGAGAGTTATACGTAATAAAAATAAAGCAATAAATTATTTTATCACAAACTTTGTAATGATCAAATAAAATGTCAATAAAAAAAGATGTATAGCACGCTCCTGTAGGAAGATATTAGCAGCCAGTGGCTCGGTGTAAATACTCAGGGGTTCATGTAGTTTAAACTTGTAGTCTAAAAATACACTGTAGAATGCAACATTAGATTAGATTTAGTGGTAAGATCACGTCATACCATAGACTGTAATATACAGTCTATGCTTCATACTCAACGGACAGCAGAGAGGAATTTAATGGCTTGTGATAACGCTAGGGCTACTCAAAAGATAGACATAGAGTAAAACTAGAGTCAAAATAAGAGAATAATTTATAATATGGTGACATAGACACAAAAAAGTGTGTTCCTAATTCTAGTGTCATGTTAGACTTCAAAGGTGCATTAGTTTTTTAACTAGATGTTTTTAGGACAAAAAGTAATACAAATCAGGTGTGCAGGTTTCACTTTTTGTATTATTTTTGTACTATCACATCTTGAGTAAGAGTCAGCCACTGTATCAAACCGATGTCTTGGAGTTTCTTAAGTGGTCGGTCTTAGTTCATGTATGTTCTGAATGTTATGACCCGCTTTTTATAAACTCACCCCTGCCTGTTGAGGATGCTCTGGGCCTGCTGCTCTATAAATAAATCCCCCGGTGAGATGCCGTAGCGAGTGGAAGGCAGGGAGGACCGACGGGCGGTGCGAGGGGAGCTGGGCACCGCTGCGATGCTGTAATCCCTGGTGGAGGCGGGGCTTGGATCCTGGTGGGCGGCGTCTTGCTGCTGTTGGGGCTGGGCTGGATGATGCTCCTGGGTTCTGCTTCTAGAAGGGATGGGGCGCTCTTGAGCCCCACCGCGCCGGTAGTTCTCCATGTTCATCGCTCTTTCCCGCTCCAAAAATCTTCTTTGCCTGTCTTGTGTGGGGGGAGGCGCTTGGTTTGACTGGGCGGGGCTGGAGGTGGAAACAGGGGCGGGCTCTGGGTGAGTCCTCATGTAAACCCGGCCCACTCCGGAGCGATATGGCACCCTGGGATCCGGACCTTGAGCCTCCGCTTCCTGTCTGTCTCTTTCTCGCCTGGCGGCCGTCTGTCGGTCAGAGGCGTCTGTGTCTCGTCGGGAGCGGTAGCGCGGTGTGTAATCAATGTCTGCCTCCTGATCCAGGAGGATGCCGTAACGCTCTGACAGCTGGCGGCGGCGCTCGGCTTTGTAGCGGGCGATGCGCTCAGCCTTAGAGCTGAGGCTGGTGGGGTCTGTGGGGCCAGATGTGGGCGTAGAGGAGGTGGATAGTGTTACTGGGTCAACGTACACCACCATGGGCTCTGTGCGGCCGCTGCCAACACCACCTTTGACCTGGGCCGATCTGTCTAGAGAAGACAGCTGCTTCTGTGGGGCCTCAAGCTCCTCTCGACTGTAGCGCCTCACTGTGGTAAACATGGGAAATACTCCGTTACTTATCAACAACATCCCTTCACAATTACAATTTATGCCACATTTATGTCAAATGGGAATTACTGTAGTTACTAGTATCTGACTTACCGTAAATACCGGGCAAGTCACACTTGCGACAGGACATGTTTTTTTCTGAAAGTTCAGATGTTGCTTAATAATAGGGAAATGCCTAAAAATAGGTAATTCCAGGTAACTAATTGAATGGGTATAATGTAATATTGACCATGCACAGTATTTTTTTACTCCAACGCGTGCTACCTTCCATCCCATATGACACAAATGTGGCTTTATTCTAACGAAACACATCACAAATATTCATACCAATTAGTGAATTCACTTCTTGCAAAATGCAACAACATGCAACATTTGTTTCATAGCCAGTGACACAGTTACATTCATTAAACCTACGGTAAAGCTGCCCAGTATAACCAACAGATAACTGTTGGTCACTAAGGTGTGACAAAGTTTTCTCAACATAATAAATTAAATGGTTCCAAAATACTGAATGAAATTCAAACATTTCAGTGGCGTCAATCCATGTCCACTAATGACAGCACCATACTGTGTGTTTTTGCAGGGCATTGTGCCATGCTTACCCATCACACAAGGCTCACAGGGATCTGAGGCGCGGGTGTACCGCGGAGCATCCTCCTCCAGCATTCTGTTGGCTACCAAACCGCCGGGCACCAGCGCAGGTGGAGCATCACTTTCAATCCCCTCCAAACGGCGAGCTATCCTCTCCTTCCTGCAGAGACAGAAGGCAGAGGGCAAAGGTCAGCAGATGTTATGCTGAGTTATAAATATCTTTATAAAAATGTGGGATCGACCGATACTGGTTTTTCAAGGCTGATACAGATACCAATTATTAGTACTTAATGAAACCGATAAGTTATTTGGAACCGATATGCATTTACAGTGAAAATGAAAAGCTTTAAAGCTATAGTGCATAGTTTCTGTCGGCCCCATGAGGAATTCTAAGTAATGATAACAAAACAAAAACAAAACTGTCCACATGATACAAGCCTTATGTGACTGCGCACCGCCTCCACCCCTCCTCCACGCAGTTGCTTGTAGCCAAGGAGGACACGGAGGATTAAAAAACATGATGCACTCTTCAACAGAGGTAATTATCTTCACTCGAGCTTCAGCGTGGGAAAGTCACACAATCTTCTGAACATATCCATACTGAGAAATACAGAGAGAGTTGTGTAGAGCTGATAGTCTTAATTAGCTTTGTAGTAACTCATTTGGCAATGGCTTGAATGTAACGGATGTTCATTAAAGCTCCATTGTGTAATTTTTTGAGTTGATTCTTAGCAAAAACCCCTTTGTTCTTTCGCAAATATGTGCTCATTCATGTGTAATTACTTCCAACAACTGATCAAAGTATTCTCGTAGCGTAGAATCTGTCATTCAGAATCATTCAGAATACATTGGAGCGACTCGCTCCAATGTATTCTACCATGTTGCGCCTCCATCTTTAAAATACGTTAGCCAAAGAGGGACATACCTTTGCGTTTCACACTTTTACACTCACTGGCACCGTGACGAACGACAGGGAGGGGGAGAAGATTACTCAGCGACTGCCGGCAGATTTGAAAGCCTGTTGAAGATGGAGCGCCTATCTAGGACATGTAACGGAGGCGCAAAGTAAGTTAAAAATAGAATTAAAACGACAACGCGACAGGCAAAGCAACAAGACCAAAGTTAATATTGGAGTGGCTTTTCCAAGATGGAAAGAGCTCATAAGGAGCAAGGATTTTAAAAGGGACGAAGTTGCCTGCTTTCTTCTCGACAGGTAATTCAGCCTATTTCTGTAAATTCAAAGTTTTGTAGTTGCTTGGTTGCATGGTTGTGCATAACGCTAGAACGTCGTCTAAGGATACTTAGACGACGTGTCAATGATGAAAAAGAATTGTCTACCTTGTAACATATACGTAATCATATGTGTCGTGATTTCCCTGGCAGACAACTCACGTCATGTGAAGTTGTAACACGGACTAGCTGGAGATACTAAGAGATCATTTTGGTTGCATTGACACTGTTCATACTGCTCAAAGAAATATATTAAACACACAAACCTCCGTTGCTTCTCTCCTATGCTGTAAACATTGCCTTACACTATTAATCTCGTACAATATACAGAATAACGATAGCACTGATACTTTACTAACATTAGCTTGCATATGTTTGAGAACCTGATAGCTGATGTTGAATGAAATGGTACCAAAATAATGTAAAACTATTATTACACTGGAAGTAACTCTCACAGACAAAGTCGTACTTCTTGGAATAATACGGCCACCGTAAGAGTTACAACGCGCTCGGAATGGGAGGGGATAGAAAGTAATATTCAGTTGGTTGTCATATACAATTTCCCCGCTAGATGGGACAAATTCTTACACAATGTAGCTTTAATATAAAAAAAGTTACGCACTAAGTTTTAAATCAAAATTAAGATTTTGGAGCAAGTAGCTTTGAGCAATTATTTAATAAATGATAAACTTTCAGCATAATCCACAGTGAAAGATAGTCAGATAGTGTTGTGGGCCGGACATTAAGTCAGACTCAGTGGTGAGTGAAACCGAAGCAGAGGGACAGACACAGAACACTTTTTAATAAATTAACTGTATCAGTTATCAGGGAAATAAAACGCTGATACAGATCATCTGCAAACTGCCAAAAAACGGCCCGATAATTGGTATATCCCTGATGAAAATATGTAGGTGTGCTTATGTGAAAATAAAGTGTAGCAAGCCCTGAAGATACCTGTTCATTCCCGAATCCTTTGTGACAGCTCCCTCAAAGTATTTCTTCAACTCTGAAACTGAATATAAGAACAGAAAATATACATATAGTATCATAAAATTATCAAACATTAACAAACTATTTGATTTATTCTGAGTTATTGTTTTGTGGTTAGAACCAATGCACACCCTTAGGAAGGACAGCCAGAAGTTTGGCATCTGTAAATGAAACACTCTTGACCAAGATGGTCTTGTCACCCAGGGAGAAGTCACTCTGAAAACTGAATGAGAAGACAGAGTCACAAACCTGCTATCTAGGTATTACATTCTCAATTCCTAGCAAGCAAAATAAATATTTAATGAAATATTTCCTACCCAAAAATTACATGGACATTGTAGGAGGATGAGCAGCTGCTTTATATTAATTTACTTAGTAATAAAAGAGGTGTAAGGTAATGATGCTGAAGGTAGCAAAACTATATTACTCTACAACAGAGATCTTCAACAGGGGGTCCTCAGACTTAGTGCAGTGGTGCCGCCAAATGATGTTAAAAAGATAATTTTTTGAAAGTTTCAAAAATGAAAACATGTCTGAAAATATACATTAATAGGAATCCAACATATTAATAGCAAAGATAAATTGGCCTATTTGTGAGAAAACAAAACACACACATTTACACATTGAAAATAAGTGTACTATAGGTAAATATGGTAGCCATACAGTTAAACTTAAGGAGTCACTGTTCCACATGTATGTTTAACATTCAAACATGATGTATAAATAATATATTAACATCCATTCATTTATATCCATCCGACCCAGTTTAGTATGCAACTCAGTTGTATACAATGTATGCAGTAGTTGGTCCTACTTAAGTTATCTTTCAGCTAAAACGTTGAAGACCCCTGCTTTACAACTTGTTCAGATTAAACGCAGACATAAAATTGTGCCTAGTTTCCTATTTCAGCCGTCCACACAACTCTGCCTCAAACGCCTTGTCCTAAGGAAGTGATGGCAGGTAAAGCTGAAACTCAGCTGGAGTCACTTACAACAGGATCCAGCTTAAGAACTGGGTCATCAAGTCCTGACTCTCCTCCAAGTGGAAACAATCAAATCATGTCACAATCAACAGGTCACACAAGCCAGGACCAATAAACTCACCTTTGTTTTCTCTCCAAAAGCTTCACAAACTATTTCGTTCATTGAAAAAACATAGTCTTATAGTGTGTAATTCTCATTTCTAGACTAGTCTTCAGTTTGCATCCATTTTTTACTGTTAAATACCAAGATGTTTTTAAAAAGAGGAGATCAGTTCAAACTGCTTGTCAATCAGATTTTATGTATAAAAGTAATAAAAAGTCCTTGTGTATATTTCTGCCAGACAGCTGAAGAACCAGAGGGAACACTGTAAACTAATGCAAAAGGGGGCTTGGTGCAAAGTGCTCCTGAAGGAGGTATTATCGCTCTAATGCCATGTGAACAAAAAAGTGTCTTAGGATAAGCTGTTCCAGGCATCTCCAGCTTTTAATGCTTACTGCACATGATAAGCTAAAGCACTCCACTGTGGTAAAACCTATAACCTTACATATCCCTGTCTTGATGACAAAGCAAAAAATGAGACCAATGTAAATGCTCTTAGAAAATAGAACATGTGATTTCTGTAGCTCCACTACTATTTTTACCCGTGTCTGTGTGGTTATTGCAAACAAACAAAAAACTCACCTTAAGGCTTCTGTTGGCAATGAGGCTGAGCTGCAAAGCTTGTGAGCTTTAGATCCAAATTCTAAAAAGAAAAACAAGACCTATTATACAAAAAAATTTTAAAATAATAATAAATCTATAATTCAATATTCAGTAACCCTGTACTGTGGGAGCATTGGAACATGTTATCCTGGTAAAAATGAAATTTACATTTCTGGCATTTGGAAGATCATAGTACAGCTGTACGATCCATTGTGTCATTAATCTATGCATTCACATGGGTAGAAAAGAAAAGTTTGGACAGGCGTAACAAAGAAACTCCCTAATTAATTTCATTGAGACCTACAGTATGTGTTAACACAGCAAGGGTCCTGACGTAGAGGGCTCCGGCAGATAATGTAGGATTGTTCAGCAAAAAAATACTTTGACAGTTTTGTAATGTGAGCAGTGTAATTCTACTGTTTACCTTCACAAATTGTCAAGATGGAAGATAAAATGATTGTTGCAGTGATATCTTTCCAGTTCCTGTCTAATAGTATCATAAACCGCTGTGCAGTGTTTTAGCATCAGATAAGACTTTAAACTCGTGGATGTATTACCCAAACTAGACTGCCTGAATTGTATTTCATTGTCCTTTCAGCATCTTAGGAAACATGTCTTCACTTACGCAGCCTATTGTGTTTGTCTACTGCAGTGTTGTTTTTGATCCCAACACCAGGGGCCCGTTTCAGAAAGCAGGTTTAGTGAAAACTAAGTTGAGGGTAACTCTGGGTTTTCTGTTTCAGAAAGAGAGGTAACTTCACCTTTTCTTTAATAAACCTCGAGTTTCTCTCAGTCTCCTCCCTCTGACACAGCGCTCTTTCATTTCCTCATTCATTCAATTCAGTCTGTATCAAGTGCATTTTACTTTCAGACTATAGATGCATTTTCATTTCCAGTTAACTACGTATTTGAGCGGTATCATTTTTCTTCCCAGTCTATTAGTTATGTAGCCTCCATAACCTTATCCGTCCTCATATCACTAACATCACCCATCATGGACATGCTCCACATCCCAGCAGATTTTTTGTGTCGCATTACGTTTTTTTTGCAAACGGCAGTTTTCTTTACAACATTGTTGATGCGGAGCATATTAGTAAAGCCACTGTAGCAAAGCACCGTCAGAAGAGTGTGACTCACTCTGAAATGTTTTTTAAACGTTTTTGTAGTGTTCCCTGGACACAAACCAGTAAGAGACGTTAAAAAGAAATAAATGATTGTAAATCATAATTCTGTTAATGATGGTGCTGCAACCTCAGAATGGGATTAGTAGTAGTTTACTTTTTCGCCAGCAGGATTGCACCTAAATTCAATTATAGGTCTACTACATTCCAGTTTTCACCAGTAATATTAAATATGAAATGAGTACACTATATTAGGGCTTACGCATTGACTCGAGCAGCAATTTTCTCCCACACCAATTCTCGCTATATATTGCAGCAGCCGTGTTGCTTTTTTTAACAAAATAAATGTTCAAACGTGTATGTGCGCATGAGTATTTCCACCGACCAGTTTGTTTGTGGTTTTTACCATGGTGAATCGTCGTATCATGGGTCCATTTATGCTGCCTTTTTATTGTGCTGGTGCATGCGCTTAACTCTGAGTGAACCTACTCGAATCAGCTGTTCTGGAACCGAAAACTCAGAGTTACCCATCTCAGGGT
Source organism: Zingel zingel (assembly GCA_023566125.1). Lineage (NCBI taxonomy): Eukaryota > Metazoa > Chordata > Actinopteri > Perciformes > Percidae > Zingel > Zingel zingel. The sequence continues at coordinate 34,334,494 of CM042324.1, forward strand.
AAATCAACTCAGAGATCAGGGTTAGACTCAGAGTTTGTTAAACCTCCTTCCTGAAACAGGCCCCCTGGTCAGACACCTACTAGTGGTTTGCTGGTTTGATTCCCACTCAGGCTATACATGCAAAGATGTATACTCTTATGATACTGCACGTTGTCCACAAAACAACAGGGGCTTGACAAGGGTGGAACAAACTTCAGCTAATTCACAAAACATGATGATCTTCAGTGCTTGTGCACATAGATTTGGGTTTTTGGAGTGCTTACCAAGCCACAAACTGTGAAATAAGAACACCCCAGTCAGTATTTTGTGGGTTTCCTATATCAGAAAACATGGGACTAAACAAGCTGTTCAGATTTGGCTCCTCTTGGTCACATGCAGGCTCACTAGAATATACCGCCACCCCACTGAGTATCTCCACCCACGGCTTGAGAACTACCTTTGTAAGGGTGAGCTATATTTTTCTCGCAAGCCAATCAGAGCAGACTGGGCTTTTCAGGAGGGGGGCTCAAAGAGCCAGGCACTTAAATGGAGCGTTTCAGACAGGGGGAATACAGGTATATTCAGACAGACAGTATGAGACAAATAAAGTGTTTTTTGAATATTAAAGCATGTACACATGTTCTAGTACAAACCCCGAATACTAGCATGAAACTGAAAATTAGCATAATATGTCTCCTTTAAATGATAAGATGCCATACTTGGAACATGTTTCAAAAACTCTTTTTAAAAGTATAGTTTTTACATAATAAAAACTATATCAATAAGTTTGTTTTTGTAATTAGTTATACACATAGGTATCATTGATGCACTACAACCACAGTATTCCGTTGGCAAATGTACTGTAATTAGACTCCTCTAGCAAATGATTATTTTGACTATGAAAAGACAATGCTGATGAAGTGACAATAAATGGTTTATATGCAACTAAAACGATAATTTAGAGAAGTCACATTTCTTACACCAACAATGTGTCGTTTGGGTTTTGACAAGGACATTTACCGCCTCAGTATGAGTCACTTGTCAAAAAAGGTTACTCAGAAAGTTCACATCCAGTTCCCAGCAGAGTTGACCCTCTCACTCTCACGTCACAGCAACAGCAACAGCAGTCTGTTGTAAAGTTGTATCCCAGTATAGGAGACAGATCATGTTACTGCTCCAGACGCTTCCAGAACACCTCTGGCCTATTTCGGCTTCCAAAGACTGTGTGGCAATACAGCAGGGAACATTTAGCCGGATAGAAAGTACGAAAAGTGAAAGGTGTGGTGGTGGAAGAAGAATGCTAAAACTCACTTTAGACATCAAGTACAGTACAAGGGCTTCCCAGTGTTTTGTGTAGTGTCCCAGTGAAATTCAAGAACTCAAAAGTGACATGATGTAAGGGATGAGACAGACTTGGACATAAGCAAGGCCAAAAAATCTGAGTTGGAGGTCTTAAAAAGATTATTTAGTCTCAAATCTACAATGATTCAAGATTTTCAAAGCCTGTGGGAACTTTGTGTACATGTACCTGTCTGTTTATCTGTGTGGAAAGCCCCTTGTACAGAAGTCAGTGCAGTTTTCCTTGGAAACGCCTGCAGGTTGTCATCAAAACGAGCAGCACAAGACTCAAGGTTGACAGTGCCAGAGAGCAGCTTAGACTGCTGACGGTCCAAAAGTGAGCGTGGTGAGGAGAGGGATTTTCTATAAATGTTCAGAGGTGCAAAATAGACTTCCTGAGGGAACTGAGCCTCCGCTTGCACACAGTCTGTTTGGAAAGGGTTGCTGGTGGAACATGAACAACCCTCGTCCACCTCAGCAGGCAATGGTGCATTGACAAGCTAGAATATCAAAGTGGGGGAAACAGGAAAAAGCATAACAGCACACACCTGTTGAATACACAGCACCAAATGTGTACCAAGTGGAGTCAAAATAATCTCTCATTGCTCAACCACACACTCCATACATTTAAAGCAGCCTGATGCTAACATCCATACCCATAGTAATAGATACACTTTTAAACCATCTGTACTATTCATAATATCTCTAAAGCAACTTTTACACACGTCATGAATCCTTGTTTAATCTGATCCAATTGAGCAAACAGAAGCAAAACATGGAGTCAACCAGGAAACTTCACATACTCTTGTCGTCTCCTGTCCTGCCAAGCCCAGAGTCCCCCGGCCTACTGTATCACTGACAGTCATTTATCTCAGCAAGGAGCTAAATTGCATTAGCAAAGTCCCCCAAGTAGGGCTGCACAATTTATCGCAATTTTATTGAAAAAGCAATATGGACAAGGGCAATACCCAAATCACAGGGGGACGCAATATTTGTTAAAGGCAAACTATGTGTTAAACCATTCTGAAATAAGTATTGTGGTGCTGCAGAGATGTCCCATCTTACAAATCCTATTCTGACTAAAGAAAAAATCTTTGTTTGGTACAGATCCTCGCAAAAATCACACTATAATCCTTAAAAAAAAAATAGTTTTCAATGAAAATGAGAATAATGATCCAATAATTATCATTCCCTCCAATATTGTAAATCATGTCGCAATCGCAATATCAGTCAAAATAAACGCAATTAGATGTTTTCCTCATATCATGCAGCTATACCCCCAAGCAGTCTATAAAGCTGAGGGTATTCAAGTGGGTTAAGCAAGTCCTCCTATAGCCAGACCAAGCCGTCCTCTTTCAAAGGCCTTACCTTGGCCACACGGCTGCTCATGGTTCACATGGTAACTAGAGATCCATGGGTTTCGAAACATGTTTAGGGAGAAGAACAGAAGGATGCTCTGTTGCTAGACTCTCCTCCGGTCACAGCGGTGGTGGACAGCCGGAGTGGCAGCGGTGACGGTGAGGGCTGCTACTGGCGAGCAGACAGGCAGGGATAGAGATGGTGACACAGCTACACACAAACACACACACACACACACACACATACGAACAAGCACACAGCCACAGCAAAGTAACTGCCCCGGTTACACAGCAAGCTACAGGCTACACAAGGGAGCTGAGAGAGAGAGACACAGCGCAGCAGGGTGCTAAAGCAGCTCAGAGCCCTAATCAGATTACAGGCAGAAATTAGCCTTGATGATAAAAACTCTGGAACAGGATTGGAGGAGGGTGCCAGCATGACCGCAGGGGTGGTATGGGGTCCAGGGCTACTGGAAGTCAGATGGTATCCTTAACACACCCAAACATCAGACGGGCTTCAGCCATGATGGCCAGGTGCCATCAAACCTCCAAAAACTAAAGACAGAGCTAGGGCTGGGCAATTAATCAAATTTCAATCGCAATTTACATTTTGTAAACAAGAAAAACAATTATTCTGCACATTATATTTTGCTAGTAAACCTTTATTTTGTCTTGTTTTAAATGAAAAAAAAAGTTCAACAGGAAAAGTATTAAGGGAAATTTCACAGTTCAAGGTGTTTTCACTGTTGATTTAACAGTTTGACAGTTGTTTTTTTCAGTTCAATAAATAACACATCTTTCCAAAAGTCAAAGAGTGATCATAATATCAATCATAATCGTGATTTCACTACTGACCAAAAGAATTGTGATTATGATTTTTCTATAATCGAGCAACCCAGAGCTTGCATTAATATTAATATCATTATCAAGTTGTCAGAAGCTTTATTCTGTTTAAATGCAGTTGGAGTCCACCAGATAATAAAATGCAGTGTACAGTGGGGCAAAAAAGAATTTAGTCAGCCACCAATTGTTCAAGTTCTCCCACTTCAAAAGATGAGAGAGGCCTGTAATTTTCATCATAGGTACACTTCAACTATGAGAGACAAAATGAGAAAAAAAAAAAAATCCAGAAAATCACATTGTAGGATTTTTAATGAATTTATTGGTAAATTATGGTGGAAAATAAGTATTTGGTCAATAACAAAATTTCATCTCAATACTTTGTTATATACCCTTTGTTGGCAATGACAAATGAGTCTTCACAAGGTTTTCACACACTGTTGCTGGTATTTTGGCCCATTCCTCCATGCAGAGCTCCTCTAGAGAAGTGATGTTTTGGGGCTGTCGCTGGGCAACACAGACTTTCAACTCCCTCCAAAGATTTTCTATGGGGTTGAGATCTGGAGACTGGCTAGGCCACTCCAGGACCTTGAAATGCTTCTTACGAAGCCACTCCTTCGTTGCCCGGGCGGTGTGTTTGGGATCATTGTCATGCTGAAAGACCCAGCCACGTTTTATCTTCAATGCCCTTGCTGATGGAAGGAGGTTTTCACTCAAAATTTCACGATACATGGCCCCATTCATTCTTTCCTTTACACGGATCAGTCGTCCTGGACCCTTTGCAGAAAAACAGACCCAAAGCATGATGTTTCCACCCCCATGCTTCACAGTAGGTATGGTGTTCTTTGGATGCAACTCAGCATTCTTTCTCCTTGTTACAGAGAGCGTTGGGAATCTGGACAAAAAAAATTAATCGCTAACACGATGGCTTAAGTTGCAAAACATGAAGGTGCTTTTATTTACAAAAAAGAAAATGGTGAAACAGCGCAGGACGTCCAAAGCGAAAAAAAAACAAACAAAAATATCTTTTTACACAAGGTTTTCACTAGCAAAATTCACATCACCTGTCTGGATTGTAGTCACCCTCAGACTGCCCCCCCATGCTTAGGTGGCCAGAGGCTGATATGTGTTAAGCCCCTCCCATTAGACCAACCAACTCTTAATTGCTTAATTTCTCTCTCAATTATATTACCATTTACACATCTAGACATTCACTGCTAGTTTCTACAATAAACAAATAACACTCTTGAAAAATCATTTTCCACTCATCTTACTTTAGAAAACACTGAAACTTACACCCATTTTCAACTAGAAAATCTACCGTCACCTATGACCCAGATACATGGTATCTTCCACCATCAGCACACCTGAGTGTGATTGCTGTAGGCCCTATATGAAGCAGCACTTTGTCTCAGCTCTGGTTCAGACCCAGGGACTGGAGAGGAGAAAGAGTTCGATATAATGGTTAAGTAACAGTTTGTTGAAAAATAGAAATGACTGAAATGAATAAACTGAACTGACTAAACTAAACCAATGTAATGTGGTATTTTTGGTAACAGTTTTACTGAATGATATGTATAAAAATGTAACTGCAAATTAATTGTCTGGGTTCTTGGTGACCTGAGTAGGTTTACCATGTGCCATCCAAAAGTGACAGAGCCTTTGTCACAATCCTCCAAACACGACGAGTTGAGTTTTTACCAAAAAGTTCTATTTTGGTTTAATCTGACCATATGACATTCCCCCAATCCTCTTCTGGATCATCCAAATGCTCTCTAGTAAACCTCAGACGGGCCTGGACATGTACTGGCTTAAGCAGGGGGACACGTCTGGCACTGCAGGATTTGAGTCCCTGGCGGCGTAGTGTGTTACTGATGGTAGCCTTTGTTACTTTGGTCCCAGCTCTCTGCAGGTCATTCACTAGGTCCCCCGGTGTAGTTCTGGGATTTTTGCTCACCGTTCTTGTGATTATTTTGACCCCACTGGGTGAGATCTTGCATGGAGCCCCAGATCGAGGGAGATTATCAGTGGTCTTGTATGTCTTCCATTTTCTTATAATTGCTCCCACAGTTGATTTCTTCACACCAAGCTGCTTACCTATTGCATATTCAGTCTTCCCAGCCTGGTGCAGGTCTACAATTTTGTTTCTGGTGTCCTTTGACAGCTCTATGGTCTTGGCCATAGTGGAGTTTGGAGTGTGACTGTTTGAGGTTGTGGACGGGTGTCTTTTATACTGATAACAAGTTCAAACCGGTGCCATTGATACAGGTAACGAGTGGAGGACAGAGGAGCCTCTTAAAGAAGAAGTTACAGGTCTGTGAGAGCCAGAAATCTTGCTTGTTTGTAGGTGACCAAATACTTATTTTACCGAGGAATTTACCAATAAATTCATTAAAAATCCTACAATGTGATTTTCTGGATTTTTTTTTCTCATTTTGTCTCTCATAGTTGAAGTGTACCTATGATGAAAATTACAGGCCTCTCATCTTTTTAAGTGGGAGAACTTGCACAATTGGTGGCTGACTAAATACTTTTTTGCCCCACTGTACCACTGGGAATATGTCTCATTATGGGTGTAAAGTTTTTACTGACAGCCTTGTCTTGATTCCAGTTCAGCCAGTAGAAAGGCTTATTAAGCTGTCACATGCAATGCAGTAGAACATGATTCATAATTTCCTGCAGTGTTCCAATCTTTCCTTTTTAAACACAACACCACTAGTTAGGATTTTGGACATTGTTAAAAAAATCTTATAAAAACACACTATTTGATAGGGTTGTTGTTTATTTCAGTTCCTGTCCTTCCTGTCTTCCTCTACCTTCTCACTCTCTACAGCACACACATACACATTCATGTATAATGTCTAAATCACACAAGATTTTACTCTGTCTCACAAATTGGCCTGAACTCAGAAGTACAGACACAAACATCTCATCTAATAGACGACCAAACACACTTGTCTAATTCATCACATCAGGTAGTGTGAGGTGAGTATAAAGCCGCTTTCCGACCAGAGGGATTTTTGCAGTTCCTAGAACATAACGTTCCTAGAACCCATTTTTTCTCCTGTTCTGACTGGACCAATCTGGTACCAAAACAATCTTTTTTTCCCCGTCTTCCCTGAAACTGTGTCAAAAAAATGTGTTTCCAAACTGATCCATTTGTAAAAGACTCAACACGCTACTTCATATTCCAGGCCTATAGGCGGCGCTGTTTCTGCTACAGAAATTCAACAAAAACGGAGAAGAAGAGCATAGTCTTCAGTCACTCCCGTTCATAACATGATAGACTATAATAACTTTCACCACTGCTCATTTTATAAAGGCCGCCGCAAGAAAACTTGTCTTTGTTTACATTGTATAATGTGCTGTTGGATTGCTTTTTATTTTGCAATTCTGTCATTGGACATGATTGCAGCGCACTTGCTAGCAGAGCTAACGTTAGTGCGCTAACACTGCTAGCTAACATCGGCAGTCAAACAAAGATCAATGATCCAATGTCTTTTTGATAATCTACGCGTTTTTCTTGCGGTAGCCTTTCTACAATAAGCCGTGCTAAAAGTTACTATAATCCGTTCAAGGAGTTGACAAGCAGACAGATTAGCTAGCTAGTTGATAAGTTACTTCCACTTGATAAACAGCTAACCATAGCAGCTAATGTTAACGTTACGTCCATGCCGGAGCGTCAGCTACTTTAGCGATGTTTAAAGTTAGCTACATAACGTTAGAGGTCGAGGGGTGTGGCGATGACATCATCGGGAAGCACGTATGCAGCATCGCCATCCAAACGAAGCCAAAAGGGAGCCGTTTTTGAATTTTTTCACCCTGGGACCAGGTTTCAAAAAAGTGCAATATTTGTACTCCTTACATTTTACAAAAGTGGCTCGTTACTTTAGTTTCAAATAATTTCAGTGGAGTTACCGTTATTATTTTTTTTACGTCATCAATACCAAATTCAATCTAATTGGATGGGAATATACGTTGTTATAATGTGCTGCAAATTGTGCCAACCGAAACACCACGAACTGCTGGCTTTCAAGAATTTACCATTGAATTTAAAAAAACACAGAGGTAAATGCATCTTTTTGTTGTTATCAAGCTATTTGTTGTTTGTTTCAGTAACTTTATGAAGTTTACGTTAATGGTCAGTTACATTTGTTCTCCTGCTAGCAATGACAATGCCTTGGTTTGCTAGCATTTAGGTACAGTACGTAACCCAAGTAACGTTAAGGTTAGCGAGCGTTCAGTTTATTTGAAAATAATCTAATACTATAATCTAATACAGTGCTGTAGTAACGTTAACGTTACTCAAGGCTGTTCTTGTATTCGAGATGATAACGTTACTTGGTCTTGTCTCAAATCGACTTTATTTTGGGCTAATGTTAACGTTAATGTCTCAAACCTCTCAGACGAAGTTAGAGGACTCGTGTTTGAATTCTCACAGAATAACAATTGAATTCATATCTTGCTACTCAGTCAGAATCTTATTAACCTGGAGTCCCAGTCTATGTCACAATAATCATATATGTGATGTTTTAGGCCTATTGGCAGACAGCCATTTAAAATGTAGGCAATGGCATATAAAGAGCCTTTTTTCCATGTCCACTGAAGTCTCTCAGCTTGCACTCTAGTAACATTTGTGTGGTCCAGGTAGCTTTACATAAATTCATTCGCAAGGCTACTTTAACTTTTATACTTTAAGTAAATTTCCAAGCCTGTACTTTGTTACTTTTACTTGAGTAAAGAAGTTAAATCAGTACTTCTACTTTTACCAGAGTATTTTTTAACACAAGTATCTGTACTTCTACTTGAATACGGGAAGTGAGAACTTTTGCCATCTCTGGAAGTAGGGTTGGGTACCGAACCCTGTACTTTTACTGGTACCGACTGAATCATGTCGGTACTACCGAGTATCGGTTCACGTAAAATCAAACCAAATTTCAGTACCTGAAAGTAAGCACAAGCTATTGCCAGACAGCAGTGGTCCGACACACACACATGCGTGGAGGTTCTGCAGTTTTGTTGAAGTCACAGTGAGTCACGGCAATGCCGATAAAGCGGTTTCAAGTGTGATTACAGTTTTTCAAAACTTCACGCAGACACCTTTCACTGTGATATGATATTAATGGCGAGCCGAAAGTGGTCGTGGTGCTGTTGACATTACACTTCCTCTGAGACGAGCAGGCACAACAGTGGTTTCTGTGCCCTGGGGACTGACTGACAGGCTGACGTTGTAAGGCAAGGCAACTTTATTTCTACAGCACCTTTCAGCAACAAGGCAATTCAAAGTGCTTTACATGAAACATCAAAGAGCAATAAAAAACAGTCATAATGAAAATAAAACAGGCTAAAATATAATAATATACAAATACAAGAAATAAAAGTTACAGTGAGGAAGAAATTAATAATTATTCAATTGAATAGGTTGTAGGGACAGGTTTGGTAGGAGAGAAAGAGGGGTTTTATTTTTGTTTAATTTATGTCAGTGTAAAGTATTCTAAATAAATAACAATGTTCTAAGTAAATAGGTTTGGAATTATTTTTTTACAACTGAAATCATTTTTTTTGTAATTACAGAGGGAAAGTACCAAAAAAAGTACCGTTGGGTACCAGGAACCGAATTTCAGGTACCGGTATCGGGACTAGTATTGGTTCAGATGCGAAAGGTACCCAACCGTATTTAGAAGTAGACTGTTCCTATAACTACGTTCCTGTAACTACTTGGTCGGAAAGAGGCTTAAGAGTCAGACGTGGTTACAGTAAGTGTCCAATACCCAAACAGTCACGAATCCTCACAACATTACTCTCGCAGTCTTTCCTCCACAGCGCTGTGGAAGAAGGTCTGGCTAGTCCACAGCAGTTAACCATAGTCCTCATAAATCCACCAGAGTTTACACAAAGAAAGCAGAAGGTAATTAGGATGGAATTTCCGCCGACACCGGAGCAATCCCGGAAGTCGAACATCGTGGATATAGACAATCACAACATAGACTGAGTCCATAAGAAGCTTCTCTGGATGCCTGTTATGAGGAAGCGGGAGAAAAAGTGTCCTCCTGACATTTAATATTGATTTTTTTTTTTTTTATTATTACCATTACCAATGTCCTTCCTGAACTTCCAACAAAAGTTAAAGGCTCTGTCCCACTACCTCCCCTTCCCCTAGATTTCTGCCCTAACCCTCATTTTTGCGCGGTCTCGTGTAGGGGTAGGGTGTCCCAATACTGTAGGGAGCAAGGGGGAGTGCTATTTTTCCCTTAAAATCAACCCTCACAACATAGTGCGGTCCGATGCAGGCTTAAAATGAAGTGGGATATGAAATTACCCAGGATACCTTGCGAACTCAGCGAGCCGGCCAAATTTTTCAACCAAGATGGCGGACACCGCTGGAAAGGAACAATTGAAAAAAAAAGGTTCTTGTCTAAGATTCTAATGGCTAAGAATCGCTGCGCTGTGCTTTGAAAATAGAAGTAGGCTATTACCGGTAGACACGTCGACGCTGTGCGTTCGCTACATTCGCTACGTTTGCTACGCTAATTTGCATATAGTGGTGTCCCATTTCATAGGGAAATATCTTCACCCCCACTTCCCTCGTCGAGGGGACCAAGTGGAAGTTTTAAGGGTGGAGAAATGGGACAGGGCCAAAGTATATTTTAGGGACTGCCAACTCCAAATCCATGTGCAGCGGCTTAAAGCAAAACGATTGTTAAGAATTGTCCTAGTCGCCGTGATATACGTTTACCAAGGCTGGCACGAAAAACTTAGTGTGCATCACACACAGAAATAGGCAATGCATTTACTGTAGCCCTTGGAGCAAGCACATGGGCTGCACTCCTTAGAAGACAGAAAATGCATCGTTCTTAACAAGAGTTTTTTTTTAATAATCCAAAGTTATAGGTACACTTTCATATTTAGGTTGTGTTGCTGTTCATTGAGGTTTAAATTCAGTGTGTACAATACATCTAATTCCCCTAAAACCCCTAGCCGCCAAAACATAATCAATCTGTTGACTTTTCTTTATCTCTTTATCTGAGCTACCCACTTTTACTGAAAATAAGAAATCTGTATAAGTAAAAAAACAGTATAACCTCCGACACTAGGAAAGCAGGCATCAAATAAGAACAAACATGTACAGAAAAGCATTATTTACACTTCTTTTTCTATACTAGGAGAGAGCCTTTCCTTAAAAACTTCAGTATGATACCACTAAATATAATGTGAATGCTTGCTGTAAGATCTACAGTATGTTGCACTGGACAGGTGAGAGAACTTCATGCTAAACAACCCCTTTTACTCTTGTCACACAGTTTTGGACTCGCTGGCGTCTTAGTCTCGCTCACTTGCACACTCACTCATCTCCTCTGTCTGCTGCTTTTTCTCACCCTTTCACACAGAACCCCCCCCCCACCTTCCCTAGTCTGCCTCCGCTCCCTGTAGACGCCCCTAATAAGGCAACATGTGTTGTGAGTGGCTGCCTCGGGGAGAGGTCACCCTAGTCAGCCGCCCGTATTTACCGGGGGACCGTCTCCACGCCTCCTTGTTTTCTTTCCTACTCCTTCTCTCTTGTATTCCCCAGAATTGTCATCTTTCATCTCACTCGCTCCTCTGGCTCCTTGGCTCCTCTGGCTCCAACCCCTTCTCAGTCCTCATCTCCTTCTCTCTCCTCTCTTTTTCTTGCATTCTTTGTGTTTCTTTTGTTTTATTCTACAGTACAGTATTTGCTTCTTCACCTGTCTCTCTCCCTTTCACTTTTCATCTCTCTGTTTACCCCTAATTCAGCCATGCCAGCCAGCAACAAACATGATAAATCCTCCGTCACTCAATCTCTGTCACACGGGTTCATTTACAATTTTCAAAACAGGCCACACATCATTCACAAAGCTTTTCTTTAAAGTAAACCACACTGGCATACAACACAATACGTAAAGCCTTCCAAGTAACCAAACTGAGGTGGACTATGGGTGAGCGAGTCAATGACAATAAAGGAACTTGTGTCAGACCTTATAACCAGTACACAGGTTTAAGATCTGGATTTGCAGACCTCCTTAACTATCCAAGTTAACAGTAATTGGTTGAAGAAGTAGCTCTTCAAATTGGGGTTGGGTGTTTTTGTAAGCCCTTTAAGAGTCTTGCATCTCACTTGCATAATTTGCAACTTTCTCTGCTGTTTTGTACTTTTTTCCTAATAATATTAAACAATATAAATCGTATCACTCAAAGGCCTGCAGCCTGTCCAACACCATTTCCACAATGATCGCTCACCACCTGAGCTGTCGGCTTTAAGTCTCTCTCTCAAATGAGGAATTGTTTTCTGATCTTGACGATGTTACCAGCTGAAAATAAACCTGCACCAATGAGACCACTTGCTGTGTCTGTGGACAAATAAAAATGTGAAACTCGGTTCAACAATTTCATCTTGCAACACTGGATGTACAAACCAGCCAATAAAATTCAACACCCAGGACATCATGTAAACACCACGAGGTGTGTGACTCAACATCAAAGCATCTCTCTGCTTAACAAACTTTAAGCTGAGAAGCTCAGCAGCACACTGCTCATACTGTACAGGGTGGACTTTCTCCTATGAAAAACATGTGATCCTCTGTTTCCGTCTGCCTTCATGTAGCCTGAGCTTTACTGAGCTCAATGCTTTTTATGTGATCGACATTGTGTTTCTTTCAGGACAAATGTATACCATGGTCTTAACTCACAAACACAAGAAATTAACTTTCACACGATGATCATCCTCAGTGCAACAAAAGTTAGTCACTTGCCAAACAGTAAACTTACTTTCAACTACTTTAAAAGATCAAATTTCTTCTTTTTTTTTTTTAAAGAGATTTTTTGGGGGGCTTTTCCCTTCATTCGATAGTGACAGTGGATAGACAGGAAAGGGGGAGAGAAAGAGAAGGGATGACACGCAGCAAAGGGCCGCAGGTCGGATTCGAATCCGGGCTGCTGCAAAGGACTCAGCCTACATGGGGCGCACCCTCTTACTGGATTGGCTCTGAGCACTTTCCTGCAGTTATTGGTGCACTCTCTCCAAGTTATTTGAGCAGAGTAAACATAATAATAAACATATAGTCATGTTGTATCATTACATGATGACATTATTATTACATAGATTAACTTAACAAACAGCACATTTTAAAATGGATGAGACGGCTCATTTAGTGTTATTGTGTAAAATATGTAAATAATTATAGTAATTAGGGCTGCACAATTAATCACAACTTTATCGAAAATCGCAATACGGACTAGTGCAATATCCAAATAGCAAGGGGGGGGCGCAATATTTGTTAAAGGCTAAATATGTTGTCAAACCATTCTGAATGAAGTATTGTGGTGCTGCAGAGATGTCCCTGCCTACAAATCCTATCCTACAGACTAAAGAAAAACATATTTGTTTGGTACAGATCCTCACAAAAATCACACTATAATCATTTAAATTTTCTAAATTAAATCATTCCCTCCAATATCGTGAATCACATCGCAATCGCAATATCAGTCAAAATAATCGCAATCAGATATTTTCCTCATATCGTGCATAATAGTACAAGTTTTTGAGACTTCTTCTTGTCTAACCCTACTGAAGATATGTTGGTCATTTTGAGAAAAAAAAAAGCTTTATTGTAGCCAGAGTAAGTTTTATTGGACCACTACCTCACCTCCACACACAACCTGTTTACCCTTCAAGTGTTGTGACTAAAGCTGCAGGAAGCACTATTTTTTCCTTCCAAAATTTCTTTATTTTCAACAGTACTCATCTACCTTTTAAGTCAACCTCAGAGGATAATTTGTACTCACTCATTCAAGTGTTGAATGTGTGCTTTTAAAACTGTGTTTGTTCTTAAGGGAGCGTTTCTGTATTCAAATTTAGGCTACATCCTGGATGACTTTTCACAGGCAACTGGTACCAGACACCTGGTGTTTAGAATAGCAAAGTACGTTATAAGGAAAACTATTAGTAATTTAGCAACTTCTGTGTACTTTGGGCAGGAGCAGACACTGTAATCCAAGCTAGCCTGCCTTTATTAGGAGAAACGGTCTCTGTTTAGGTTCATTTGTACAAATGCACTAATGTTCTCTGAGACATGCACTAATATTAACACATGCACACACATGCGGAAGACGTACTTGATCCAATCTTACACACACACACACACACACACACACACACACACACACACACACACACACACACACACACACACACACAGGTCAAGTGAGAGCCTGAGGCAGCCGAGCAGGAACGTCCCTCCTCCCTTAAACATTTACTCTGGCAGTTGACTCTTTAGATCCAGATCTGCGTTCCTTTCTGCTGCCTTGCATCAACTCTGCTTGACACTCAGCACAGAAGTTCACCTGCTCTGCTCTTATATGGATATCGATGAGCACAGAGCCCGGTTCTGAGGAGAGACACTTTAGAAGTCCTGGACCTCTTAGACAGAGTGGGAGAGAGGGAGGAAAACAGAGTGAAGGAGGAAGAGGTGGATGTCATGCCAGAAAGGGTTACTTGAAGATTTGGCTGTCTTACGTCCAGGAACATCTTCACATGTTGTAACATGATGAGGCCACTTAAGGTAACTCATGAGCAGACAAAAGAGTCACACCAATTCATGTGATCAATTTGATACAATGCTTCGTTAGTCATCGGTATATTGCAGAATGATTGCAGGGTAATTTCTGCAGCCTTTCTACTTCCGACTACACAGACAGTTAAGATGAGAGAAAAAAAAGATAACACGCAACATAAACCATTTATGTGATTATAACCCATGTTACAGTATGTGCCTTAACACTCTTAGGCATTCAGTACAACTATTAATGGGAATACTATGGTAAATCAGCTTGTTTCTTCCCCAGTAGCTCTAAAGTAGACAAAGTATATATCCAAACAATAAAAATATACCTTTTCTGCCATTTCTCCACCGGAGCACATTTACAAATCTATGTTGGTAGGACTGCTATTTATTTCATAATACCAGTATAAAATAACTTTTTCTCTGTACTTTTTCTTCTGTACAACTTTATATAAATGCAACAAAAACTACAACTTAATCACGGTAACCAATACTTTTAAGCCATGTTTCCTGTCAATACCGCTTCTAAATATGTATAAAATAACCAAACCATGCATTTACTGTAATAGTCCCCAACAATTGTTTTTATACGATATCAGAGCCGGTCTCGGCGTGGTCTTTAAAACATTAGCAAACGTCTTTCTAGCCCGTGTATTGACAGGGAGAGCCTAACTTGTCAGCTGTGTTGTCGATGCCTCGAGAGAAAAAAGGAAGTGACTCAGATCTTGCGGTCTCTCCAGCCGTACGATGTGTATGACGTCATTGACATTTTAAAAGGCTTTTTAGAACAAAAAAGCCACCCAGCAGTTTGTATTTTCATAGCCTCCCCTTTCGAATGCAACATTCAAATTACTAGACAAAAAATGATATCCTGAGAAAAGTGTATTTTTAGGGTTATAGCTCCATAGACCACCATTCATTCTGCACTCACTTGTGAGCGCCCCCTATATCGAACCAGAGTGGAACTGCAACCAGTTCAGAACCCGGAAGTATCCCGAGAGTGGAACTTCTTCCCTTATTAGAAATTCTTTGACCATATGAAGTAATGTATTTGACTTATTGTTTTACCTTGTGCGCTCATATGTCATTCCTCTGCTGAATCCAGGTGCAACCTTCACTCTCACTGGCCCTCATTTATGAAACGTGCATACGACCTAAAACAGGCGTAGGACGGGTGTACGCCGATTCCTACACAAAGAGGGGCGAGTGGCGCCTCCCCCCCTCCCCCGAGAGGAGGCAGCCTGTTGCAGCTGCTCCGCTCACTTGTGGGCTTTACTTTTGTTTTTCACAAAATATGTAAGTCTACTTTTACTATCTACATATCTGCTAAACAATAACACTAAAAACACCGGTTCAACTCTGTCTGCGCAAGTTTATTCATTGTCGGAAACCGTATCTGCAGAGCCCGCGCGCAGCGGTCCCACTGTTTACACCAGGGATCAGCTGTTAGTCTTCCGGAACATAGCGGTCCTGTGGGAGAGACCCGATGTCCCCTGTGAACTGAGGAGAAGGAGAAGGGGATGCCGAGCCGGGGCTGAGGTTCGCACTAAGAAACATCGTTTCAAGCAGCGCTACAAACCAGTCATTCCCTTGGTCATTATGGGGAATGTAAGATCTCTCTCCAATAAGATGGACGAGCTGGCGGCGCTGACTCGGCACCAACGGGAATATCGGAAGTGTAGCGTCATGCTGTTTAAAGTGGACGGACAGGACAAGTGAGAGTGGTAAGAGGAAAGGAGGAAGGCTGGCCATGTTTGTCAATGATAGATGGTGTAACCCTGGTCACATCTCTATCAAAGAACAACTCTGTAGCAGGGACACTGTAAGCCATTAGCATGAGGCCAGTCTACATCCCAAGGGAATTCTCTCACGTTATTGTGATTAAAAACTGTATATCCCCGCCCCTCTGCTAATGCTGACTCAGCTTGTGATGTCCTGCACTCTGCTACAAACAGGATACAGACACAACACCCACAGGCCCTCCATCTTATCTCTACATGCCCCACCAGAGACAATAAAACACTGGATTTATTTCTTGCCAACACCAGGAATGCATACAACCCATCTCCTCTTCCTCCCCTGGGAAGATCAGACCACAACCTGATCCACCTCCTGCCTGTGTACAAACCTCTGGTCTGCAGCCAGCCAGCTGTCCCACGCACTGTGAAGAAATGGTCTGATGAAGCCTTAAAAGACTGTTTCAACACAACTATGTGGGATATACTCTGTGACGCTCATGGGGAGGACATTGACAGTTTCACATATTGTATAACGGACTACATCAATTTCTGTGTGGAAAATGTTGTACCGACCAGGACCGTACAGTGTTTTCTCAACAATAAACCCTGGATTACGCCTGACATAAAGACTCTTCTTAAGGAAAAAATGAGGGTTTTTGAGTCAGGAACTCAAGGTGATACAGAGGGAACTGAGAGGCAAGATCAGAGAGGGAAACAAACGCTACAGAAGGAAGATGGAGGATCAGCTGCACCTTAATAACACCAGGGAGGTCTGGAAAAGCCTGAAAACCATCTCAGGCTACAAAGACACAAAACCTCAGGCTGTGGGGGACACAAAGTAGGTGAATGATCTAAATCTTTTCTTCAACAGATTTGATGGGTCATTTCCCCCTCCCCCTGTCCAGTCCTCCCTGCTGCAGCAAACACCATTGTCTGCACCCCCTGTGGTTTGTTACACCTTTGCCATCACTTCCCCACTCACAACCTCCAACAATCAGCCCCCCTCCTCCAAAACACAGCACCCCTCCCCCAACCTGTCCTTCACAATGCATCAGGTGAGGAGTGAGCTACGGAGGATCAAGGTGAGGAAAGCAGCGATGGCCTCAGCTCCAGGCTTCTCAAATCCTGTGCAGATCAGCTGTGCGGGATAGTGGGGCACATGTTCAACCTGAGCCTGAAGCTAGGGAGGGTGCCACAGCTCTGGAAGACATCCTGCTTGGTGCCTGTGCCAAAGACCCCGCATCCCAAGGATCTCAACAGCTACAGGCCAGTGGCACTGATATCCCACCTGATGAAGACCCTGGAAAGGCTGGTCCTGGTCCATCTCCGCCCCCTGGTGAGCACATCCATGGACCCACTTCAGTTTGCCTATCAACCTGGCACTGGGGTGGATGATGCTATCATATACCTTCTCCACAAATCCCTCTCCCACCTGGAAAAGGCTGGAAGCACTGTGAGAATCATGTTCTATGATTTCTCCAGCGCTTTCAACACCATCCAGCCAACGTTTCTGAGGGTAAAGTTGGAGTGGACGGGGGTGGACCACCACCTCACTGGATGGATATTGGACTACCTCACCAACTGACCTCAGTTTGTAAGGACACAGGGCTGTGTGTCTGAGACAGTTGTCTGCAGCACAGGGGAACTGTTCTGGCCCCATTCCTGTTCATCCTCTACACTGCAGACTTCACCTACCACTCAGGAAACTGCCATCTACAAAAGTTCTCTGATGACTCTGCTGTTGTTGGCCATATCACAGATAGGGACGACAGGGAGTACAGAGAACTTAACCAAGACTTTGTGGACTGGTGTCAGCGGAACCACCTCCAGATCAATGCTGGTAAAACCAAGGAGCTGGTGGTGGATTTCCACAGTAGCAAGCACTCTCCACCTCTGCCAGTGAACGTCCAGGGTATGGACATCGACATGGTTAAATCATATAAGTACCTGGGTGTTCACCTGAACAATAAACTGGACTGGACTGACAACACCACAGCACTTTACAAAAAAGGCCAGATCAGACTGTATCTACTGAGGAGACCAGGTCTTTGGGGGTGCAGGGGGCACTCCTGAGGACTTTTTATGACTCTGTGGTGGCATCAGCCATTCACTATGGAGTGGTCTGCTGGGGCAGTGGCATTGCAGTGGCAGACAGGAAAAGACTGGACAGGCTGACTAAGAAGGCCAGCTCTGTTCTTGGTTGCCCCCTTGACGCCATGGAGGTGGTGGGAGAAAGGAGCATAGTGGCTAAATTATCCTCCATGATGGACGACTCCTCCCACCCCATGCAGGACACTCTGTCAGCACTGAACAGCTCCTTCAGTGACAGGCTGCTGCACCTGCGCTGCGTCAAGTCAGACTCTACAATCAGCACTGCTCTCAGTAGACCACATGGACAAAATACACATACCAGGACTGATAAAACATAAGACATACAATAAAACATGTGACTTTGCAGTTACTGTGAATACATTTTACTTTTACTTTTTACTATTTACTGTGCAATTACTGTAAATACATTTTACTATTTTAATATTTACTCTATTTAATATGTATTATTGTTGTGTGTCCTCTACTTTCCTATTATACCTTGCTGCTGCAACAGTGTGAATTTCCCCATTGAGGGATTAATAAAGGATTTTGAATCTTTTGAAAAGCAAGGCATTTATCAATTTGAACGTGAGCGTAGGCTGCGATAAAATCTCACGTCTGGTCTGAACTCGTGTGCACAAGTTTTCCAGTGTGACTAGCAGTGGTTCATGGTATAACCACCCGGTTCAGTGAAAGTGTGTAGTGTGGACTTGCGGTGCAGCATGTAATCAGTTTAACAGGAGAAGGAGAAGTCATCAGTTGATCACTTATCAGCAATGGCAGATCTGGCTCTTTTAGAAGACCTCTATGCGCCGGTACAACAGTGCACACATACGCACACGGGGCATGGTGGATCGCTCCATCGGATTGATTAAGGGCAGATGGCTCTGTCTTGCATCAGCGGGAGGGACCCTACTATACATGGCAGAAAAAGTCTGCAACATTGTCTTAGCCTGTGGGGTTCTGCACAACATCACGCAGGAAAACAGAGTGCCATAAATGTAGTGATGGAGCCAGATGACCCGATGCCCTGAGAGCAGTGTCCAGCACAGTCCCAACTGGGGGCTATACCAAGGAGACAGGATATTATTCCTCGCTTTTAAAAGGTATAGTTATGTTAGGCAGTGATACTCAATACAGGAAACATAACGATGCACAACATCTTTATTTATTCTTCAGGTTTTCGGTTCTCTTTTAAAGTGTCGTTAATTGCCACAAGTGAAAAATGTATTTCTGCCATTGACCAACATATTTTGGCTTGTTTTTCCTGCCCCTCTGCTGTCAGGGTTGGGTCGGTGGAGGACACGCGCTCTCCCTCACAGCTCACGGTTGCCTGGCTCAGACCGATGAAAAGAAACATGAGTAAAATAAAAGACGCTGCATAAACTCCGCTACTGTGTGTTTATTTAAATATAAGTGATTGCAATATAAGCCTGTATATTACTATTAGGACTTTAGCATACATGTGTCAAGGATGTATAAATTAAATAAACTTCAGCTGGAGTCCGATTTACTATGGCAACACTGTTGACCACATCAGTGATCTCTTTCCATTCCGCATTTGTTTCCAGCTGCTGCATTTATCAATGTACGACCATTCTTACGCTCTGATTGGTGTGATACGAACGTTTCATGAATCACACGTGAAGCCTGTTGTAAGATGATTTCAAAAGGAAAACCTTAACTGACTGGATTTCTATGCTATAGAAATATATCTCAGCAACGTCCAAAAACACCACTACTACCAGTTACTGTATAATACCAGCATGATTGTCCCCATACATACACTTAAAATGATACCATAACATACCATAAATAGATATATTGTTAGGTATACATGGCACATAATGGCCAATGAACATCCTTGAATACAGGACCCATTTAGGAGCATGGATGTGGTGGCCATCATCACTAATTCAAGTCAAGTAACCCAAACAGCAGTCATGCATTGAGAAAGAGGCCAGCATGTTAGCAGGCCAGCTGGAGCCTGTTGACAGTTCCCTGCCCTCTGACATGCTAAGTGCAGACAGCAGGGTGCTGAGCTCAAGCTACAAGTTAACTGGTGCATAAGACCACATTCAGCAGCCCACACACCTGTTGAATACAACTATGATGGAAGGTCCGTGTGCTGCGGTCAGTTCCTCTTTAATTAGGAGCAGGAGAATGATGAAATGATGTAAAAGCAGATGCTGATCGAGTTGGAGTTGTTCAAATTCTTGCTAAGGGACACATCAATAGGATAGTTTGCTGTTCGGAGAATTTACTTTTTTTCCTCTGCATTGTGCAAACACCAACAACACAAAGGAGGAGCTATATCTCAGCATTGCCTCGAGTAAAAAAGTGCAACTGCACTTGTTTTCTAAGGGTAAAACATACCTGAAACTACTTTGTATAAAAGCTTGTTGTTCTGGTGTCCATTTGCTGACCAACAAAAAAAAGTAGAAGTGCAACCAAGAAAACGAAGCAAAGCATAAATGCTTTGTTCATACATATATTTTAAACTATTGTCTTACTGACTTATTATTATTATAATTGTAGTATTATCTTTTGCTGCATGAGGCAACACAATGGTAACCGAGCCCACTGATGAAAGCCCTTGCATTTGCAATATTACGGGTCTCTGTGGCGACATTTCACGGAAAAATCACAAGCAGCGCACAGTTAATGACATGTTTCCATCACCCAGCAGTGGCGGGTCTGCCAGAGAGGGTAGGCGGAGCTAACTCTACAGACTTGCTCTTCAACTGCAAACTGACTGACGTCACACAGGCGAAACAGGTTAATATCTCTGGGAAGTGACATCTAAAACACACCTGCAATTAGCGCTTATCGCCATAGGTGCTGCTGTTGAAGATAAAAAAGTTAAAACCATGCTTAATGTTATGAAAACAAATGTACTTGTGGTTTTTATGTAGTCCGCAGCTAGATCTAATCAAATAACTACACTAATCAGCATTTTGCCTGGCTCACCCCAACCCAACCTCCTAAAGAAATGATTAAGTCATGACTGTCAATTTGCATACAAAAGGAGACTGTTACTCACAGGAAAGGAAACTTTTGTCTCTGCCTTTTGGGGAGCCTTTCCCTGCTGGGCCAGACTGATTAGAACAAAGGAAATGCATATCGCTGTAAACTTGAATAGAATTGGCACTACCTTGATAAATGACCTTTGTCTTGACTTGGAGAAACCTGACAATTCAGAGGTAGGACCCTATCTGGAGAAAACATCTGGCCAATAGGGAGAGATGTCATTTGAGGAACCACCCTCAAACTCTTTAGGATAAATTTGGGCTACTGGGAAGGAATCGAGACTGTTTGAATGTGTCTCCCGAAGGGGAGGCATGTTTTTGCAGTTCACTGCTGGCAGTGTTTTATTGATGTATTGTTTTGTCATGTTATGGCTGCAAAAATGTGACCCCACAAGGGGAAGCATGTTTTGTATGTCCGCTGCTTGCAGTGTATTGTTTTGTCATGTCACAAGACTGTTTTTATGTGACTCCATCAGGGAGGAATGTAAATCAGTCCACTGTCAGCTGCAGTGTAACATTTGCTTTCTGTCTTGTCATTTTCATCATGCTGTTTATTAAACCTTTTGCTTTAACTTTCAATTGGAACCCAAGTCTCTCCTTCGTCCTCAGGAATCAAACGAACACGTCTCTTTTAGTTTTTCTTAACACTGCCAAACAGAACAAAGTGGAGATCTTGGAGATTGTTAGTGGTGTGTGATACTGCAATATTTGATATTGATCCGATACTAAGTAAATACAGGGCCAATATCGCAGATACCGATACGATACCGATACGATACCGATACTTTTTAATAATCAAGATGGATGAATTTTCATGACCTTTAGCCAAAGTGTTTTTGTGATTGTACAGTTGGATTATTAATAACTGAAAACCAAGGACATCATTTTAATATGCTTGTATAAATTTGTTGTGTTACCACTGTATCTTACAGCCTTTTTACAAATTATACAGCTTGCCGTTGTTTCATTTTCAGCCTGAAAATATATTAGCCACACAGCGCTCCTCTTCCTCTGCCATTCTTCTGCTCCATCTCTGTCCTGCTTGTGTGTGTGCTGCTGGCAGCCGCCGGGCCTGGCTGCTTGCTTGTTTGCCTGGCGCCGCTGAGTGACGTGACAGAACAACATCAAATCACAAGAGGGGAGAGGAATAGCAAAGTGTGACTGCTCCGCACTTTGACAGGAGCAGCACTTACACAGACACAGACAGCCAGTTTTGATGAAACTGCAGCAGTGCATACTGGAGAGAAACTGAAACTAAAGTATCTATCTCATTACACTGGTATTGATCAATATCAATATCAACGTTGATATCCATGTTATCGATATTTGGATCGATCCGCCCACCACTAGAGATTGTAACTCGAACAAGGAATGTAGGCTTTCAACAAATGAATGCATGTTGCTGGGTGATAATACAAATGTGTCTACAACACTTGCAGATGATGGCAAAGCTGCATTCTTATATGTAGATTAACCGAATCCAGTGGCAGAGGGTAAAGCATGGGGCCAGCCAGTAAACCTGTCTCTTGATTTTGACGGGTGCAGCAGGTGCCGAACTGAGTCACACACACACACACACACACACACACACACACACACACACACACACACACACACACACACACACACACACACACACACACACTATAAAAACAAAACTGTGGGGAATGACACCTGTCCACTGTTGGAACAACACACCAGCCCAACACATAGCTGATAGATCAGCTGAACACACATATCGCCATGCAGCCATAATCTGGAGGTTGGAATGCTAATACCCGAGTGGTTACTTGAGACAGCGCAAAGCAACAAGAGGGACGCCTGGTTGGGACACTACTTTCAGTCCTCCAGGAGAGAAAATTTGAACTAGACACCCGTCACACCCGTTTTGGCACCAAAGTTTGCCTCCGCTACTGGGTGGTTTGGCAAAAAATAATAAAGAGTGACAATGATTGAGTTTCCCAATCTTAAAGACATTTTGTGCAATACTAAAACTAGCTGCCAAACTTTGTGATTCTTTTTAGACATCATGCACCTTGCAAATAAAGTGAATCATATTTGATCTGTGAACTGTAAGTGATTCTGTTTCAACATATTCTGCAATGAGTTTAAACTATATCTGATGATTTAGAAAGTTCACATGTTGTTTTTAAGTTTACAACTGAATTTAAAAATATGAAACAAACAATGGCTGGTTAATAATCAAACTGACAGAGATCACATTTACCAGACTTTTTTCTAGTCTACCACATGAGGCGTGAGGCAACTTCTGTGCCTTTAAATCTCTTGCTATGTAAAGGGTGGTTTCATTATCCTATCTGATGCCAGATGACAAGTTATTACAAATATTTTAACATTTACATTACAAGGACGCTAGTTTAGTACAAAAAGGAAAAGATAACATAACATAATGGCCAAACATGCTTTAATCTATTTAGCATATATATACCAGAGAATTTACAATTTGCAACTCAGCACAAAGCTGAGTGATGAATGGTTGTCAGATTCACCATATAAGAATTATCTGCTTACTTACTGACCTAATATTGATGCATAGCATGCATGAGATCAAACTAAGAAAAAGAAGTGATACTTACAATGTTTTAGCTCCAATAATAAGGCACTGAAAGAAATGCTTCACAGGTGAAGTCCATGTATCCCAACAGTAGAATTCAGGCAACTACCCAACAAAGGGTCTCACTAGTTCCTTATTCAGAGCAAAGCAGATGCTAGAGACAGGAGGTGCAGGTGTGAGCAGATAAACCCAAACAGAGGATCCAAAGTCATCCACAATTAAGCAGATCCAACCTCAGCTGCCGACAAATATAGGCTGGTGCTTTCCCACTAGCTCTGCCGCACCGGGCCAAATAAATCAGTCCAGGAACAGCCGAGCAAAGAATAAGGGAGAGGGAGAGAGAGCGAGTGGGGTATGCAGGAGAAGGGTAAAGGAGAGAGACGGGGATGAAGCTGAGAAATAAAATACACACGAGGGGTGCTAGAACAGACAATAAGTGGTTCTTCAAACTATTCCAAAAGTCAAAACTGTGGTTCCTAAAACGCCCATTCTTGTAAACCAGGTTTGAGACCGTAGTCTGATAGTTGAGACTGTCAGTGAGAGGTGACACAACACTGCTTCCAAGGAGTTTGGGAGGTGTGGGCCAAAATCGGCGTGGTAACCTCATCCCACAGCAACCATGTAAGGTCTGAAGAGAGCGGCCTCGATAGACGGGCATCTGCCATAAATAGCCAGGAAGCGTCGGGCTCCCAGCGCAGGGGGATCGAATCAGCTGTTAAACTGCAATCCAGCAGCACAGTGTGATCCAGACTCTGCAGGGGCTCCTGTACTACAACACTGCGGTCTTACAGCAGCACAGAGCTGGAATACATTTCATTTTGCTTTGAGCATCTACACATTGACATTATATGTGTTATCACATTTGTATGTATTTCTGCCAAACAACTAATAATGCATTCAACTGTAGAATACATTTGAATTTCCAGATCATCAGTGTTATAAACACAGCATTGTACGGCTTTAAAGGCCACAAGTGACTCAAACTAAAGATCCCAATCTGACTACTCTGCACTGCACTATCTCCGCTAACAATGAAAAGTCAAGCAACTGTTGTTCACCTCCAAAAATGGAAATGAGTGACAATTATTTAACATTGTGTATATATATATATATATATATATATATATATATATATATATACAGTATATGTGTTTGTATAATACGTCTCATTAAAGGACAAAAAAATAAAATAAATTGAAGATGTAGGCAAACACATAACATAACATTTCATTTTAGAAACGATTGTTGGGCATGTTGGAATTTAAAAGTTATTTTACCAACTAGTTTGGAATGGTAGGCTACAAGTCCAAGGGCATGAATTTTAAGTATGGACAGTAATTTTCACATGGGTGTGAGCATATTATGGATGGGTAAAAAAAATGTACATATATTGTATGAGTCAAAGTGGAAAGATGCATGCTATATATAAAAGGACTAGAATAAACAGATAAAGGTATTCTCTGACTTTACATACTCTGGTGGAGAAGAAGCTGTTTTGGTATTATATTATTATATTTTGGCTCCATCTTGTGGACATACTTTAAGAAGTAGGAGTATGCAGCCCCTTGTGTGTCTTATTTCTACTACATGTGTTTATAACAAACACATCTAAATGTAAGAAGTAATCTACTCCTTTCAGTTTCATCTTCTTTCCCAGGATTGGGCAAAGAGGTTATGGTACAGTCAAGAATGCAGTCTATGTACAAGGAGGACAACTGTGCCATTAATGGAGTTACTTATTCCCCAAGCAACAGAGGCGAACATGTCATGACAGTAGTATAAGTGTACACAGTAATGACAGATATGTAGTTTACTTACAGTGGTATAGCTTGGAGGCTGAGGCAGCTGTGATGGAGGGACAGCTGGAGATTAATGGCAGTGAGGCATGAGGAGTGGCAGCAGTGGAACTGTTTGAGGACATTTAACATCCACAGTGGAAAAAGCTGTGCTATACTAGATAATTATAAAACACGGACAATTATATCATTTCATATGTGATGAGACTGTATAACTACAATAGATCAGTTTTACATTCATTGGCAAAGATCAAATGTTAAAAAGGTCGATATTTGACTTTGGAATTACACTAAACACCATTGTGGGAAAACTGTAGAGTTTACCATGAGTGAGGTTCCAGCAGTTGTCATAGTAACTACTGTATTAGCGGTTAGAAAAAGCTGTTACTTAGCTACCACTACTACTAACCACTAACCTTAGTCATATTAGCATAACGTTATCAGTCAAAATGACAGTAATATCACTGGTATTATTTGTTATATTATTTTGTAGCAGCAACAGTTAACGGCAAACATTATGGAAGTGTAAAATGGTGTCCTGTTAGCTACTAAATATGTTGTTTTTTTTAAATGTGAAAATGGTTAGCTAGTAGACTGTTTTGGCCATGCTGGAGAAAAGATTAGCTAACTTAGCTAACATATTGTTTTATATTATATTATATATATATATATATATATATATATATATATATATATATATATATATATTGTATTTTTTTTTTAAGAAAACCTGTTCTGAATTGTGGTTAGCAACAAAGGTAAGAGCACACACCACAACATAATATGCTGTGGGAAATTACTGTGAATAATTCCAGAAATCGTTGTCCTATTTGGGACTAGCTTAACCGTTAGCTACAGTAACGTTAGCCTAACTTACCTTAGCTAACCTTAGGTGTAGCAGTTAACTAGCTAACGTTAGCTAGTATGTTAATACAAGCCTAGCTACAGTTTTAAAAATCTGTAACTTTGCTGTATGAAAGCCCCTTAACTTGTTTTCTGGAGTTCTTTATCCATCAAGCCAAGCTGGTAAACTTGCACCACCAAGTTATTGCAGCATTTAAGTTACATTAGTGAACTTACTGTTAGCTAGGCTAACTGACACCTGCTCAGGCTGATGCCATGCCAATAGCATGTTCCTGCTGGCTAGCAGGTGCTGTTAAATAAAAACATGAAAAAAATTAAATTAAATACTTTTACTTTTAAATGATATTGATAATGGCTAGTGAGAATAATAATAATACATTAATCATGTATCCAAAGCTATTATTTTTATTTGATTAACTTTAAGTATTTATATATAATTGATTAACATTTATGTTTTTACAGCATATGTGTTTATAGCCCTGTTATCATCACCAAGATTAACTGTTATGCCAATGTCAATGTATACATTAGTAGGCTGTATCATTTTGTTATATGGCTAGATATCATAGCATTCTCCATTCAAAGTGGGTTGTTTTACTGAAACACTGGCTAATTTGAGGTGCATAAATCTGAACTAAAACCAATCCTACAAAAATGTCATTATAAATTGTGAATTTATCTGTGAATATTAATGTAATAACCTATATATAAATAAGCCTTTTCATTATTATGTTTAGACCTAATTTAGTTATTGTTTCCACTAGCACTGACAGATGCTGCATGTACGATCATAATGTGACAACCTATAATGTTATCCCAGTGTACAACCCCTCCTCTTCTTATCCCCCCCCTGCTGTGTCAAGCATCTGCCAACGTGCCTCAGAGCAAAGCATTGGGATGTTAGTGAAAAGAAAGCTTACCTATGTAGGGATCAATAAAGTATCACATCAGAGGAAATACTAATCAGACTTCTCACTCTCCTTTTAGAAAGAAATGGCACACAGGAATTTGAACAGCGTCTGAGGATGGATGCCATCCAAGCACAGAAAGCACGCTGGGAGATTTTACAAGGTTCAGCTCAAGTATTGTCTTTGCCAACGCTTTGATCAAGCAAGTGGAGCTCAGTGTGACAGTCTGGCAAGGTAATTGGGCTGAAATTGCCAGTACACCAGTGTATATGTGTGAAAACACGCACATGGCCTGTGCACATACGCCCCTTTTTATATTGCCTTAATATTACTTTACGAATAGAAGTCAACTCTTGCAATATTTAGGCTTTGTAAAATATGAGACCAATTATGACAGTGTTCTTAATGCAATTGCTGTTGACTACTGTTTATGTTTGTCTTGCTTTCTTGTGTCAATTTTCATACAATAATATGCATTTTAGAAAGAGGAAGTTGCATATTTAAAATATTTTACAAAGAACAAAAAAAGTATTATTTTCCCCAGTGGATATGTAAACCTTATACAGTACATGAAATATATCCCGTAGATGGCCCCTCGGCAATTGATCACAAACACAACTTTCATGCAAAGAGTTTATTTATGAATCAGACTGCAGTATCATACAACAGTAGCACAATCATATGACTATGGATTATGCTCATATTTATAGATACAAAGATAAAGGCATGTCTTAAAGGAAAAAAAAATGAATGAGTTCTCTTTTGAATTACTCTAAAAATAGCTTTTTAATACTTGGCATAGTTTTGTAAATTAAATTATGAAACATAATGTTTGCCCACTGGATTTACTATTGGAGTACCAAATGCAATACTTTATGAAAAACATTTTTTTCCTTCCTTTCTTGCATTTCATGCAAGGAAGAAAAAAAGATGTCCGTGAGTACAAAAAGCACTTAAATCTCATATGAAAATAGAAAATATTACAAGTGTGCATAATTACTTCATGTTGCACATAACCTGCAGTACAAAAGGTCAAATGACACTATGTTAAAGTGTACCTGACATGCCAATTATTTGGGGGCGTATGTACTGAAATAGCTATTTAAATGTCATCAGGGGCAGTTTACACACAAGACCGAGGAAAAACCTTTCAGTCTCCAAAATGAATTGAAAATGAGATGTGTCAGTAATTATGGACATGCCAGCTTATCCTCCCTGTGGTGCTGACCATGGGCTTGTCTTGAAACACTGAATCTCATCCTGTGTCCTGTAAATTATGCTTTTTGTATTATTTGAAGTTCACAGTTTTGATTCAGTGTTTCTACAGAAAAACAACATGAAAAGCAGAAACTATCCACAATGCTACTGTACCTCTCCAGCCAGAGGGATGGCAGAACAGTAAGTTGTTTTTAAAAACCTAAGGTATGAAACAGTGCTTAGTAGGTTAATATTTGGCATTGCCTGGAGTATAATGTAATGCACACATAATAAGGCGACATGATTATTCCAAATTTACAAGAAATGTTTTAAGTTCTAAGACAAAGTTCTGAGTTGATAAAATGCTACAACTGTAAAATGCTACATAACAATTAAGTGATACTTGGTGAGTGATTAAACAGTGATGGTTTACTACAAATCTGTTGATGCGTTACATCAATGCAGCACTGCTGTTGTGGGAAAAATCACGTAACTGCAAACTTGTTTTCATCAACAAGATGATTTAAAAAAAATCATTATTATGGTTTTGAGTTATGATTTTAAATGTATTAAAATCCCTTGTATTTAAAAAAAACCGTCTCTTTTCATACTTTTTGCAAATTCGTGGTTTTTAGCCAAAAATAGCATACTGCATTGTATCCTTTAGTGCAATAAGTGTTGGGGACAGCAGAACATTTTACACAAAATGAACACACTTTGCAATGAAAGAAACAAAGACGGAATGGAGGTACTTAGGAGTAGAAGAAGAGAGGGAGGGTGGAAGGAAGGAAAAGAAAGAAAGTTCCCAATTTTATTTCTAAACATGTTTTGAGGAACCAACAACAGAACAATACATGATTTGAATTGGAAGACAATACATACAATATAAAGACAAAAAAAAGACCCAGGTCATGTCTGACCACCAACATAGGAAATACAGCTGAGATGGATTAATGTATCAAATATCACAAGGAGCGTCTAACATTGACTCTGTCAGCGTATGAAAAAGCACTATCAAATAGGATATCATGGCACAATCAAAAAGTTTCCATCACAACACAGGCAATGATGAATCCTATCGCTCACTGAAACCGAATCGTGTGATCAAGGCATACCACATGGCCATCCCTTCTTATATCACTCTGTTAGATTTTAAAGCACTAGAAAATTATGTATACTCTCATTATGATACTATACAGACATATGATACTTTCAGCTTGATTTAAGTGTTGAGCAATAAAATGTCATGGTTAAATACAAAATATCTCTTAAAATATTTAAAATATACTTTATTTTGTACATTATGCAAACTGATTAACAATTCAATGATAAGAAAAATAAATTTTCCATGAAATGTTGTCTCTTTGCGATACCGATGTATGAACACATATATCATGAAGTAAAGCACCCACCCCCTGTTAAGCGCCCATATACCCTGACACGATTCCATATCCCTGTAATATGGTTTGAATGACACGTTCACATTAAAACTCCTGACAATGGTTCCTACAGGTAGCTCCACTACACCACTGAGCTGTTTGTACAACAATATTGCTCTACCTATCTTTTTTTTTGTTCTATATCCCTATATTCCATCTAAATTAAAGTTTATCAAATTTGCCAACCACCAATTATACTCAATCCGTACCTTTATTGCTTCCTGAAATTACCTGGAAATGGGAGCTATACATCAGATTGATTAGAGGACTAACACACATCTAGTTAAAGAAGGAAATTCCCCCTGTCGTAGCGTAGAACCAATGTTACATATAATAGGTCACTGGTCTATCATGTCATGTGGTGTAGAATCACTCTTCATTGAAGAGCTCTATATGTTATGGTTGCAGTGTGTACAAAAGCAATGAGACAGGGCACAATGTCGTTAAATAAAAAAAAAGAAAGGCTAATTTATCTCATCTAAAAAAATTAAATCAAAACAGTTCTTGAGCCAGAGACAGTGATGTCCAGTTCTAAAACAGCTGTCGCCTCACCACGACAATCAGATACGCAGTTTATTTTGGTGTGGTTTAAATGCAACAGAACAGGTTTGTGTCATAACCCTTCTTAGTCTACGTTTGGTTAAACATAAACGCTTACATTCATATCTTTAACAGCTCGCTCGTAAACAGATTCGTTCAGTATGCAAAAAATGTCTTGACTGTATTCACTATGGACATTTTAAAAGTTCTAGAATGCACAACAGAATTGCATAATGTCTGTCAATGAGAAAAGCATAGGGAGGATAGAATAGAAAGGACAAGCCGCTACAAGAAGACTAACTAGTTGAAACCCTCTAAGGGGATGGGCTTGGGGATGGAGGAAAGATGGGGTAGTGGGAAGTCAGTTTGGGAAGGCTGGGGAGGGATTTGAAGTGGAAGTTGCCCCAAAAGTTAAAGGGGCACCTCCCTTTGGCAGTGGAACAGCACTCTTAGTAGTCAACGCAGCGCCGAGGGTGAGGGTGTACACAATGCTCTTGTCGGACAAGAAGGCCATTTCAGTGTCAAGATGAGATGAAGGCATTCTAGTAGGCAGCCAGGTCACAGTGTTAGAGCTAAAAACCTCAGATGGAGATGATGGACGCAGTCTTTCTACACTTTCACCACTCTGCTTGGATCATGGGGTTCTGGGACGTAAAGAAGAAAAATATTAATTGACAAAAAGTGTATTTTTTAGTCATATCATCATAATGATCCCAAACCAAAGAAGAGTAGTAAGGTGCAAAATGCAAAAAATAACCTGACAAAAACTGCAATATCTAGCACGGTCAAAAATAATTCCCTTTTGACAGTAAATTATGTGTTTTCTAGTATGCTTTGCATTTATTGTTTGTTTCAGTGACATAAATAGTAATATCTTTAATGGATTTGAATTCACCAAGGAGGGTAGTAGATTTGCACTATCTTATGGCACTGACACCATCTTGTGGAGATGTCTTTAACAGCAAGGTCCATTGACAGTCTCTTCAATTTGGATAACTTGCACTCTAAATTCAATTCAATTCAGTTCAATTTTATTTATAGTGTCAAATCATAACAAGAGTTATCTCGAGACACTTTACAGATAGAGTAGGTCTAGACCACACTCTATAATTTATAAAGTCCCAACTATTCTAGTAATTCCCCCAAGAGCAAGCATTTAATAAGATATAGGTTTTAAGATTATTTGCACACGTGTACTCCCTTACTTACACAAGACTATAACCTTTCTTCTAGATTTGGGTTTTTAAGATTGGTGAGGAAAAATTCCCTAACACAATTTTGGTAAAAATTACCCATGTGGCATACAATGACTCTGTTTTCTAAATAGCCATATGTTTATAATTTCCTATCAACACCTATGATTTTCAAAGCAAGGAATTTGTCAGCATTTAAATCACATTTAATCATGGTTTAGTCTGCAGTCATCCTGAAGCATGCATAATAAATCTGCGGATAGGGACAGTGAAATCATGATCATGATGCATTGACGAAATATTTGCATTGGTATTTTCCATTTAGATTTAGTAGTCAATACTAAATCTGTGTGGCCCAAGTACCACAAGGGAAATCAATGTTTTACTATTAATGTTGCCCTTGATAATTTCAAAATGTGGGTATATTTGTAAAGCTGTACAGACAGACATTCATTTTTCCTCAAAGTTTAATTTACATCCTTATCTTACCTGAAAGAGATGACTCCTCATCTTGCAACACTGTCTCCTCAGAGACCTGTTGTGAATGGGTGATCTCTTGATCTTGATCGTTCTGTGTGTCTCTCTGAGGAGAAGGGTGGGGCTCCTCCTCTTGTTCGTTCTTGCCCTCTCCCTCTGCCTCCCCCTCCCCAGAGTCAGTACTCCTAATGCTGAGGCGCCTCATACGATACATAACGTCCACCTCCCTCATCCGGGCCAGGTGCTCAACTGCCACACGGCCTGGAGAAATAGCCAGCTTGGTCTGCAAGGCTTCCATTCGGTGGGAGGGGCCCTTGCTCCTCCTCTCCCCCTCCAAGCTAAGAGACAGCCTGCGGTCTAGATTTGGGGGAACTGAAAGTGGCAGCCTATCTGGCGGAAACTCCGGTAACCCTGGGTGGTCTCGCCCCAAATGAGTCCGTAAACCAAGTCTATGCTCTGGAACAGCAAATGGCTTCTTTTCTTGCTCCTGCTTCTCATCAGGCATTGCACTGTCTTGTCCCTCACACTCACTTTTCACTTCAGAAGTTTGTTTGTCTGTACCACCCTGAGGTGTTTCTCTTGTAATGGCTTCCTTCTCTCCTAATTCTACTTCCTTAGTTATTTTTTCACTGTGTTCACTGTGTTCCTCTGTGACTTGGGGATCTGCTGGCACATCAGTTGCTGATATTGTGGATGCGCTCTCCTCTGTAGCTCCATTCGCTGGTATGCTTTCAGCAGGATTAACTGCGCACAAATTATCCAAGTTTTCTGCCGGAACATTGTCCGTTGTTTTACCTCCTCCCACATTTTCCTGTGTCATTGAATGCTGCTCCCTTGATTCAGCACACAGGTCAGACCCTGACTGATCCAAACTTGAGTCATTTGGCTCCTCTGTTTTTATATCTTCTGCTGGACTTTCTAACGCAACACGTTGTGGTGGACTGCCATTTTGATTGGTCGAGCTGTCCGAGCTGTTCTCCTCATGAAGTGGAGGCAATGGGCCCTGTCTCATCTGATTCTCAAGCTCTCTTTTACAAATAGGGCACTCCTCTTCTGATTCAGCACTGCGATCTTTAAGAGTCTCTGCATCATTAGGTTTAAAACTGCCTGCGGATGCTTTATTGACATCCGTTGCGTCTTTAGGCTGACGCAAAGTCTGGCATATGTCCTCATAATCAGGAGGACTAGTGAGTGTAGAAGCATCCTGCATGGGCTGTCTATCTGCCCATGGCATCTCAGCTGCTGTGGTGCGCGTTGTTGGACTGAAGTCACAAAGTGGTGTCTCAATAGGCTCATCTGGCAGGTCTAGTTTCACTGTCCTGCCATCGTTGCTCCGTCTGCGCGAAAGATGTGAAACAACCCTGTATTCTCGGAAGCCTGGCTCCCGAGGTGGGACAGGGAGCTCCTCCCTAAGCTGCTTGCTGAAGGTTACCGACTTTGTTGCAGGCCTGGAGAAGGCGCTCTTGACTTCCCTGTATTCTGGGTCAACAGACCAGCTTACTGCACTGCGCCTAAGGCTGCTGGGCTTGTTGAGAGGTTCTGATGTTAATCGGATTTTGATACTTTCAGGGATTTGAACAGAACCATTTGGGACTTTATTGCTGGCAGTGCCTAGCTCCAATATGTCTTTGTAGGCCTCGTTGAGGTCCTCTATGCACTTATCAACGCTGGGCTGTTTGCTGCTCTGCTGCTGCTGTTGATCCTGGACTTCTTTTTTGATAGTCTCCAGCTCTTTGACAGCATCCCATGGACGCTGGCTGGCCGGTTTCAGCAGAAACTGTTCAAATGCCTCCTGCCCACTATTTGCTGCTGGTTTGGTCTCCTCCACATTTCCTGAGGGTGGTACTGCTGGCTGCTGAGCTGTGCTCTTATTCAGCTGGTTGGAGAAGTTGGCGGTCAGGGAGAAGGCGCTGTTGCTTGACAGTTTCAGGCTCTTTACTCCCTTTATAGGAAAACTGAAGGCAGTGCCCACTACACCGCTGCTATCAGGAGGGACTTCAGTGCCGGGAGGGACAGGGTCTTGTTGTGCTTCCTTGTTTTCAGAGGCAGGTTTTTGGGCCTCTGGGCTAGTTTGTGTCTCCTGGTCTCGATACTGGTTTGCAGGCCAGGATCCCGACAGTTTCATCTCCTTGTAATGGTTTATCTTAGGTGGTCTACAGGGTACTCTTTTAAACATTTTGCTGCTCGCTCTACTGCTTGTTTTGCTGCTCGCTATGCTACCAGTTAGTGCTTGCAGCTCAGCTTCAGCTGAAGATGTGCTTTGGAGACTTTGGTTTGTTAAATGGCCAGTTTTGTTGTCACTTGGACTGTCCGCCGGGTCTGGTGACTTCTCGTTGTTGTTATTCTGATCACGAATTGTCCCGCTGAGCTGTGGAGTAACAGGTACAGACACCAAACAAAAAATTGTCTCACTTAGTCTCTTTTTTAGATTCTTAGATTTGTCCTTCTCCGGTGGTTCAGGTTGTTCCACCTTTTTTACTTCTGTCACAGTTTCAGAGACACTCTGGTCAGCTGACTTGCATGGGGGAGGTGGTGGTTTACCCAGAATAGATGAAGGAAAAAACTGACTACGGTTTTGTTCAGGACCTACACTGTCACTTTTTTTGTTTAATCCCCTGTTGCACCATCGATTGCTGCTGTCATTGTCATTGAGAGATGTTTTGCGGCTGTCGGTATTGAGAGATGACCCCTGTTGGGGAGGAAAGGCACTATCATGTGTAGATTGTCCTAAAATCGTAGCAGACGGAATCTCTTTGTTGATGTTACGGATCTTGTCTGAGTCAGTGAGAGAATTTCCGCTAGGCCCTCCTGAGATTTGCTTCACTCTTGGGTCTTCAGTTGGTAATTGACGGGCATGACCTGGTTGTTCTTCATGTCCAGAGGGTAATTGACGGGCATGACTTGGTTGTTCTTCATATCCAGAATGTACCTGTTTTCGATAGGACGCACCACGATCTCCATAGTGTTCCAGCCATGAACCTGCCTGTCTGTAAAACCACCTTCCAGGATCTGAGCTGGGCATCTGCAAAGCTTCAGCCCTCCATCTTAGGTTTGCCATTTCATTGCGGTTCACTGAAACTGATCTTGGAGGTGGGCCTCTTCTATAAGATGGGGGTGGGATGTAGCCAGGTGGCTCCATTCCAGAAATGGCAGAGTGTTGTGCGAAATAGTCTTGTCTCAGTTCCCCAACCCTTGGATAGTAGATAGGCCTTTCTTTTTGTTTGGCACCCTGGTCTATAGCAAGCATTTCTGCGCTACCTCTAGTCTGCTGGTGAATCTCATATGACGGAGGCTTTAAAGGCCTGCTGAACCTGGGCTTTGGTAAAAGTGCAACATGGCTGCTTGGCCCTGCATTCCTACCCCACCGGTCCCTGACAACAGCACCACTATAGATATACCTACTATAGGGCCCAGAGAAGACAGTGCTGCTTATCCTCTGTTGTCTATCAGGTAAGCTAGGCCTGGATGGAATGAGCTCTCTGCTGGCAATTTCATCAGGTGATAAAACTCTGGGGAGAGACTGAGACTTTGCTTTAGTTCTAGGGTGAAAAAAACCCTCAGGTGTCCTCAGGCGGTACTGGTCCTGAGCCCACCTGTCCCCATCCCCATCCGACAGCTGCCTTCCCAGGCCCACAGCAGGCCTCCACTCCTCTGTACCGAGGCTCTGGCACTTCCTCTCCCCAGTCACCCTTAGCTGACCAGGGGCTGCATCCAAGTCCCTTAGCCAGGAAATGTCCTCCCATAACTGCTGCGCTTGCCTCTCTGCTCTGTGTTCCTCTGCTGCAATCAGGGCCTGTGGCCTCCATGCACCTGCAGAGGCCCTAAGCTCCCTGCCATCAGCATAGTCCAGGAGGATGCTGAAGTCCTGGCCTCGCCTCCGCCAGTAGGAGACATCCCTCTCATCATGGCATAGCGGCTCTGAATAAGTCAAACTGGGAACATCATAGAACCTATTAAGACAGAAAAGTTCAGTGTGAATAAGACAAAGAATGTCAGAATGAGATTGGACTCTGAATTTAAGTTCCCACTTGCAAACAGTTATAATTTTTCGGAGTATAATTACAGAAGTTGCAAGATGAGTGACATCTGACACACAGTCATTAGGTTTAGAAAAACATAGTGTCTAAAAGGCAATATTTTTTTTATAGGATTTACAGTTTTCTGGTATTCCAAAGTTTAAAAGAAACAATAACAAGGCACTATTGATACTTTAAACTGTCTGCAATGAACAGGCTTTCCAAACACAAAACAAAATGACTTTTATCTCTATTAACAACCTTTTTAAGATTTGATAATTGTGTCCATGCCAGTCTCAAGCATGTGTTTTGGCTTTGGCAGTATTGGCTTTCCAACATAACTTAATCAAGGAGAGCCAGCACATATGAGACAGAAATGCTTGAGTCAGCGGCTCCCAAGTCCCTTGAAGAAACCATGAAATTGTGATGCTACTGCAAAATGATCTGCATATTAAATTGTGCTGACCTTATCTTGGAAACTGTCATCTGGACAGCGTCTTTGGCTCTTAAAGAAAGCCTGAGCAAAAACATCCCATTACCTTATCTGACACGATATATAGCAAAAGTACATCTTTATCTATGAATAACTGATCACATAACTCAATTAGCAAGCTCAAACTGTGCCCTTTTAGAAAATACATAATATATATTTTTTTAAATGCTTGCTAAATTTAACATAAAATGGCAAGTGTGTGACGAGTGACTGTTGGCAGGTTTAAAACAGTGGTACCACAGTGATAAAGCAGTGCCGCCTGGAGATAATTTTAGTTACGGTTCCAAATGTACCTCTTAGGTGCAAGATATGGCTGCAATGCATGTTGCACTGCCAAAACAATTATCTTAGAAATAGCATACGTAATCATAACAAATTGAGTCTAAATAAAACAGAGCTATATTTATTTGTGTTCAAAGAGGGTCATTTTGTTAAATTACAATGTCATTTTAATTTTTTAATTTTTCTCAAGCAGTCCTGGTAAATGTCTTGGTGTGGTGGAACAGGACTTCTGAAATAGTAAAGTCAATGATATCCATGAACATCCGTAAGTGCAGTTAATTGAACGAGGGAGTGAGGGTTTGAAATCCTTGTTGAAATTCAAAGTAACCATCAGGTCTTTCAAACTAAATAAATCAATAATTGTATTTTCTCAGGCTAGTTGCTTAATATTTATGATACAGCCACATAATGCCATGATTTGCAGTTAGCAATTCCATACAAAACAAATCTAAAAAATCTAACCATAAAATATACCATAAATACATATTACAATATAAGTTTGTAAAATATCCAGTCTAATAAATAATAACAGAGAACTCAAAATGAATAACAATTGCCCTTTTCAAGAGCTTCATCTCATATCTGCACTGCACTAAATCACTGTTAGTCACTGTACTCATTCATTTAAGCAGCAAAGTCCATGGATCATCCTCAGCAGCATATGCTACTGTATGGCTGAGGGGAGCCGCGTTGTGCACACTTGCCCAGCAACATGCTTACATCACAGGGCACGTGCTGGGCGTGATTCAGTGTGCCAGTGTTTACAGTGGAGTGATTACGAGCATGTCTTGAGGCATGTTCAGTTCTCCTCAGTTTGCTTACTGTCTAGTGCTGCTGTTTGCATCTGCCTGCCTGGTTTGGCTGTAGAGACGATACCAGTGCATGGGTGGGCTATACAGAGACGCATGCCACCTCTCTGTTAAGGCATGTACACAACTCAAACAATTGCAAAGGCACCTTTCATATTTCCTCATATCCCAGCATATGTCAGTGGTGCTGCTGCAGCCACAATGTTCTGCAGCTCTGTAAGGAGGGGAAAGGGAAGAGGAGGAAAAAAAATCCCCTGCGCAGTGCAGACTCAGTTTTGCATGCAATACCAAAGGGCCCCAATGAGAAGGGGGGGAAGAAAAGGGAGGGTAAAGGGTGTGGGGGATCGCAATAGCGAGGGAAAAAAAAGCACTCACCCACTATCTGTGGCGAGAGAATCACCCAAGGGCTGAGCGTCACCTAGGATACCGATGCCGATTTCTTTTCTCCTTAGGATCCTTTCCCCGCTCTCGTTGTCAGTGGCGGGGTAGCCCTTCACCAGTGCCTGCCTGCTTCCATAGATGCCTGTGATAGATGCCCCCCGGCCCGCCTCATACCCGTTCAGTGTCCCTCGGCCAGCCCTGTTGTCCACAAGTTCACGCTGGCAATCAGCAGGGCGTTTGTCAAAAGGCGTGGCAGATGGAGGGCCGCTCTTGGGCAATTTATATCCGTGCGAAATGAGGAGGTCTTCCACACTGTACATGGTGGTGTCTCTCTCACTTCTGGGCAGGAGGGCAAAGGTGGGTGTGTTTCCTTATGCGCAGTGCTGCTGGTAGAAGCTGGAGCACGGTTGCTCAGCAGAGGCCATCACTAAGGGAAGGGAAGAGGTAACGTGAACAGATTATTTCTGCATGCACCTAAATCGAGGATGTGTCATTTTCAACACGCTAGCAGATGTCAGTATACAAACAATACAGATGTTGTTGTTGATGTTACCTTTCCAGGTACGTTAATGTATTTTTTTTAGCATGTGCTATGTTGAAAGCTCAGTGAGTGTTGTCATAAGTCAAACATGAACATAAGTATTTTGTGCAGACACTGTCTGCAAGTTTAACTCTGGAATGTACAACCAACATTTTAAATGTGCACGTGCAGAATTTAAAACCCCATCTTTTTTTTATTTTTTACTGTGTAGTCCGGTTTATTTTCCTGAACATGGACAATTATCTCCCAAATCTAGCCTCACCTTTCCTTCCTTCCTCCCAAAGACATGTTATCATCTTTCCAAATTGTCTAAAACCATTGTGTAATAGAAGAATTTCTTTCTAAACCACTCATACATTATATACATAATGATTTATCTACCCTCAGGGATAACTACAGTGAAAATGTGTGACTTAACCTTAACAGAAGCAGTTTCTAGTTGGAACATTCGTCATCAGTCAATACAATTGGAACAGATATTGTTCTCCAGGCATTTGAACAGCTGCACTAATCTAAGCACGTACTTTCTCCAATAGCCAAGAATGCATGTAAAAACTACGAAGTAATTATTCAATATTAAGTAAAGAGAAAAGATTAAATACCTCTCCATACGAAATAGTCTTTGTCAGATACACTTATGGTGATATCCAACAGTATAGTTTGCCTGGTAACTTAATACAACTGCAGAAATGACTGCAGATAATGTATACTGCCCTTTGTCTCTGTGCTGCATGCCACTGTGGTGTAAGTTCCTAAGTTGCCATTTCTTCTGCCGTAATGGCATCAGGAAAAAAATATGATACTTTTAATACATGTTATTAAAGTGATTCAGCTCCTGATTCATAATTCCAGTTCAAAGTGGAAGTCTATCTTGTAGTGTTAACACAAAATTAAAATGGACTCAATATTTAGGTGTAAAAAGATTGGATGAGAAAATCTCATATAACAATAATCTTAATTATTTCCGTCTTTAGTTAAAATGTCATGTCATATTATAACACAATCCTTACTTCTAGAAATGTGAATATTCACCCTTTGATTCATCTTAATGAAAATGTTACATCTCTGTACAAGTACATTCTCACGTGTGCATCATATCGTATTTATTTCCTTATTTAATCTATGACTTTGTAAAGGAAAACCAACCAAACCAAAATTTTCCAGGCCACCTCACCAGGCGAGGACATACAGTAACTGAATCTGTTCAACAACAAAGCGTCTAAACTATTTTTTAAGGTTTTCAGCACTTCTTTCAGA
This sequence comes from Zingel zingel, assembly GCA_023566125.1. Taxonomy (NCBI): domain Eukaryota; kingdom Metazoa; phylum Chordata; class Actinopteri; order Perciformes; family Percidae; genus Zingel; species Zingel zingel. The sequence continues at coordinate 34,374,213 of CM042324.1, forward strand.
CTGTACTGACAATACTGTTTTATTAAAAAATATATATAATTAGCACTGCAACAAAGTTATTTATATTACTGAAATGATTAATCTGCTCGGTCTCTGAAGTGTCAGAGAATAGTGAAAAATGCTCGTCACAATTTCACAAAAGCCCAAGGGAATGTCATCAAATTGCTTTTTTTTGTTCAACCAACACTCCAAAACCCAAAGATGTTCAGTTAACAATCACAAACGACACAGAAAAGCAGCAAATCCTCATTTATAAGAGGGAATTCCTCTGCTGTGTGTGTGTGTGTGTGTGTGTGTGTGTGTGTGTGTGTGTGTGTGTGTGTGTGTGTGTGTGTGTGTGTGTGTGTGATATATTAATTAGTGGTTATAACAGTCTGTCCTACCTGGATATGACAGTGGATGGCTTATAAAACAGTAACACAGTGATCAAAGTACATACACAAATACATTAGCATTCTGGCTAATCATGTTTGGACTTGAATAGTGGCTCGCTGTTCATTTTCCATTATGATGGTGTCACTTAAAGGACAAGTACAGTGTTGAATCAAAATAGACTTACAAACCGATACTCACTTAAATTTAGGGTGATGCCTTGCCAAAATGATTCGCAGCAAACACCTATACTTATTTATGTTCTGAAACTACAATACTCCATCTCTGTTATCTTCCAATTACAGATTGCAGTATGAATTAGGGAAATATGTAATTAACTAATTAATATCTAACACCTAAGATATCACAGTAGTTATAGTACTACAGTAAACTTTTCTGAAAGTTTCCCTGGGCAGAGTACCTGTTGTTGCAGTACATTGTGTTTTCCTATGTGTATGAACAAAATGCACTGGTTAAGGCACTTAGCCCAAAAGCTATTAAAAAGGAATTTGCTGTTCTATGTAATTCATAATTGATACCTTAGGCTAGGACAATACAATGTGTTGAAATGGTATTCACTTTTTAAAACATTTACATATAATAAAACCCTGTTGTTTTTTGCTACAATCAATAAATACTGATGTGATAATACAAAATAACTGTATTCTACAGAATCTTTAAAACATAATATAATTAATTACACTTACAACTTATGTTTAAACTAATAGAGTTTAACAGTAATCGGACTAGGGCTGCAACTAATGATTCATTCCATTATCGATTTATTATAATGTATAATTTATAGATGTTACAATATTTATATTAATTATTTTTCTGTGTGCCAATTTGACAACCACATTCTGCTTAATGATGAATCATGCCCAAGTTTAAGGAGCTGATGTGATAACATTTCATTGTAACTGTAGCTTAGACCATTTTTTTAATGCTTAATGTTTCATAATTTAGTATTGGAAATGAGTCCAAAGTGATATCCTTACACTGCTTGTTTTGTTGCTTCATTCCAAAACCAAAGCATATTTTCTTTACTGTACTTTACTGTTTGTTACTGACAAAGCCAAGCAGAAAAACTTTGTATATGAGAAGCTGGAACCAACAAGTACATTCAAATTTCATCAAAATCACTAATCGATTATCAAAATAGTTGCTGATTCATTTTCTTTTAATAGTCTAATTGTTGCAGCTCACTAGGAAACAAAAGAAAGTTTACCTAAATCAAGGAATCTTGCAGTAAATTCTTTGTTTTGCTCCATTTACATCAATGATACAAGATATTAATTATATAAAGGACAATTTCACTCAAATGATTTGGAAAGATTCTCTCCTCTTCTCTTGACCTTAAGGTGACCTTAACATTTCTCCCTCCATAACTTTATCCACTCTGCAGTCCGGAGTCTCCCCTGGCCTGGGAGCTCCTAACATACTGTAGGATTTACTGTAACACTTCACATGTAGCCTGGAGATCATTCATACTATCCAGTAGGGGTGGGGAAAAAACTGCTTCATGTATGTATCATTGGATTTTTCCCCCCCAGAATATGTACCGCATAAACAGAAAATATTTAGGTGAACCATTGGTAAAAAAAAAATATATATATATATATATATATATATATATATATATATATGTTAAAAAAAAAAAAAAAAAAAAAAAAATATATATATATATATATATATATATATATATATATATATATATATATATATATATATATATATATATATATTTACCAATGGTTCACCTAAATATTTTCTGTTTATGCGGTACCGCCGATGGCAAATACATAATATCTGTTTCCAGCAAAACAGAGTGAAAGCAGAGAATCCATGTTATGTACTTATAACTTATAACTCTGTATATTATTTCTAGTTATAGTTCCACTGTCTTTATTGTTACTATAACTGCCACTGTTCATCATTTCAACTGCTATAATTATTAAGAATCATATTTCTCTATATCTGTATATCTGTATCAGTGTCTGTGTCCAAACCAGCAGTGACAGATGCCGCCATGGAGCCTGGGTCTGTCCGAGGTTTCTGCCTAAAGGAAGTTTTCCTCGCCACTGTCGCCACCAAATGCTTGCTCGTGGGAAATTGTTGGGTATTTGTAAATTATAGAGTGTGGTCTAGACCTACTCTATCTGTAAAGTGTCCTGAGATAACTCTTGTTATGATTTGATACTATGAATAAAATTGAATTGAATTCTTCTTTACAAATGAAATGAATGTCAGACTGAATGACTGAAATGTGATGTGCATTCTTTTTAGAAAACAATTCGTTTGTAGAAATGTCCCATGATATATTGTCTCTAGAAGTGTATTTTTCAACTTTTGTTTTTGTTAACGAAGGAAAAGAAAATCTCAATACCCGAATCACAATACTTCTAGAATCGCATGAAAATCGCAATACAAATGTAATCGGCACCAATGTATTGTGAAAGAATCGAATTGGGACAAAAGCGTATGGTCCCAGCCCTACTATCCAGATGTAAACGGCTCAGCAGAAAATCTCCACCCTAAGACCACACTGTGTGGACGCATGTTTTCAAGGAACAAGGACAGTACATGTGGAAATGGATTAGCTCATTTATTAACTTCAATGCAACTTCACTGACTAGGCATGCCTGAGCAGACAATAACATACCATTAAACCTCAGCATGTTGAAATCAGGGCTTCTGATGTACCCGCCAACTATTCCTGGCTTTTCAAGTGGAGTGAAGGCAGTGTGGTAAATGCAGCAAAAAATCAACTCAAGGACTTCTTGAATGAGCTCAAATCCAAGAGCAGTCATGACCAGTGAAGATGGACTGGTATGGAGCTAAGTAGCTTCCTTTAACACAGACTTTTATCAGAGAGAACCGGAGCGAAGCAGACACACAGTGGCCCTTTTTGACAAGGTCACAGCTTCAAATGATTGCAGTGGAAATATAGCACATGAGCCCTTTTTTGCATAGCAACAACAAAAGTACCATTCATAATTACAACACAACCGTATTTTTACATGCACATTAATGATGTGCTGAAGAATATGATCATTTTGGGTGTGCGAGGAGAACTAACAATAAGGTCAGCTGTTGTAAAAGTTACTGTTGAGGCCATTCATTTACTGCTAGTAAGTCATTTTTTTCTGCTTTATGTGAGGAGCTTTCGTTGCCTACTTTTCCTGCGCTGCCCAAAAAAACTTAAACTTGGAGGTTGAGTCTAAATTTATTTTGAACTTTTTTTTTTTTTTTGAGATTTTGTTTTATTGACCACCACCCATCCATCGATCCATCCACCCTCCCGGAGCAAATGTACAGCCAGGCCTATTAGACTGCATGCACAGGTAGTGGCCACTGTAACACATCAGCACTAGCAGGCAGCACCACCCTAACTGCCAAGGGAGTGCACCTACATCTTACCTAGTGACAGGGATAACGGCGCTACAGACCAGGCTCATAATTCAAACACGGCTTACTCAAACTCATTTAAAGCTCAGGTTTAGCACGTTTATAATTAACAGCACTTTGAGTAAACTAAGTCCACCTGATTCTGTAAAAAAACATCCTCAAAATCATTTCCACTGGATGGTAACTTAACGAATGAATAATGATTTGAAATAGACCCGTTGTATCATAACACATAGCTATCAATAATATATCAATGTTGTAGAAATGTCTGTCCATGCATATAGCCTACAGTATCACCTACTATAGCCGTAGCCTACTGCAGCGTTATTTGGCACAGCCTACTTAAATATTGACTGCTATGAAATGATTTTTCAAATCAGCTCCCAATACCTGTTTCGCCCAGTAGCCTATACCGCAAGTCCAGCGCCTACCAGAAAAAAAAATAAAACCTCTACCTGCACGCACTGCAAGTTGGAAAATATAGTCAGCGGTCATGTTTTGACGAAAGCCGCTTGAGCCAAATCATAACCTCGTTGCAAATGTTTCCCCAAGAAATGCACGCAGCGCAGCAGCGAGCGCACATCCCCGCCTCGCCAGCAGCACGCAGCGGCGGAGGCTGCTCGGCGCTCATCTGTCGAAGGGCGAACATTTTGAGGTGTGTGCAAGTTGACGCGCGGTTAACGAGGAGGTTTTTTGCAGATCGCGTCTTCGCTGACTGTGAGTGTTTAACAAGAAGACCCGCTGCCCTGCGCTACAGTGAAGGCTACGTGAGCAACCCCCCCCCCCTCCAACCCCCCAAAAAAAAATAATAAAATAAGACACAGCAACCCCTCCCTAGAAATAAGCCAGTGTCGGGAGAGCGGGAAACAGCATGCAGCAAGATACCATAACATTGCAAAAAAGGAATAAGGGCGTATAGCGACAGAGCGACGCATACCTGGGAAGATGCTTGGCGCGGCCGTCGCAGTTCCCCTGCGCCCAGCTTTAGCTGCTGAGACTGAGCACTGCACAGAGCCGAGCATGCCTATTGGTAGGCAGAGACGCGCTGGTTGCTGGCTGCCTGGATGGGCTCTCCTCATTACAGCTGAGGTGGGGTGGGCTCCTCATGCAGCTATACAGAGAGGGATGTCAGAATGGTTTCTCCCAAACTGTTTTTCCTAACTTTGCTCTTTTTTTCATAGCAACAGTCATTTTTTTCCATTCAATCTGGCATATTGACTTGAATGATAACTACCGACATGTGGAGCGGTGAGGGCTTTGTATCTCCCCTGTATCTTAATCTCTGTCACGCATGTTCGGTATTAAAAGCTGAGAGGATCACACCTTATGTGTCAGTCACTGCTTGTGCTCATTTTTGCTGCATTACCCAATTGATGTTTCCAATAAAAAAAAAACTTCATCTCCCAGTGACAGATTCCCATATCAACGCCCATGCGCTTCTTTCCCATCCTGTTAAGTTTTAGATGTGCAGTAGCACCGCGCCCTTGGTGGTGTTGATGACTCGTCACTGTGTGTCCCCCCTCCCACCCAATGCCAAGAAAGCTCGGCTAATTAAATGTGCTGGGCTCAGGCCTTCCCGTGCCAACTTTGACATGCTGCACTCTGAGGGATCCCTCGTTCGGAGGAGTGACGGCGCAACGTGCACATCCCAGAGATCCACACACTGATGACAAAGTGCTAAAGCCTGACCTTAGGGGTCCCTGCAGACACCATGTAAGCCTTCGCTTTTTTCACCTATAGGGAAGGGGTGTATTTGACATGCATACACATGTGGGAGTTGCCCAGTGCAACCAGAGCTGGATGTCTACTGAGCAGTTAAATTAACAAGTTAAAGATAGTCCCCATAATTGATTAATTAATGTTTGTTTTTATTTTATCGATCTGATGAATCATGCTCTACTATTGGCTCTTTTTTGTTGCTTTTGTGCTGGTTGACAAAGCAGATTAAATCTGTTGAGAATGGAGAGGGTGCGGTTTGAGTTTTCCCAAGTAGCCAATATTCCTTGACCCAATACGGGCCTTATTGTAGACACCTGGTTGTCAGACTGATAAGAAATGACGCACCTGACTTACACTGACTGGCCCAAAGCTAAACAGTGCTGCAAACTGCTGCTGGTTTTCATTCCAGATTGGTCCAAGTCCACATTGTCAACACACAGCTAAATGCGCAAACCAATATGTGGGCCAGGGCCGGCTTACATTCACTCAGCTACATTCAGCATGACTGAGCTGGATGTAGCCTAGAAATCTAGACGCACTCTAGCGGCAGCAAATGTAATTTGCAGCCAGGGGGTCTAGCAACTCTCTGTTGGCTTGCGAGCTGGAAAAACCAAACTCTAGCCGGGCCAATCACTTTGTGTATAGAGTCGTTGGGCGGGCTTAACATAATCACGGCAGAGTTGTGACAGTTCCGCGTGAATTCCCTGCTACTTGAAAACAAAGGACATGGCTGCTGCTGCTGGTGAACAGCGGCTTTTCGAATCAGCTTTGGACTCTGGAAGACCTGGAGTTAAGCTTTTCTTTGAGAAAAGAGCAAAGAACGGCACTGAAGTCATTCTTAAAAAAGGAAGATGTGTTCAGAGTTTTGCCGACCAGATACGGTAAAAGTTTAATCTATCAACTAGCGTTTTTGAAAGCTGATCCAAATCATGGGGCAGATACACAAATTATTTTTCAGTTTATTTAACATTGCGATAGGGCGTTTTTTTTTACTGTTGATATTGCTTAGTTCGTTTAATTGAGTCACTCATTTTTTTTTCCAACCTTTTCAGCAACATTTCACTGATAAATACTGTGAGATTAAAGCTCTGTAAAAGCTAGTGAATTGAGATTTGTTTTTACACTTACTGATTCAGAGGTCAGAGATTGACCTTCCATGTTCAAGACTTTCTGCAGTTAGTATCAAGCGGAGTTTTTAGAGTCAACAACATATTCCCACACGCTGCTTAGAAATTACTACAAAGAGGCTGATGTGAACAGTTTTTCCTCAGTCTGCAGCACTTACTTAACAGAGGTGTAAAGTACATAAATAAGTCAGGGAGATTTTTAGTCTGATGTCTATGACTTCATGGATCTTTATTTTGTGTCATCAAATCAGTGTCATCAAATGTATCTATCTGCTTCATCTGATGGCGTCCTGAACCATAATAATACATTGGCATTTAAAGTGTTATGAGGAAGTTTACAGGTTCACAGCTGCCAAAAGCCAAGCCATTCCTGAGCATAACAATGGAGCTTTACAGTTAGTACTTCTTAAACCTGTTACATTAGATTTCCAGTGTCTTTTTTCCACTACGTTTTAATTTGAGGCTGTGCAATGTTCACATTCTGTTTAAAAAAAAAAAAAAAAAAAAAAAAAAAAAATAACTGCCTCTGTAGTTCAAATGTGGTAGAAAGTTTTTTGTTTTATTGTACATTTCTTTATCTTGAACTCTTTGACAGTTGTTAAACAATGAATATAAACAATACATGTGGAAAAGAAAGTTTACATTTCTATTCAAATTCAAGCTCAAACTACACAGAGTTCATTCCTACACAGTTCAGCTGTATCCCATAATATATGTTTTAATATAGGCTATTAATAGATAAGGGCTGTCAATTGATTACATTTTTTAATCGCATGACTGTCCATAGTTAACTCGCAATTAATTGCAAATTAATCACACATTTTTTTATCTGTTCTAAATGTTGTTTTTTAACGTTTTTAATGCTCAAGTGGTATTTGAGACTCGACTACTCTGTTGGTAACTCAATTCACATCGACAGCACATGCAAAAAACATTAGTCTTGTTAAGGGGCTTTGAAACTCAACCTTCCATTCAAAAGACCCATTTCTTTATCCATTTCTGCTCCAGGAGGTTTGTTTTCTGTTAGCCATCCACTCCTGTTGGATATATTATAAGAACCCTTCCTGTTCCCTTGTCTCGTCTCCGCTGCAGGCACTAAAAGGAAATTGCATTAACTTGTTATTAACGCGTCAGTTTTGACAGCCCTAATATAAATATAAAAGATACAAAATCTAACTTCCACCACTCCATGCTCTGACCTTGTGTTAGATGTCTGGTCACTTTAAATACTGCCAACCAGTAGTAACTGCTGAACACAGACCACTGTATCAGCTCCTCTCCTGCTTCCTGACATACTGTCAAGCAACTGCCAGCAGTAACCATCTCTATGGCAACATAACATAGATGGTGGACGCTCATGTATTTGGATTTATATCCAGCTCTGTGTGACGGCAGTGTGGGCAGTGTGTGGCGACGAACGATGTGTGACTTCCTTCCGTGGCTGCAGCGCACGGAGCTCCGTGCTAAACAGAGCAGCAGAGGTCTGCCAAGACTATGCATTCTCATTAATGGGTTAGTATGATATCGTATAAAAAGTTATTCCCAATAAATCGTGTGATATCCTACAAAATTACGGCCGCCGGCTGGTCACGTGACGACCGGTCACATGACAGATACATTTAGCTGAGAAAAGGTTACTGTGGGCCGGGTGTCACTCACCGCATCGTTTCAGCGTCCCATGCAGTTAAGTTTATAAAAAAAGTGATCGTCATGCTCAGTTAAGTTTAGGCACCCAAACCACTAGTTAAGATTAGAAAAAAGATTGTGGTTAGTAGTACTCCCCGGACACAAAGACGTACTTTCTGGGTGAAAGTCAAGGGGGTAAGCCTCTCTCCACAAAGCGTACCTCCTATGCTTGCTTTGATGCTAACAAGTCATCACCTTCCGTTAGCATCCCATTGACTGCCATTCATTTTGACGTCACTTTGACAGCAAATAACTTTACATCTGAAGCGTTTAAAGACTCTATTTGTCCATTGTTTATTTCTAAAGAAACACGACAATGTATAAAAGGCTCCATTACCTTGTACCTCACGTTATGGCTCCGTAGCAGACGTTTTTGTAAAAATAGGCTAACGATTGGGTCATAACCACGAGACTTACTGTCGCATAGTAGAGAAATTACTGCACAGTACAGGAGAAGCTTGCAGGCAGTTTTGACTTACATTAGCTGTTTAAGTTTAATTAGTAATGTTAACTAGCATTTTAGTTAGCAATAATTAGCCTGTGCCTATGTTATCTCCTTACATATACCTACGCTCTCCGTCTCTGCAAGATTAGGAATGATTGAGATTTATCTTGGCACAGCTACCAGAAGACTTCCAACTTTCAGACAGGTTGATCACTTCACATCTACGTCTTCAAGCTCAGTTTGCAGTTGCACAGTAACGCTCAGCCCTCACCAGAAAAGTGTTTCTAATATACTTCACTAGTCTCCGTCCAGAGCAACGTGATCTGTTGGTCCATTTCTTTAACTATCTATGGTGAAAGTCTTGTGTTTTCCCAGGAAACGAAATCCGCTCCTCTGTTTGAAAGCCCTCTGTTTTAGGACTCACCCATCCACCCCGACCACATCCCTACATGGCACTTCCCGCTCTTATACAGCAGCAATCCATGTGCTGAATACAGCAATAAATACGAGGAATACATACAAATTACAGTGCTTCACTTTTCATTGCGATCTGTACGAATAGTACATGAGAACAGCCTGGCCAAGATCTGCCGGATGATGCGAAACGTTTCTCCGCTGCTCCGCAGCCATTCATCGGTACACGCTGCCCACACAAAGATGACACATAGCTGGTTTAAAATCGGCAAAGTATCCCTTTAAGTGCTTCCTTTTTATTACAAATGCCCAAAGGGAAGTGAACGCCTGACTCTGGTCTGAGCACAGGAAGGGTCAATATTGGTAGAATATTTTACTTGAGAGACAGTGAATTATTAATTAGCAGCTTGTTTGGGCAAGGCAAGGCAGCTTTATTCCTATAGCACATTTCAGCAACAAGGCACTTCAAAGTGCTTTATATAAAACATTAAAGAGCAATTAAAAACAATTAAAAATATAAAAACTGCATAAATAGGATAAGACAGATATGAAATACAAGAATAAAAGTCTCAGTGCCGTGTAATAAATAAACATGAACAATTACTCAAAAAAAAGGCAGCATCAAAAACAAAAGTCTTTACCTGCAGTTTTCTCGGAGTTTGTTCCAGATATGTGGTGCATAAATACTGAACGCTGCTTCTCCATGTTTAGTTGTGACTCTAGGTACAGAAAGCAGACATGTCCCAGACCACCTGAGAGGTCTGGGTGGTTCATAATGTAGGAGCAGATCAGAACTTTATTTCGGCACCTAAACCATTCAGTGCTTTATAAACCAACAGTAGTAGTAATATTTTCGAAATCAATTCTTTGAGAGACAGATAGATATTTATTGTCCCATGAGGGAGATTTGTTTTCACAGTCTGTTTCATGCACATGGCAATATACACAGACAAATGCATCAACAGATAACATAAAGAGATGTACATAAAATAAAGACAGGTAAATAGACACATAGAAACAACCACATTTACAACAACGACACCGGATCAATACAAAGTCAGCGAGATAGTTTGTTAAGCAGAGCTATGGCAGAAGCGACCAAACTTCTGCCATAGCGAGTCCTTCTACACCTCAGAGTCCTGTATCTGCGGCCAGATGACAGCAGTGTAAAGTGTGGATATAGAGGGTTATTGGTGTCATTGAAAATTAGTCTTTGCCAGACCATCCACACGCTTCGGAGCGGAGGAGGGTCTGGCTAGTCCACACAGCATTCGGGTATGGGGAGTAACATGTGCTCTGGTTTATTGGCATTTCTTTAAACAAATCACAATCGTCATGGGTGCCGCTAAGCTCTTGGATTATGCCAGGAGGCCAGTGTAAAGACTTCAGAACTGGAGTGATGTGATCCACTTTCCTAGCCCTAGTGAGGACTTGAGCAGCAGTGTTCTGAATCAGCTGCAGCAGTTTAGCACTAATCTAATGTTCCTTTCTTGAAAAGGTGTTAAATACAGTGTTAACGTTGTTCACTTTAAATTATGTTTTTAGTCCATGTGTCTTTGTCTCGTGCTGAATTTGACTCTGCGATTGTTTTATCATGAGCTCTCAGTTGTCTTTTGCATGCCTTGGTCTTTATCTTGAGTAAGACCTGCTTTGCTTTAATCTGGGTCGCCTTTACACCTGCTCTAGGTGGAGACAGGACATAATTCTGGCTTGAGATGTACTTAGAAATAGTCTGTGGTTTATATCTGCCTCCTGAGGCGATGCGACGTAGAATCATGTAATTTGGCAGACGAAAGATTACTTTGCCATTTCCATGGCCCGTTGTGTAGCCTGCTGCATGCTACAGTGGGTGGTCTAACACCTTTATCAGCTCTGCTCTACTTCACATGGCAGGCTGACGTTTACTGAGTGGAGGCCTTTGCTTCTAATTTATTGCCTCAAAAGTATTCGACTAAAGGGCTTGTAGACATGTGAAAGAAAAAAGCAACAAGACATCTGTGGAAGTGAGGAGGCCTTTTCTAGAATCAAATGGTAAACTCTGACTAAAGACAGTACTTCTGCAGGGGTGGAAGAAGTATTCAGATCCTTTACTTAAGTACTAAGTACCACACTGTAAAAATACTCTATTACAAGTAAAAGTCCTGCATTGAAAATGTTACTAAAGTAAAAGTATGTAAGTATCATCAGGAAAATGATGGTGAGTTATTTGAAGCCAATAAAAACATTGTAGTTTATAAACTACGTGTGTTTTGTGTGCAAAAATCTTAACTTGTTAAAGGAGAATACCGGCCATTTTTTACGTTAATCTTGATTGCTATAAACATGTGTGTACTTTCAATTGAAAAAACCCTGACCCGAATCAGTGCAGGCAATAGTGAGAAGCTGCAGCTACGTGTATGAGCTTCCACTGAGCTAAAACAGCAGTTGTCGGGGCAAGTTTTATAGTGCCTTTGCGCCTCTTAACAGACATAAAATGCAATTAAAATGTCTGTGCAACATGTGGCCGGGTTGGCTCAGTTGGTAGAGCAGGCGCACATATACTGAGGGGTTTATGCCTCGATGCAGAGATCCAGGGTTCGAGTCCAACCTGTGATGATTTCCTGCATGTTTTCTCCCATTTCTCACCTAGTTGTCCTATCCATTAAAGGTGGAAAACCCCAAAAAAATAATCTTAAAAAAAAAAATGTCTGTGCAACATGAACAGGGCCCTTATGTCCTAGCAGGTAGCAGCTACTACCGCACTACTGCTTTTTTTAGGGGGGAATAAACTTCAAGACGTGACATGACCTGTCCTCTGGAGGACATAGCCAGACCACCGCCGCTCCGTGGATTGTTATCGAAATGATTATCACAGAAGCCTGGCTGAATACACTCACCGGACGGCAGCTAGCAGGGCAAGCTAGCTACCAGCAGGATTGAGACAGGGACCAGGGTAGGTGAATTTAAACAATGTCTGAGTTGAAAAGGCATCTTGTTGTCACCAACAAGATGCCTTTTCAACTCAGACAACTCAGACAACTCAGACAACTCAGACATTTACGTGAGTAAAACTTTCCCCGACAACTGCCATTTTAGCTCAGTGGGAGCTCATACATGTAGCTGCAGCTTCTCCGTGTTGCCTGCACTGATTGGGGTCGAAAGTACATGCATGTTCATAGTGATCACGATTAACGTAAAAATTGGCCGGAATTCTCCTTTAAGTAACTAGTAACTAAAGCTGTCATATGAATGTAGTGGAGTAAAAATATTTCTCTCTGAAATGTAGCGTCATGAAAAGAAAAGACTCATGTAAAGTACAAGTACCTCAACATTTGTACTTAACATATGTATAGTACTGGAGTAAATGTACTTAAATTTCACCACTGTACTTCTGTTTATACTTCTTGGTGTGGGGGTAGGGGGGAATGGTTTGAGATTTTGTCAACCAAGGACTTTTTAAACAATTCCATACATTAATTGAACGCTGTGCTTTAATTGAGCCTATTTTGGGAACATCTGTTTCCCAGAAGTGAATACTTATAGCACATCCAGAAGGTGTTGCGGCATGTTTTTCCCATCAGTGCTACAGAAGGAAAGAAAGTCTGTCTAGGTTGTTTGAGACTTGAGGAGGGTTGGTGGCCATGTTACAGTTATAGTGGAGGAATGTTGACAATTCAAAGCAGCAGGAAAAATAATCAGTCCAGTACTGTTAACTTAAAATTATTTTAATTTTTAATATTTATTTTTGATCTGGCAATTGTAGGGTTGGGTTTTACTGCATCAGGATAAATCACATACATGAACTGTGACCTGCAGTGTATTGCCATATATTGGGCTGTTCAATCAGAGGTTTCCCTGCCATTATAAGGCTAAGGCACAGGCTATTTTGGGCACCACCTAAGCCAGATGAATGTAACTAAATTACTTATTTCAGATCTAATGATTGTAGTTGGTCCCCAGTGGACTTCTTCAGCAAGCTTTTTAGGTGTTATTTATTGTTATGTGCTCTAGCTTTTCCAATGTTTTAGACACAGATATTATTATAATAATGCTCCAAAATGATGTGAAATTGCATGTTTTTTTGTTTTGAAAAACATAAAATTTTCTTGAGGGAGGACCCCTGCCAAATACGTGCACCTACAGTAAAGTGTGATTTATGCTTCTGCGTTAAATCTATGCCGTGGCTACATACGTAGGTACGTGGAGATACTGACCCTACGCCGTAGCCTTACGTGCACCTCTCAAAACATTTAACTACCCGTTGCGGTGACACACGTCGTTTGGCAATGGCTTGGTAGCGTTGCATTTCCCCCTACTCATTTCCTGGTTCTCCTTCTCCATAAACATCATGAAATCAAAGAGAGGGTTAACCCACCGTGGTCAAAAAGCACAGGGGAGAAACTTTGTATCTCTCACTATAACTCTAGAGTCAGTACTCGCTCCGAAGCTAATCACCGTCACTCGCTCTACCACATACACACACACACACACACACACACACACACATACACACACCACACACACACACACACACACACACACACACACACACACACACACACACACACACACACACACACACACACACATATGCTGATTCGCTATTCTCTTAAAAAGATCAACGCACACACCAATGCACAAGTATAAACTTCAGGCCACTTACGTTGGCTATGGCGAAAGCTCTGCGTGGAGCCTCCACAGAAGCATAAATCGGACTTAAGTCCTCCACAAACCTAGAGAAAACACTGCTAATGCTATTGTTGTGTGGTTGTGTTTGCAAGCAGTTGCTTATTTCCACATCCCGCAGACACAAAGTGATGTTAAAATTCATTTGTAGTTGTGTTTCTGGTTTCTTCTTTTAGCTCTGTTTTGGTCTCCACTAACTCCTGAGGGATATATCAGGCTTTTTGGCAGCTAAATGCTCTTCTACATATATTTACCTGTAGGAGGCTAACTTTGTCAGTTGTTTTTTGATGGACAGGTAGTTAAAGTGGATTTATCTAAGCTGCCTGCTGCTGGAAAAGACATTGATGAGAGCAATGAGAGTGAAGCAAAAACCCAAACAATGAGCTAAATGACGCCAAACGCTCAGTAGAGCTGAAGGGAGCTGCAGCATAAAATTCTCTGTGTTCATCACTATGAGTGATAGCGTTCACATTACATGTAGTCATTTGATCCATAGTTAAAACAAAAAATATTTATTAGAGCAGCTTTAACCAACAATGTTTTCAACAATGTGCCTAATTTTCCGTAAAGTTTTCCGTTTGTCTTGGGGTAACTGGTGGTCAGAGTGTTGTAGGTGATATTTTATTTCTTCTATTTTAAAATTTTTCCTCTACTTATCTCACTGTCTGCCTTGACTGAAACAAGACAGTCATGACTTCCTTCCATGAAGAGAAACATTGATTTCGGCTCAGCGGGGATCATGCAAAACAGCCTCTCTTTAAAATCATAATTATAACTTGGAAATGGCACATGGGGTTCAACTGTGGGGCGAGGTGAAAATCACTGGAAACTATTAAAACTTGCACTTAGCCTTTCACTCCCAAACAAAACATGTCTGATTCTGGTCACACAACGTGAGGAGAAAGCTAAAAGCAACGTTATATCTGCTGAAGATGTTTCCAGCATTATATTGAGGTCTGACTGTTCTGGACTCCAACACGATGTTTCAGCCTGCCCTCTTTTCATCATTTTAAGACACAAAATGAGTAATTTAGATACTAAAACTTCATATATATTTCTTTGTGGTATTTCTTTTATTGTAAAAACAAAATATGAAAACATGTCAATATCCTTTTCAGTGTCAAGGGCAGGGGTCACCAAACTTTTTTCTCTGGGGTCCACATTATCGTTCCTGACTGTGATGGGGCTGGGGCCAGGTCAGCTATATAACATAATTTTATGACCCAGACCAAAATGACCACCGGCAGGCCTCATTGTGTATTAGAGATTACTAGCCTGGCACAGCCATCCCCACTATTATATCAACACTTGATTCCTGGCACATATTTGTTTATCTTTACTAGTGGTTTGCAAAAGTAGTAATCGAGTCTTCACACTTTGTTTAAATTTGAAATACCACAGATATTCCATTTATTTATTTTCTAATAAAAATAACATCAAAGCTGTCAAGGTAAGAAACATCTGCCTAGTTGAGGTGATTGACACTGGCAAAGGTGAGTGAAAAATTATAAATTATAGGTAGGCTTGTTGATATTAATAATACTATTAATAATAAGTGTGTGCAGCACTTAATACAGGTCAAATAAAGAGGCCTATAAAATAAATTAATTAATTACAAAAACATTGAAATCATACATGAGTAATAGAACATTTAACATGAGTAATAGAACAACTAGCCAGCTCTTATGCCTATCCAGGTGAGCATGTACAGTAAACATTTTTTAGGTCAAGGTGAAAATGAAATGAGCAGTAGGCTCAAAACTAAAGCTCAACAATAATACAGAATAATGGTAATCAAAATCAGTAGTATATGTAGGTGAGTTGGATTTGTACTTGTTGATGAATTGTGCTGTCTTTGGGATGGGGTCAGCAACAGCAATCTCCTCTCCTCACTTCAGGGTGCCTTCTGGAGCCCTGGCATGATGGAGGGATGACAGATTGAACACAAGAAGCACCATATTCAGTAAATGGCAAGACGTGCTGCTGTCTGCTTTTCTCTGTGACATAATTTTACAAAATGTAATACATTAACTAATGTTTAATAAATGAACCTTATTGCATATTTCATATTTATAATTAAAATCAGTAATTGTTCAAATCAGTGTGCTTATCGTATCAGTGTGAACTGTGTGCTTGCTTCTGACTGGTGAGAAGTTCAATGTCTGGTTGCAGTCTAGTGGTAGCCAGTCTCAAGGTCTGATACAAGTGTTTATCTGTGAGTCTGTTCCTTGTTTGATTCTTGGTTTGCTTCATGCGGGAAAAAGTTTGCTCACAGATGTAGGTGCTGCCAAAAACTGTGGACATCTTCATTGCATGCTGTTTGATGTTTGGGTAGGTTTCCTCTGGGAGCGCAGCATAGAACTCAATGAGACTGTCAGGCTTGAACGCGTCTTTAAGGATATCACAATTCTACAACTCGGCTAGTTCAAACTGAAGAGAGGGAAGGGCATCATTTATGTCGGCAGCAAAGGGGTTCTGGAACAAGCATATTCCTTTACCGTTGACATGAAGCTCACGGAACCATGCACTGAACTCTCCCTGCAGCATTTCCAGTGCAGCCGTGCACTTTTCGACAGGGAACGGGACAGCTGGTTTCTCAGCGCAGTAGCTTTGGGTGGCAGGGAGATGCGTGAAGTCCAGCTTTTGGACCTGTTGCACAAGCAGCACTAGTTTGACCTTGAACGCTTTGATGTCAGAATACATGTCACTGATTAGCTTCCCTTTGCCTTGGAGCTGCACGTTAAGGTGGTTCAACATTTCAGTCACATCAGTTAAAAACGTGAGGTCCCATTTCCATTCTGGCTCGGTCAACTCTCGTACCGTTTCACCTTTAGACTGCAGGAAGGTGTTGATTTCGGGTAGCAGGTCAAAGAAACGGCGCAACACTCTGCCTCGGCTTAACCATCGTACTTCTGTGTAGTACAGCACATCCTCGTAGGCAGACTCAAGCTCAGAGAGAAAGGCCTGGAACTGTCTGTGTTTCAGCCCATGTTTTCGGATGTAGTTGACACAGTGCACAACCACCTTCATGACAGACGCCCACTTCAAAACTTTGCAGCATAGTGCTTGCTGGTGAATCAGACAGTGGACTTGTAGTGGGGGGGTGATAGTGCGGGAAAGTGCGAATTCGCTGTTCAAGCACCCTACTAGTCCCCTCGTTGTGCCAACTATACTAGGTGCGCCATCCGTAGTGATGCTGGCATATTTAGACCAGTGTAGATCAAACTCTTCCATTGTTTTGCACACTTGGACAAAAATATCCTTTCCTGTCGTAGTACCTTTGAGACTTTTTAGAGCTGCCAGCTCCTTAGACACTTCAAAGCTTGCGCTAACTCCACGAATAAAAATGAGCAGTTGTGCTATGTCCTGCACGTCATTGCTCTCATCCATGGCCAAAGCGAAAAACTCGAATTCTGACGCTTTCTTATTCAGCTGGTCATACACGTTGTCCCCCAAATCTTCGATTTGCCTG
Organism: Zingel zingel; assembly: GCA_023566125.1. NCBI lineage: Eukaryota > Metazoa > Chordata > Actinopteri > Perciformes > Percidae > Zingel > Zingel zingel. Next base: position 34,391,521 of record CM042324.1, read on the forward strand.
GTCATAGTAGGTGCGGAGAGGCTCACGGCGTTGAGCGCATCCTTCTTGTCGGGACACACCTCCTCGGCCACAGAAAGCATGCATTCTTTAACAAAGTCCCCATCAGTAAACGGCTTTCCATGGGTAGCTAGTAGGTGAGCTACCTTATAGCTAGCTCGGACAGCAGCCTGGTTGACCTGAGTTTGGTGAAGGAATACATTCTGTTGTGCAGCCAGTCCGCCTTTCATCCTCGGAATCCTGTCTTCTCTTGCTTGCCCTCGCAGGCTAGTATATTATTTGTGGCGGGTTTCGTGGTGACGACGCAGATTATATTCTTTGAAAACCGCCACACTTTCTTTACATATAATACAAATTGCACGGTCCTTACACTGAACAAAAAAATTATCGTTGGTCCACTGTTCTTTGAAAACTCTGCACTCTCTATCAACTTTTCGTTTAATGCTAGCCATTTTGCTGTCCTGAACAATGACAGTTGCGCGCGTGTGACAACGCGCGTTCGCTGTCTGATACTGCTTGATCTCGAGCATGTCGGGTGATGAAAATTCTGCAAATATTATAGTTCATTTTATAACTAAATATCAATTTTTAACTGAAAAAATCAACAAAATACCAGATGCAGACATGTTATTATTTTTCAAAAAGCAATTTAAAAAAAATAGGCCATGACGACTTTTGGGGATTGCCTCATAGGGCCGGTTTAAGTAGTGGGGGGGGGGGGGGGGGGGGGGGGGAGAGGGGCTGGGGGGCCAGTCAAAGGGGGGTGGCGGGCCTGAGTCGGCCCGCGGGCCTTAGTTTGGTGACCCATAGTCAAGGGCATTCGTTCTTTTCTACCTGAAATCACTGCTGTGCATCATCATCGTCATCGTCATCATCATCATCATCATCATCATCATCATCATCATCATCATCATCATCCATTCTCACACAGATATCAAATTATAATATATATAATATTATAATATAAGGGCATATTAATTATAATAATCAACTCTCTGACAATCCTCATAAACTCCCCTAACAGTTGTGAGGGTCCAATTCAAACACATTAACACACACACACATTCACATGAACATACGCATACTCTGCCCTCTCCCTGTCCCCAGCCCCGGTTGCCTAGGAGACTGCTGAGATGGGGACCCCATCTCATTACACACCAATAGGGCTGTGTGACTGGCCTGAAGAAGCGGCATGGGCTTTTTTATCGCCATCTAGCAGCCAAAACAGAGAAAGACATTTCATTTTCTTTTTTTTAAAGCCACGATTCTGCCTAGTAACCCAATATGCTGACTTCTCCTGGTGCTGGAATTTCTAATGAGACACATCATACTGCGGGGCTTCTGTATGTTCAGTATGGGCCTTTAGCCAAATAGTAACCTCCTAGGTAATAATCAGTGACTGGTTGAGGACAGAAAATACACTAAGCCAACTTCAGCTTGTGGCTGAGCAAATTGTCACACTTTCATCACACTGATACGTCAAGAGATAAATCATAAACGTTGCTAACACCAGTGGTGGAAAGTAACTAAGTACACATTCACTTAAGTAGGCTACTGTATTTAAGTATAATTCTGAGGTACTTCTATTTTACTTGACTATTTTACATGTTATGCTACTTTATACTTGTACTTCACTATTTTTTTTATTTACATTTTTTATTGGGATCACAGTTGCGGTACATAATACAGCACAACAAGTATACATACTTTTCCTTTAAAAAAATAAAATAAATAAATAAATAAATATATATATATATATATATATATATATATATATATATATATATATATATATATATATATATATATATAAATAATAGAAAAAGATAAGTTATTGAATAAACGGGATTTGTATTATTACAAAATTATAATAATACAAATTGTAATACATTTAATTTAATAAAAAGGGATAAAAACAAACAGATCACCCCTGACAATTTTGGTGATACAATTGGGCAGGAAGACAAACATACAAAGCCGCCAATGGGAATACTTCTTGTATCTCAGTACATGTACATTTGTTAGTAATGTAACTGCCAGCATGTGTACACATTCTGCATAATCTCTTATAAATGTTCTGTTGGGCTTGTGAGCTAAAACCCATATGTTCATGTAAACAGGGTTACATATTTTCCAAATTTAGGAAGGTGGAAAAGGAGATTATTTATAATTAAAATAAAAAGGTAAACAGCAAAGGGTACTTCACTAAAATCTAAGAGTTAAATATTGTACCCCAGTAAATGCATTTTACAGCCACAGCTACTAGTTACTTGTCATGTTCAGCTTTTAAAATGTAACATTCTTCTCCTAATGACCAATAGGTTCACTCTTAGTCTCTCCTCATTTCTGAGTCAGTAATAATCATTTTGAACAAACAAATAAAATTAGGTAAACTCTCCATACTCCACCTGTTTGTCTCATTCCAGACAAAAACAGAACTACAACTAAGTTCCTATTTTTTATGTTTTATGTATTTTATACAATGATGTAAGATGTATTCTGGTGTTTTACTTCAGTAAAAATAGCAATACCTCAAATGTCAAAAATACTCTATCACCATTAGAAAAATGGCCCCTGTTATTGTATTATATATCATATTATTTCATTGTTACGGCTACATTAATGTCTGTCAGATCACGTTTGATTTGTACGAGTTTTCTTTATCAAACATGCATCTCATTCAGCTCTTTAGTATTCACAGTATGCACATGTAGCATGCTTTTTAAGTATGTAGCCCCTCCACAGAATATCACACAATCTGAGACAGTTGTTCCGGAATATACTGCGGTTTATTAATTCTATATGTGTTATATTACATAGTAAAAACATCAAGTAAAAATTGCCACATATACAGTATACACAGCAGCAGAAGCAGGACTCTGGGCTGAACTGAGCAGGACACTGTTGTGCTTTTCATTTCTACTTGGCTGGGAAGGAAACGTAGATAATCCTTGTGCTACACACGTGGTATGTGAAACGAAGCCACGGACACACTCAAGTGTTAACCTGTCTCTATGTTAAAGGTTTTAGATAGATATCCTAGTCACCATTATGTGAGAGTGCAGTTAGGAATGTTATGTATGTTAATGCTAATTCACAATGGTGTTGAAGAGTAACTTAAATCTAATTTTTGCTGACCTCCAGCGGTTTTACTGATCACCTTGCTGCAGTGATGTACAGGTGTACTTACGGAACCAGTGACATCACTGTTGGGGGGGGGGGTGTTCAGAGGGTTTAAACATGCCAGAACTTTTAACCAGAGAGGGCAGCAAAACACTGCTTTTCAGCCGGGTGTGAATTTACTCTTTAACAAACAAACAAACAAACAAACATAATACTCTGTGCCTACAGAAGATAAGAAATCCTTTACACCCAGGCCAGGAAACACATTCTCACTCCCAGCACATCAAAAAGTGACGCTTGGTCAGGTGCTTTTGGCATTTGTTACTGACGCAAAAAGTGTCCTTTAGCGTCTCAAGTCAGACACAGTGGGGCTTTCAACTAATTCACACTTGATCTGGACTCTTGCCGTCACTTTTTGATGCTCTGGGTCGGGTCCAATTTGGCGTCATTTAAAAAATGTACGTTTAACTGACATGCGGCACAAGAATGGGACAGTTAGGTTTATGGAAAGATCGTAGCTGGGGTTACAAATTGTACGTTTCAGTGTTAAGCGGGACAGGAACGGGACATGAACCTCAGTCTCTTCGGTGAAAGTCCCGTGCTCTTCACATTACGTCGTCTTACAGCGCCACGGTCAAGCTGTGGTCGAGCTGCGGTCGAGCTGTTGCTCTGGCCGGTGTGTCTCATACAGATGCTAAAGGGTGATTTTTGCGTCTGTATTTGAGGAGTTGGGAGTGAGAGAGGGTTGGCTTTGTTGTCCACTGGCCACTTTTATAATCTTTTGTCAGCCAAATATATATTTCAGACATTTTTCTAGCACCGCATGATGGTCTGTAGCCAAATGAAGTTTCTATATAAATATACTGGGTGTTACCTTCCCACTCTGTTAACGCCTGCATGATTTTCAGTAACTCTCAATACAATCTTTGCATCTAAATAAATTTGAGGTTTCTACAATTTCAGTCTCTACTTCAGTATCATCCATCTAGTGATATTCATGCGCAGGTAAAAATAAAGCGTTTATGCACAGCATCTATTTTAAATGTGATGCTGCACAAACAACCACCTTGTCATCTTTTTGCAACATTCTGCCTTGGTCCACAGAGAGGGCATATATATATATATATATATATATATATATATATATATATATATATATAATAATTTATTATTGTTGACCCCACCTGAAGCCTTGTGTTGTCATTTAAATGTAGATATAGGCAAGGGTGAGCTAACGAGACAATGCTACAATATAGCACACATACAGTACACGTGTAACAAAGATCAACATAGAGATAAAAGACAGAAAAATCTCCAGAAATAAACTCTCATATGGTAACATAAGATATGGCATACGCTGTAGAACTGGGCCTAATTAAACTACTCATTTGCCCTAAAAAGAAAAGATTTGCAAACTTATTGTGGTGAGGGGGCGATATACTGTAGGTCTCTGTGAACATTCTGTGTTCTAGGCCTCTGATTCGGATTGGTCGGTGGCGACGCTGCCGTTCAGCTCGCCCAGTCCTGTCTGCTCCTGGATGTCTGTCATCTCTCCCACGATGAAGGTGGGCTCCCCTCCTTTGCTGTTAGCCGAGCCGCTGTCCGGCTGCTTGGCCGCCTGGTTGGTCAGGGTGGGCTCTTCGTCCAGCCTGCTGGAGATGGACCAATAGAGGTGAGCGTCGAGTCTGGCCGCAGCCAATGACAGCTCTCGTGCTGAGCAGGAGGGCGAGACCACCTTGGGGGGAGGGGAAACATAAGACTTTGTCAAATCCATATATATAACACAATATATCTATGTATATGTACAACTTGTTTGTTTGTAGATTGTTTTATATCTATGGTCAAATCACTATACTCTCAGTTCACATGTCCACTTGATGAAGATATTGTCATTACCAAGATTGCAAGAAGAAGCCACAGCGTTATATTTCTAAACAAGTGTTAATGTCTTAATGTCTTGGGACCACTTAGGGTTAGGGTAGTTTGGGTTTCTTCTTATTGTAGGTTGTAAATTATATTGTATAATACACGTTTCCTTTTTTATCCAAACAATATGATAGTATTTATAATGTGTATTATTTGCTAGTGTCTGTCCCCCTATACACAAGCTTCAAATAGCTTACCAGGGTGTCCCATTTCACATATCTGCATTATGTCTTATGATTGTACTTTTCTTTAAATTTTTGTGAATAAAATTGAACATGTACATGAACATTTTAGTTGAATAAATAGTTCTACATTTTGGGAAATACAGTTATTATTTAATATTTGCTTCCTTGCCAAGAGATAGTGCGTTCCATTTACCTCGGAAGCTGGAGCTGGGAATGACGTCACAACCGAGTTGAATGCGTTCCAGGAGTGTTTCCGACTTTGACCTCGTGGATTTTTTTTTACCTTCGGACAGAGTCAGGCAAGCTGTTTGTCCCTGTTTCCAATCGTTATGCTAAGCTAAGCTACGCTAACCAGCTGTTGGTGGTAGCTTGATATTTATTTATTGTTTTTTGGGCATTTTCAGCCTTTATTTTGATAGGACAGCAGAAGACATGAAAGGGGAGAGAGAGGGGGAATGACATGCAGCAAAGGGGCTGCAGGTCGGAGTCCAAAACGGGCCCGCTGCGTCAAGGAGTAAACCTCTATATATGGGCGCCCGTTCTACCAACTGAGCTATCCGGGCGCCCAAGGTAGCTTGATATTTAAAGGCCGAGACACACCAAGCCGACAATCGGCCGTCGGACAGTCTGGCAAGGTCAGTGACTCGAGTCTGTTCGGTATGTTCCGTGCCGCTGTCCGTCCAAGGGGCCGTCGGCCATCATCTTTTCTGCCGAGGGTTGGACGTCTGGTTGGTGTGTCACGACCTTAAAGCGTAACTCTCGCCAAAATGCAACCTAGGGTCTTTTTGTGAATGTACCCGAGTCAAACTTTAGGGACAGGAAGTCGAGCACAGAAACAAAATAAAACATCCGGTTAATTTACAAAATAAAATACACCGTGTTCACGGCAGATCATATTTCCCTGCACTGCACCTTGAAAACACAGCACAGAGTTGTTTCCCCTCTACTCCTCTGGATGGAAACAAACTGTTGTTGGTTTTGTGGTTCTATTCTACGTGAATTTGCGAGATCTTGTGGGTCCTCGGGACTACAGCTGTCAGTCATGGCATCCGTGCCGCAACAAATCAGGACCTAGTGGGTATTGACGGATGGCGAAGCATGCAGCTGACACCCAGCGGAGCCGGTCCGCAGACGTTCTGCATTTAGTGGAAATCCGGAGTAAGAAGGCTCGACACAACATGAAACTTTGCTCGAAGTATCACCATGGGCTCTACAGATTAACTCGAGCATTGAGAACATTGTTTGTGTACACATAGTTTACTAAAAAGAATGGTTTTGAACAACTTACTTTAGTAGTTGTTGTTTCCGGGCGCTCGCAATCGATTTCCGAATGCGAATGAACGGACTCCATAGGAGGAAATGTCATTCTTATATGAGGCTCCTTTTTCAACTTCAAGGTCAATATTGTTTTTCACTAACGACAAAACAACAAATTATACAAATTATATGGAACTAAGCTTTAGGAGCTTTCCATCTTTACTCTCCTCCTTGTTACGTTGCATTCGGAGATGGTAGCGCCCGGAAACAACTGCTAAAGTAAGTCTTCTTTTTAGTAAACTATGTGTACACAAACAATGTTCTCAATGCTCGAGTTCATGTGTGGTCCCTGGTGATACTTACACAAGTTCCATGTTGTGTCGAGCCTTCTTAGTGTTTTAAAAATGTTGATTTTGATGCTATCATAGAAGTGCCCCTACCACTCGCATTCAAAAGGCCATTTGACCGAAAAACGAAGATACGGTAAATCTTAAAAGTGGCGCTTCCGTCCTAATTATGCTTTTAAACTAAAGTTTGACTTGGGTACATTCACAAAAAGACCCTAGGTTGCATTTTGGCGAGAGTTACGCTTTAACAGACAAATAGGAGCGTGGCATCAATTCTCTCACCTAAGTCTCAGCAAGAAAACAAATAAGTGTATTTCCCAAAATGTCAAAACTATGACACCTATGTATTTAAATTTAACTTACTTTATAAGTATTGTCTTTTCTCCTCCACCTGCCTCGTGTATTTCTACAACTCTGAGTAAAACCTACTTTGGGGATCAATATGTGAAAACTCAGGTTGAAGCGGTTTTAAAGAGAGGTCAAACATAAAGTCCTCAGGTGCTTTTTATTCAATTTTTAGCATGTTGTTATTGTGTTACTGTTGGTGCTCTGCGTTGTTGTGTATGTGTTTTCCTGTGTGCATTTGTATGAAAGCTCTTCTAGGGACAGGCTTTGGTGTATGGCCTTGGTCCATGATATGTACTTGTACCAACCAAAATAAACATGAAATAAATACTTCAGTTAGAGTTCCTGCATTTCCCAGCATGCCTTTCAACAACCCCAAGAGAACAAACATGATAATTCAGCTGTTGGTTATACATGTAGGTGGAGACAGGAATAGGGATAACAGCATGAGTTGTTCCAGGTTTCCTACTCAAACACTTGTAGTTGGTAGTTGGTGGAAGAATTGGTTTGTTTGCCTCTTCTGATAAATTGTTTAAAGGCAGTGGAAAAGCCCAAAACGTTTTGATTTTACTTTTTTTTTTTTAAAAAGGCTCATCACACAAGTTGACCTCTTACACATGATTTGATCCCTATTTCATATGAGACAGCTCACCTAGGTCACCAAATCAAACACTCCTGTATTAGCCTGTGTGTTGGCATTCTAAACTCTGGTGGATTTATGAGGACTATGGTTAACTGCTCCTCAGATCTCTGCAGGGTAAATCCAGACAGCTAGCTAGACTATCTGTCCAATCTGAGTTTTCTGTTGCACGACTAAAACTACTTTTGAACGTACACGTTCCACCAAAACAAGTTCCTTCCTGAGACAATTTTGCGGAGGCACTGGGGCTCCGCTTAGCACCGCCCAAGACGATTGTGATTGGTTTAAAGAAATGGCAATAAACCAGAGCATGTTTTTTCTCCCATCCCAGAATGCTGTGTGGACTAGCCAGACCCTCCTCCGCAGCGCTGTGGAGGAAGGTCTGGCAATGCGAGACTAGTCTTCCATAGACGTTACCTCAAACGTGTGATGAAAGGCTCCGTAGTCAATGTCAAAGAAGCCCTCCGCCAGCGACATCATGGGACTAAACCTGTGACCCCACAACACTTCCTCGGCTAGATAGGAGCTCCTCGCCTGGCACGTCATCCCTGCACACTCAAACACAAGCGCACTGATTAGTACATAGATTCACTCCCAATAATTGTTAAGACCCTGGTGATACATAAGAGGGAAATAACTGGGCAAACATCTAAGCAGAAAGTTAAAGCAACACACCTAAAACTCACAGAAAAAATTACTGTCTTTATATGAATATTCTCTGCAGCCGAGTTATGACTTTCAACTACTTCTTTGTAACTCTCCACAGCACTCTGACAAAGGGAATCAATATTTGGAGTAGGCAGAGAGGCCACCTTTACCTCATGGAAGACGAATCATGAATAGCTCTGATACAATGAATTCCTGCCAAACAGTGTGAAACAGTTGAGTATGCTGTATTATCCTGTTAGAATGAATCTAACATAAGACAATATAAAAAAAAAGAGATAAACAAGGGCCCATTTCAATCCTTCCTCGGTACAGGTAACTTACAATTTGTTACTGCCAGACTCTGTTTGATTTTTAAACTCAATATACCATGAACCCAGACCTCTTCAAGTTTTTTTTTTATTTATAAATTTGGTTAAAAAAGAGCTCTTGAGGCTGGGGGGTGTTTTGAGCTTCAGAAGCGAGTCCAGAGCAAAGTGTGACTAACAGTGAGTTAGTCCATAAGCTGTCAGTGCCTCATAGTTAAGTGATGAGAACATGCAGTATACGAACACAAAAATATCCCTCTGAAGATCACTTACTCTCCGGTTTTGTTCCCTGTTATATAACACATTCACTTATATCTAAATATATATATATATATATATATATATATATATATATATATATATATATATATATATTCTTTTGTAATCACAACATCACAAGCTCTAACAGCTTCCCAAAAGGAGTAGAGATGGAGAGCTAAAACAATAAATTGCATATCTAAACTCAGACATCCTGGAAGGGGAGTTTTCTAATTTTCTAATGGACAGCCTTGGACAAGGTTTGCTTTCTGTAAAACAGTGATGGCATTACTGTAATAGCAGAGAGTTCTATGCATCTACAATATTCATTTTCTTAATGCTCAATACTTGTTGCAGCCAAACATGCATTAACATAGAGGCCATTAGAACTTTACAGTCAAATTAAATTGCAAGGTATTATTTCCCATACAAAACAATGCTGTTAAGTTGTTATATTTTATAACATGTTTAACATTTTAAATCTACAACAAATCATATAAAACCATTAGTAATAAATTATTCTTATTTGATGTTATTTATATGGTTTGTAACTCAATAGGCTACATTTATCACTATTTTCAGTATTCCTTCACTGCACAGTGATTGCACATTTTCATACTATGTGCAAACATAGGAGCATATAATCTTATCCTGCTCAGTCATTTACAGTGAGGAAAATAAGTATTTGAACACCCTGCTATTTTGCAGGTTCTCCCACTTGGAAATCATGGGGGGGTCTGAAATTGTCATCGTAGGTGCATGTCCACTGTGAGAGACATAATCTAAAAAAAAAAAAACAGAAATCACAATGTATGATTTTTTAACTATTTATTTGTATGATACAGCTGCAAATAAGTATTTGAACACCTGAGAAAATCAATGTTAATATTTGGTACAGTAGCCTTTGTTTGCAATTACAGAGGTCAAACGTTTCCTGTAGTTTTTCACCAGGTTTGCACACACTGCAGGAGGGAGTTTGGCCCACTCCTCCACACAGATCTTCTCTAGATCAGTCAGGTTTCTGGGCTGTCGCTGAGAAACACGGAGTTTGAGCTCCCTCCAAAGATTCTCTATTGGGTTTAGGTCTGGAGACTGGCTAGGCCACGCCAGAACCTTGATATGCTTCTTACAGAGCCACTCCTTGGTTATCCTGGCTGTGTGCTTCGGGTCATTGTCATGTTGGAAGACCCAGCCTCGACCCATCTTCAATGCTCTAACTGAGGGAAGGAGGTTGTTCCCCAAAATCTCGCAATACATGGCCCCGGTCATCCTCTCCTTAATACAGTGCAGTCGCCCTGTCCCATGTGCAGAAAAACACCCCCAAAGCATGATGCTACCACCCCCATGCTTCACAGTAGGGATGGTGTTCTTGGGATGGTACTCATCATTCTTCTTCCTCCAAACACGGTTAGTGGAATTATGACCAAAAAGTTCTATTTTGGTCTCATCTGACCACATGACTTTCTCCCATGACTCCTCTGGATCATCCAAATGGTCATTGGCAAACTTAAGACGGGCCTTGACATGTGCTGGTTTAAGCAGGGGAACCTTCCGTGCCATGCATGATTTCAAACCATGACGTCTTAGTGTATTACAGTAACCTTGGAAACGGTGGTCCCAGCTCTTTTCAGGTCATTGACCAGCTCCTCCCGTGTAGTCCTGGGCTGATTTCTCACCTTTCTTAGGATCATTGAGACCCCACGAGGTGAGATCTTGCATGGAGCCCCAGTCCGAGGGAGATTGACAGTCATGTTTAGCTTCTTCCATTTTCTAATGATTGCTCCAACAGTGGACCTTTTTTCACCAAGCTGCTTGGCAATTTCCCCGTAGCCCTTTCCAGCCTTGTGGAGGTGTACAATTTTGACTCTAGTGTCTTTGGACAGCTCTTTGGTCTTGGCCATGTTAGTAGTTGGATTCTTACTGATTGTATGGGGTGGACAGGTGTCTTTATGCAGCTACCGACCTCAAACAGGTGCATCTAATTTAGGATAATAAATGGAGTGGAGGTGGACATTTTAAAGGCAGACTAACAGGTCTTTGAGGGTCAGAATACTAGCTGATAGACAGGTGTTCAAATACTTATTTGCAGCTGTATCATACAAATAAATAGTTAAAAAATCATACATTGTGATTTCTGGATTTTTGTTTTTAGATTATGTCTCTCACCATGCACCTACGATGACAATTTCAGACCCCTCCATGATTTCCAAGTGGGAGAACTTGCAAAATAGCAGGGTGTTCAAATACTTATTTTCCTCACTGTATATGTTGATTAATTTATCTGTTTTGTGCACACAACTGACATAGTTTTAAGATGGCCTGTAAGTTGACCTAACTGCCTCTAAAGTAGGGCTGGGCAATTATCGATATTATATCGATATATGAGGCTAGATATCGTCTTAAATCTTGGATATGGTAATATCGTGATATGAGACAAGTGTTGTCTTTTCCTGGTTTTAAAGGGGTGATAGAATGCAAAACTGATTTTACCTTGTCATAGTTGAAAAACGACAGTTTGGAGGGTAAATAGGACCATACATAGAACCTCAAAATCCTATTGACACCTCTTTCCTCTGCAAATGTCACAATTTGAAACTGCTGCTGAAAACGGCCGAATCTGAACAAAGCTAAAAGTTGACGTCAACTTCTCAATTCCTCCTCATTTGGCTCTACCTTCTATCTTTGTAACCAAGGGGGTAAGCTTCTCCTCGGACCGCGAACCCCCTATGGCGCCATTTTTATGCTACAAAGCCATCACCTCCCGTTAGCATTCCATTGACTGCCATTCATTTTGGCGCCACTTTGACAGCGAATAACTTTACATCTGAAGCGTTTAAAGACTCTATTTGTCCATTGTTTATTTCTAAAGAAACACGACAATGTATAAAAGGCTCCATTACCTTGTACCTCACGTTATGGCTCCGTAGCAGACGTTTTTGTAAAAATAGGCTAACGATTGCGTCATAACCACGTGACTTACTGTCGCATAGTAGAGGAATTACCGTATAGTACAGGAGAAGCTCGCAGGCAGTTTCGTCTCACATTAGCTGTTTAAGTGTAATTACTAATGTTAACTAGCATTTTAGTTAGCAATAATTAGCCTGTGCCTATGTTATCTCCTTACATATACCTACACTCTCCGTCTCTGCAATATTCGGAATGATTGAGATTTCTCTTGGCACAGCTACCAGAAGACTTACAACTTTCAGACACGTTGCTCACGTCACATTTACGTCGTCTCTCTCAGTTGGAGGCTGCTCAGTAACGCTAGACATCACCGGAAGAGTGCTTCTAATGGCCTTCACTGGTCTCCGTCCAGAGCAACGGGAACTGTTGGTCCATTATATATATGTCAATGTTTGTAACGCCCCAAAATTTACATAGCCCACTAACTGATCTGAGGTCAGTTAGTCTTCTAAATCTAGGTCGCGCAAATCTCAGACACTTTTTACATTGTTCGCCTGCTCTTGCATTACTAAATTCACTTCTGAGACTTTTTTATGTGAGATATCAACTATGTAGAGGTCAAATATGGGCCGTTTTACGAAAATGTATGGCTAATTGCAAATTTTGTCTGACTGTGTGTCGCAGTTCAGCAGGAGCTCTGCAGGCTAACGTGACAGCGGCCGGTGCTGCCTTGCCGCCCGGCATGTCCTACTTCATAGACTCCAGCTTGCTGTGAGCTAGCTGGATCTCCATCACGAAGGGAAGCCTGCGGCGCTCCATACCCACGCAAAGTCACCGTTTCTGGGTTACTGGCCTACAAAATGCCGAGGCCCTGATGGAGCTCCAGGGCCTGCAGCTAGCCGCGATCTTTATCCATAGGATTGAAGGGACAGTAGCAGCTAACGAAACCCCTAATGTTCACAAAAAATCATTAAATTGAAATCGGACACCATTGTTAGCTTTATAAGACCTTGGGGTACATGTTGTACAAGTGGCGTGACGAAATTCAAACTGTAAATATACTCGAATTACACCGAAAATTAAGCTAACTAGCCGTGACCTGTACACATAGGATTGGAGGGACAATCGCAGCAGAAGTGAATTTAATAACGAAATAGCCCGACAAACAATGTATAACTTTGCAGTGTCTAAAATATGAGACCTGCTGTCTGGTCTCCAATGTGTTTCTATGGGGTTCACTCAAACCAATCAGCACGCAGCTCATCTAAATATTCATGATATTTGGAAGAATAGCTCTTGCTCCAAATAGAGCCATATTCACAGGGTAGTTAAGGGCCTAATAAAATAGCATTCGGGCAATTTTCAGCCCAACCAATGTTACATACCCTATTAGGAGACCTTAAGGAACAGTGTAAAATACCCTATATAATCATTCTATCACCCCTTTAAAGGTTGCATTACAGTAAAGTGATGTCATTTTCTGAACTTCACAGACTGCTCTAGCTGTTCTGTTATTTGCCTTTACCCACTTAAACATTAAACCCTCATCATGTAATATTTTGTGAAAGCACCAATAGTCATACCTACAATATGATATCGATGTATTTGGTCAAAAATATCGTGATATTAGATTTTTTTCCATATCGCCCATCTCTACTTTAAAGCTATAGTGCGTAGTTAATGTCTCCCCCATGAGGAATTCTAAGTAATGACAACAAAACTGTCGGCACGTCCACATGATACAAGCCTCCTGAGACCGGGCACCACCCCCACCCCTCCTCTATGCAGTTGCTAGTAGCCAAGAAGGACATGGAAGATTAAAAAAAACATGATGGACTCTTCAGAAGAGGTAATTATCTTCACTCGATTTCCTGTGCGAAAGTCACCGGACGACACAATCTTCTGAACATAGCCATACTGAGAACTACAGAGAGTTTTGTGGAGCTCATAGTCTTAATTAGCTTTGTAGCAACTCATTTGGCAATGGCTTAAATGTAACGGATGTTCAATAATATCAAAAAGTTATACCCTAAAGGTTAGATGAAATGATTTAGCAGGGACAGATGGATGATTGGAGGATGATGTTTGTGTTCTCTTTATTTCCTAATGTTTAACCCATTCTCCTCACCGGTTGCCTCCACCATTCCCTCCAGGATGACCACGATCTCAAAGTCCTCTTTCTCCAGCTGGGCCTGCGACATGTCCCAGAAGGGAGAATGGACGTCGATCTCGTGGGAGATGACCAGCGGAGAGACCAGGAAGAGACGGTCGTCGCCCGTCTCAAAGCCCACACTTATGTCTGTCTGGTCCAGAGGGATGAACTCGCCTAGAGGAGACAATCACATGGGAGGTGAGGAAAACGTTCAGATCAGAGGCTCTTCTTCATAAATAAATCAAGATCCTCCTGATTGGGTGACAGCAAAACCATAAGCTTAATTTACAATAATCACAACTGGGCTTTTTCAGAAGTTTTTGTCCTTTTTTAAGTTTTTTATTGCTTTTTTGGACATTTTTGTCATATTTTCAATGTTATTCCCCCCTTTTTTTTTTACGTTTTTGTTGACTTTTTCAAGTTTTTTGGGACCATTATTTCAGGAATTTTTGTCGCCTTTTTCGGTCAGTTTTTTCAAAGTTTTTGTCACCTTTGTCAAGGTTTTTTTGGGGGTTAAAAAATTGACATTTTTGTTGCCTTTTTCAAGAGTTTTTTGGAAAAGTTTGTTGCCTTTTTCTCTCAAAGTTTTTGACGCTTTTTCCGCCATTTTTTCGAGTTTTTAAAAAAAGATGCAGACATGTCCCGGGACCTCCCTAGATAGTTGGAGATCTCAACCCCCCCAATGTTGAATCCACAGTTACACCCTTGAGCATAACCATAGGCTGCTCTATAATTCTGGATTATCTAAAGGCAGTTGAATACAAAAACTTGGTAACGCTTTATAACAACCATCAAATGGTAAATTGATAGTTAAAGGTCCAATATGTAATATATTTACTGTAATAAATCCAAAAATGACCCCAATGCAGATATAAAGGAAACATGCTAAGTTGAAATACTATCTTGTCTGACAAAATGCTACTCACAATGTTACAACAATGCTAATGCCAGTATTTTCTCCTTTTGAAATTTCCGTTCCGTGACGGAATTTCTGTTTGTGTTTTGGCCTGTGTGTTGTTATCAACTGCCCATTTTGACAGCCAGGCCGGGTTGCCAGATATACCTGTAAATACGTTAACCTACAGCTGTAACGTTAGTACAGCCATGAGCAGCAAACAAACAAACAGGATCAATGGAGATAGATTCGACCCGACCTAAAAATATAACAACAGTTGCGTGACCAGAGACGTATCAAACCCCGTGTAAATATTGGAGATGTATTTGAAAGATGGAGACAGCTTAGAGCCCAAAAGGCGCCGAGTTGACTAATTTCCTCCTGAACAGGTAAGCATTAGCTTCAGGCTAATTTATCACGGCTACTAGGGACGGGCATTTTACGTCATTTCAACATTTGTGTACTCATATTGAATTATATAGCTAGAGTACCCGAGTTGGTTACTCACAATTGAAAAAAACAATTGAGACACAGCCAGTAAAGTGATCCCGACTGGTCCTGGCTAACGCCGCCATGCTAACCCTGCTAACTGCTAACGTTACCGGAGGACCAGGCAAGCGGGCCACGGCTGATTACAACGCAACGTGTAGTCTGTTCAGTCGACGTAGCCGACAACGGTGAGTTATTTTAAGCCAAGAGGGGGGCTGAAAATTGGAGAGGACCGTGAGTTTGCAGGGTGTTTATCGATTGTTGCCGTAATTTTAAGCCAATAAAGTGCGTTCACTCGGGTGGAGAGGACGGCAAGGTAGTGTTATTTTTATCTATCTATTCTATGACTGTCAATATAGCCAGCATCTAATGTTAGCTACTCCGCTGTGCTGGTAAGTAATGTCTGGCTATGTGAGACAAGCGTCTAGCAACATTGTTGTGGATGCTCCTTCAGCACGCTTTGGAGGAGGGTCTGGCAAAGTGAGACTATGGATGCTGCGGTCTCAGCCTGGCAACCTCCGTGAACTTTGAGTCTGGCGAGGAGTCTGAGAGACGACTCTCTCCAGTATTTTTAATTTGTACTGCAGTAACTATTTTAAACACTACAATTACATATTGCACCTTTGACAGATCAGCATTATTTGCTACTTTATGATTGCCATCCAAATGTTTAAAGATGGTTTACAAAACAATTACCATTTATTACATATTTATTTAATAATTTATAAACTAATTATTTGATACAACACTAAACTAATGATAAAATAACATACATTATAACTATACTAATAATTAGTAAACATTTAAAATAATCATTTCATTGTCTGTTAACAGAAAATAACAATTAACTAAAGTTTAACTATCAATTTGCCATTTATTAATGATGGTTTTTATAAAGGGTTGCCAATATCTTCTAAAGAGTAAAGGGGAATAATGATTAATTTTATAATGCGCCCCACCTCTGGATGCTGTAATACAGTTTTGGTAGGGAGTACAATATGTACCAATGCTATCTAACTAATGTCCTATGTGGTAGCCTCACCCTCCTGGGTCTGTTTAGACTTGATGAGCTTAGCCCTCATGTTGGCCCCGACGATGTGGGAGCTCCGCAGGTCGCCCACCCTGAACATCAGACACAGCTTGTCATCTCTCAGAGAGATGACGGCGTGTTTGGAGAACACCAGTGTCTCGGCCCGTTTGTTGGGCTGCGAAATCTTCACGAACATACAGCCGACCTGGACAGAGAGGAGCGAGAGGTGAGACAGACTCTGCAGACAGAATGGGTGCCAAAGGCTAAAATATTTGCAATAACTGGGAAAGCAGAGGGTTTTTTTTAAAAAGGCAAGGCAGCTTAATTTGTTCCCTATTCTTTAAGTAGGATTCAAATCTGTTTAGTACCATGCCAGAGAATCTAACCTGGTCTAAACCTAATCTATCTGTAAAGTGTCCTGAGATAACTCCTGTTGTGATTTGACACTCTAAATAAAATTGAAATAGTAATATGTTACGATCTACCGTGTCAAACGCAGCACTGAGATCAAGTAATACTAAATACTGTTTAAGTGGATGTCATTAAACACTTTAACAAGAGCCATCTCAGTGCTGTGGTGTGGTCGAAATCCTGACTGGAAGGCATCAAAACTGTTGTTCAGTGACAAGAAAAAGTTTAGTTGTGAAAAAAAACCTTTTTCAATGATTTTACTTTTTTGAAGAAACAACTCGCACATCCACAAATTGTGCAGGTGCGTTGGAAAATATCATCAACTTGGAACAAAGGAAAGAATTGTGCACTCTGCTCTTGCTATGGCATCACCGTTTATTTACAGAATTCCTGTAAATGAGGGATCCTTTTCTTTGTTCCAAGTCAATGATTTTACTTAAAAATGGAAGGTTTGATATTGGCCTATAATTGCTCATGAGTGAGATTGAGTCTAGATTGTTCTCTTTTAACAGTGGCTTGATGACTGCAGTTGGCAGGGCCTGTGGGAAGATACCTGAAAGAAGAGATGTGAAAAATGAATCACATCTTTGGTTTTTCAAAGTTAAAAATGATGTACACTGTACGGCTGTAAACATTCATTGTGAGTGCTGAATTCAAACAAAGCTTCTTCTTTTTTTCAATAGAAACACAGTACTGACACTTGTGTTAACCTCAAACTCAATATTATTTTTATACGCATAGTAAAACAGCCCACTTGCTAATATGGCATGTTTCCAGCTCGCAAACATGCATAAACATGACTTTGCTCAGACGTCGGTGTGTGGATTCATCCTCATCAGAAGAGTGCTTACTTGGTCGGAAAATTCAAGCTCCATCAGCACTTTCAAAGTAAATATTCTTTTTGAGGAAGCAAAGCATCTGCACTGAATTAGTGTCATTTGGTCTGTATAGTATTGATGCATACACTCTTCTCTCAAGGCTCCAGGCTTTTGATTTGAATCCGCTTAACTAACACGAGGCATATTTCTAATCAGACACAGGTCAAACAGTATTTACAATTGCTTTAGCTTATAAACCCTTGTGTTGACTTCAGGTCACATTGACCCGTTTTAAAAAATACACTGTAATTTTTGTTTTATATCAGAAAATATGGGACATAGAAATAAGCGCTGAAAATGTGAAGAAGAAAAATTTAAAAATTTAAAACGTTGGAAAAAGCAAAAACAAACTGAAAAAAAAGGCGTCAAAAACGTCGAAAAAGGTTGAAGGGAAGACAACACAAGGGTTAAGGTGCCTTTCAGAAAGGGGCCCCCCGCCTAAATGTAATTAGATAATTTGAACATTTGACTACGAATCTGAAAGCCAACTTGATATGCTTTCTTCTTTTCTTTTTTCTTTTTCTTTCTACGTGTCACTATGTGTTAGACTAAGATCTGCACACACAGTAAGTATTAGAAGTCCTCACCTAGGTCAGCAGTAATTCAGTGTCAGTATGTTAAGGATATTTTTCTATGATTATGTCCTGTATTTTTATATTTCATAACAAAATACTGAAACATTTGATTAAGAAGTTACTCTGTAGGTGAAATTCTCCAACTCTAAATCAAAATACTGTGTATGATGCAGGAAGGGAAATAACATTATTTTTCTCAAATAAACACAATAATCTTCCTTAATAATAATATTAAATAGCCCCTATTATACTCCTTTTCAGCACCATATTTGTACTCTTGGGGTCTACTAGAATAGGTTTACATGCTTTGATGTTCAAAAAACACATTATTTTACTCATACTGCCCATTGCTGCAGCTCCTCTGTCTGAAAAGCCCAGTCTGCTCTGATTGGTCAACCAAATTCAAACAAGCCACGCGGCAGGCTGTACAGCACATAGTATGAAAAACTGGGCTGGCTTTCTCAATCAGTGACGTCACTAATTGAGGAATTTCAAACAGGAATGTGGGCGAGAAAGCTCCATTTGGAGTGAAATGTGTTTTTTTTGTACTTTATACGTCTATTACATACACCAACAAACTATATAACACACTAAAAGACAGGAAAAATCTGAAAAAGCATAATAGGGGCTCTTTATACCTCTGAGGAAGAAAGACGCTCCGGTGCATCCAAACGATGTTTGACAAAACTCCTACTCAAAAAGCGATATTACAAAATTTCATTTCAAACATTTATTTAGTTATTTAATCAAATATAACCTAAGACTTTGGTAAACTCATTTCAAACACAGAAACTATTCGTACAACACATCATAAATTAAAGTTTGTTTTCAAAAGAAATTTAGGAAATTTCAAAAAGCCAATGTCAACGTTTCAGCTTTGGCGCCAAATTATCTCTTTACACATTGCTCTAGAATTTTTTTTTAACCTCATTATAACGGAAATGTAAAAAAGGCCATATGAACACTTCCTCTCTCTCCTGAGATGATCGACCAATCAGTGACGAGAGTCATCTCTTTGATCTCCTGCCAATCACTCGCGCTCAGGAGGAGAAGGGCACAGACCGCAGCGGCTGTGACACAGACTTTTCTTTATCTTTCTTTCCAGTTTTCGGACTTATTGAGGTGATGTGTGTAGCCCAGAACGTAAGTTTGAACTATCCCGTAGCTTGCTAAGCTGTCCTGAGTTTTTGCTGCCTCGTTATCTGTGTAGATGTTAAGACTACGTTTGTTCATATTTCAATAGGTGTTCTGCTACGATGTAGGTAGGTTTTTTCCGTGTTACGACGTGACATTTACTTGGAGAGAGGTATATCATTGCCTTGATAATATTGCTCTTGCTGTGTTCCTCATTACATAGTTGATAGATGTTCAGATTGTCTAATATTACTTGTTGATATTCGCACTGTGTTAGGGCAATTTGCTAGTAACGTGCAATCACGAGTAAACAGACTAGCGCTGTGGAGCCACGTACTCAGCTATTAAAGGTGTATTACACTGTTTTGCACCATGTACGGATATGTGTGCTGTAATAGATGTGGCTTATTTTGGTTTGTGTTACTGAGCAATATGTTACAGTTATGTTGATTATTACTGAGAAATGAATGTCATTCTTAGTATTGTTTCTTGTTATATGCTGGTGGCTATAACATTTAGTTTGGAAATAATGTTCATAGTAAGTCAGATGCTTATTAAAGTGCATTATTATTTTGCTTATATTCCAGAACCACATCCAACTTAACTTCATGTTCAAGTCATAAATAAATCTTCCTGGAGTTCAACGTCAGACATCTCTGGTTCAAGTTCTTACCGGACACCCTACAGCGGGCCAGTGTTTCAGTAGCCAGTTTTCTAGTAGTTTTTACAGGAAAGCTGAGTTTCTTCTGAACATTTTTATATGAAACACATGTCGATCAGTTATATGCAAATACCGTAAAAAGATACATCAAAGAAGATATGTGTCATGGTTGTGTATGTTTCAGTTTCCTGTTTTTATTTAGTTTTCCTCCCTTGTCATGTCTTGTTTTACTTCCTGCATTTTGTTTTCCCGCCTTTGTGATTGTCTGCCCCACCCTGATGTGTTTCACCTGTTTCTGAGCCCTCGTATCACCTGTCCCTTGTTTCACCTCGTTACCTTGTGTATTTAGTCTCTTTGTTGTCTTTGTCAGATCATTGTATTGTGTTAGTGTGTGGAGTGTACCCCTTTGTCTCCGTGTTCCTTTTTTTTGTTCTTGGCTTCCTCAACGTTTTTGTGGCATTTTAGGCCTTTATTTTTGACAGGACAGCTTAGATATGAAAGAAGAGAGAATGACATGCAGCAAAGGGCGCGGCCGCTGCGTCGAGGACCAAGCCTCTGTATATGGGCGCACGCTCTACCAGGTGAGCTACCCAGTCGCCCGACTACCAATTTCTGAATATGATCTTCCCATGTCTCGCCCCAGGGCGCTTACCATGAAGGCGTTGACCATTGAGCCCAGGATGGCCTGCAGCAGCAGCAGCATGGTGCCCACTGGACACTGGTCGGTGATGACGCGGTGGCCGTAGCCAATGGTGGTCTCCGTCTCGATGGAGAAGAGGAAGGCCGAGATGAAGCCATTGACGTTGTTGACGCACGGTGTCCACGTCTCATCCTCCAGATGGTCCAGATCCCCCCTTTGGGGGAGGAAAGAAAGGAGGAGAATAGTGTGAGAAAGAGAGGGGGGGAGGGTGACAAAGTGGGTGTCAAGAGGAAAAAAATAGACAGAGGAAGAGAAGATTTATATTCTTAGAACTGAGGTGCAGAAATATATGCATGACGACTCGTCTGTCCCTTTATATTTACAATCCCCTTTGAGCTATTTCTTATAATGAATAAGTAAACCTTCATACTGATTAACCTGACATTAACGCTGTCACTTTTTCTCGATGCTGCAAACACTGAATTTTCCCATCATATATCATCACACACAGCATCTTTACTAACAGTCAGAGTCTGCAGATTTTCTTTCAAATGATTCGCTACACAGGCTAATGTCCCTGATTAACACAGCTCCAGCCAGTGGGGGAGAGCTAATTGATGAAAGTGGTGTTAAGTCATTTTTACGATATATAACTTTTTATTGACCTGTGTTGGTGACCAAGGAATTGCAATAACACCGACAGCTTTCTGGCACAGCTTCAGGTGGCCTGTAATTGATATCAAGAGGTCACAGTTTTACGAGACGAAAATGTTAGCTAATTAGAGCGGGGATCCAGCAGACACATCAAGCGAAGAGGTACTTCATGATGAAATACACTGTAATATTAATACTGCTCAGTCATCTGTTTTGGCTGAAAAATGGGCCTTATTTTTTTAGCCGTCATTGGCAGAAATGTCTTGCAATGCTGATCACTCACACAGCATCATCCTCCATCTTCGAGCAATTAAAAAGGTAGTGCTGCCTCGTGATGATTTCATTACAGGACATTTTGGAAAATATGATGATTTGCTTTCTTGCCGAGAGTTGGATGAGTAGAGTAACACCACTCTTATATCAGTCTGTTGTATAAAGCTAGTGCCAGGATACGGCTAGCTTTGACCTAGCTTTAACCTATGACGTTTAACCATGTATCCAGCTATTTTAAATAGCTCAGGTTACTGTATTGTGTGAACAGTTAACTTCATTTAATATTGTATGTGGCGTTTTCTTTTGTGGGGTAGTTGCTCAGTCGGTGGGGAGTTGGATTGGGAAGGGGAGGGTCACCTGTTCAAATCCCCTTACAGACCAAAGTACAGAGTGTGGACTAGTAGCTGGAGAGATGCCAGTTCACCTCTTGGGCACTGCTAAGGTGCTCTTGAGCAAGGCACTGAACCCCCCCAACTGCGTGGGGCGCCTGTCCAGCAGTTGCAACCCACTCACTTTGACATCTCTTTGTGCATATATAGGACCTGAGCATGGGTGTTTATTTCAGGCCTCTGAAATGTTCTAACAATGGAGTGAAAAAAATGTAATTTTCACCCTGGGGCTCAATAAAGTATAAAACAAATAAATAAATAAAATAAAATAAAAAATGTTCCACCAAAACAGGTTCCTTCTCGAGACTATTTAGCAGAGCCACTGTCGCTGTGTCCGGAGCTTAGCGCCGCCCAAGACAATTGTGATTTGTTTAAAGAAATGCAAACAACCCAGAGCATTGTTTTTCTCCTATCCCAGAATGCATCTGTGGTGTAGCCAGACCTTACTCCACAGCGCTGTGGAAACAGTAGCTGCATTCTCGCAATATCACAAGATCACGCAAGAATCACAGGATGACATATCACACAAAAATCTATCTTGTCAGGCTTCAAGTAATGTGTGTGTGTCCGGACAGCAGCCGACTGAACTAATCAGCTACAGGTGTGGTTTAGGTGTATGTGACGGCCGCACTCTTCATTCAAAACAACAATGGTGGACATGGTAGACAGATGGTCCATCCAATCACCTGACACCTGTATTTTTTTTGAAAGAACGTGCCCTTTTACAAACAGTTTCCAATGACGACTTCCCAGATGGTTGTGTGAAACAAGCCATCTGACATGTAACCGTCAATTTCCACTGGATGCGAAATGTCTGTGGACCGGCTCCGCTGTGGAACGGCTGCGTGCTCCGCCGTCCTTCAATACCCACCAGGTCCGGATTTGTTGCGGCACGGCTGCGGCCATGACTGACAGCTGTAGTCACAAGGACCCACAATATCTCGCAAATTCACATAGAATAGAACCACAAAACCAACAACAGTTTGTTTCCATCCAGAGGAGTAGAGGGGAAACAACTCTGGGCTGTGTTTTCAAGGTGTAGTGCAGGGAATATGATCCGCCGTGAGTACGGTGTATTTTACTTTGAAAATTAACCGGATTTTTATTTTGTTTCTGTGCTCGACTCCCTGTCCTGCACTATCTGCCCTGTGCTGAATTGTTGCGGAGCTCTCCGGCGTCCGGCAAAAATAGAAGCTCTGCGTATCTGCTCCGGAGGGCTGGGACCGCCGGAGCAGGGACAGAGTAGGGACGCAGACGTTCCGCAGTCAGTGGAAATACACACACTGACTTTAACGGAAACTTAATGACTCCGTCGACGTTCCGGAGCCGTTACACATCCAGTGGAAATTGCAGATAGTGCGGGACAGGGAGTGGAGCACAGAAATAAAATAAAAATCTGGTTAATTTTCAAAATAAAATACACCGTGCTCACGGTGGATCATATTTCCTGCACTTCACCTTGAAAACACAGCACAGAGTTGTTTCCCCTCTACTCCTCTGGATAGAAACAAACTGTTGTTGGTTTTGTGGTTCTATTCTATGTGAATTTGCGAGATATTGTGGGTCCTTGTGACTACAGCTGTCAGTCATGGCCGCAGCCGTATCGCAACAAATCCGGACCTGGTGGGTATTGAAGGACGGCGGAGCGTGCAGCCGTTCCACAGCGGAGCCGGTCCACAGCAGAGCCGGTCCGCAGATGTTCCGCATCCAGTGGAAATCCTCTGGCGTTAGCTTAGCACAAAGACTGGAAATGGGTAAACAGCTAGCCTGTCTCTGTCCGAAGGTAAAAACAAATCTGCCTATCAGCCATTTTGAAGCTCACAAATATGTTATATGTTGTATGTTACACTATAGTTTTTGTATCGGCCAAACAAAGCTAAGCTATCCATCACCTGCCTGTAGCTTCATATTTATTTACCATCTAACTCTTGCCAAGAAAGTGAATAAGCACATTACTCAAAATGTCAAACTATTGCATTAGGTAGCAAGTTGGAGCACTGAGCCTAGAGATAAGAAAAGCCCTGTTCTTACGTACTACAAATGCTACCACAATGTCTGTAAGTGATTTTTAAAATCAATACATTAGTCATTTTGAGCTATAGGGCTTTTCTTGCTCATTGTCATTGGGATTTAGCAACAGTAGTGTTCAAGCAGAATACAAATCTACAGACTCCACTATGGCTCAGGACCGAAGGGCTGAAGTCAAGTCCACCTTTGTTGAGTCCAAGACAAGTCCAAGACCAGGACTAGTTGAGACCGAGTCAAGACCGAGTCCAAAAAGGTTTGAGTCCAAGTCAAGACCGAGTCCAAATGAGAGACAGTTAAGACCGAGAAAGAAAGGATCAAATTAGGACACATATTAACTTTAAGTATAATAATTTCACTTAAGTCACATAAAGCTTAGGTGTAACTTCACATTTTACATGCTGATGGAAAATGTAACATATAACAAGCAACAAAGGGGTCACTAAAAAAAACTGACATGTTCATATTCTTGATCTTATTCTTGAACTAATTGTCCTGAAGAATTCATAGTACAAAGTGCTCGCTGACATTGTGTCTGTGGCCGAAATGAAAATGATTGATGCCTAATGATTGAGGTATATGATGCAGCCAGGCATATACCAAGGACCAATGTCCTGTTCTTGATGGATTTTGAATTAAACCAATACCTGTTTTCTGAACAAGCGCACTTCATCACTTGTTTTGAAAGATGAAGTTACTTGAAAAAAAAACATATAGTGCTGGACTTGGTCGAGACCAACTACAATATTTGGCGAGTCCAATGGTCGAGTCCGAGACAAGTCAGAGTCCAAATACCAACGAGTCCAAGACAAGTCAGAGACAATAGAAAAACGTCTCGAGTCCGCGTCCGGACTCAAAGTACTACAGCCCTGCAAAGAGATCTAAATAAATAAACGTCTTCCACCCCCTTTGCTTAACGATCTTACCTACAATAGGCTATGAGGTACCAGATGGCCCCGAAGAAGAGCCACGTGCCGGCGTAGGCCATGACGAAGACGAAGAGCGAGCAGCGCCAGTTGAGGTCCACCAGTGTGGTGAAGATGTCAGTCAGGAAGCGATAAGTCTCCCGCATGTTACCGTGCTGCACGTTGCAGCGGCCGTTCTTCTCCACATAGCGCTGTCTCTTACGCCGAGTCCGGACTGGGGAAGAGACGGGGAGAGAGGGGAAGCAACACAATGTGGTTACAGACGTTTGAGTTTGAAATATGCATGTACGTGCAACATGAGTTTTGGTGCTTTTCTATGCTTTAAACAAGGTTAAGGTTAAGTTAAAGAGTCTTCGCAGGTGTCTTAGTTTCATGTTCCAGGAAACCCATTCAAAACCCTTTAGCATACTTCAAAAATGTATACAAGGCTGCCTTTCTACATTTCTGAAAGGTTTTGTTTAAAGATATAACTCTGACTGCAGTCAGAGGATGCGGGTTGAATCAAGGAACATAGAGAGATTTGATGAGGTGCCAGGGGGAAAAATCAGTTCGAGAGATGCAGTGTGGCTCAGAGGAAAGTCAACCTGGTAAATAAGGGATAGATAGCAGAAATGAAAACAGACAGGTGAGGAAAAGGGAGGAAAAGAGAGGACATGAAGTAC
This sequence comes from Zingel zingel, assembly GCA_023566125.1. NCBI lineage: Eukaryota > Metazoa > Chordata > Actinopteri > Perciformes > Percidae > Zingel > Zingel zingel. The sequence continues at coordinate 34,417,274 of CM042324.1, forward strand.
GACAGGACAACATCATCAAACACTCAGAGAAGAAAAGCTACTTTGGACTTTAGTTACTGTACATCCCAAAAGGTAACTGATGATGTTGTTTCTTCATAGAGAGCCTTTTTACTGTGGGTTTACCCAGCCACAACTAAGATTATGACACATGCAGGTTGCAAAACTATTCTGTTCTTTCTTTTTTTTCTTACCCCTGACAATAACAACGGATATTAATCAGTATGCATCCTACGCAACCTAAAGAGTCATATTTTAAGGTCAACCTGATCTCACAGAATTCCATGAAATGAACATGGGCCCTTAACTCAAAATCTGTGGCAGTTTCACGGAATCGCAAAAGATTCCGTCATGGGCCCACGGAAGAATTCTGTGAAATGAACACGGCCCCTTAAGTTAAGGAAAAGGTTGTGGGTGGGCTTACGTTTCCATGACACGCGGGACAACAACGGGACGGTTGGGTTTAGGAAAAAAAGAACGGGATGGTTGGGTTTAGGAAAACAATAATGGGACGCGGGACAACAACGGGACGGTTGTGTTTAGGAAAGAAGAATGGGACGGTTACGGTTGGGTTTAGAAAACGTGACACGCGGGACACGATCCCTGGTCTCCTGGGTGAAAGTCTTGTGTTTGACCCATCCACCACCCTACGCAGATTTTCGGGCTTTCATAATACTCACTACCGTAGTCGCTCCTAATGCTACGTCATCTTCTCATTGACTTTACATTGGCATTGTTTTCAGTGGTGACCACACGGAATTTTCACACATTCCGTGCCACCACCACGTAATGCGGTGTTAAGAGTTCGTGATCATTTCACAGAATTCTGTGAGACCAGGCTGCTTAAGGTTTAGAGCAATAGTTTAGCCCAAAAGGTCAGTGTCTCTGTCTTTTCTATGGGCGTTTTCACACCTGTAGTTCGTTTGCTTTGGTCCGAATCAGTTGGCGAGTAGTAAACTTGGAGCGATTTGCCCTCGGTCGGTTTGGTTTGGTTTGGTTTCACACCTGGAAAAACCCAAGCGTACCAAAATGCGTCATTACAAATCAGGCAAGAACGTCCGGCCCTCTTATTGGTTGGATATATCTGGGAGCGGGAGCAAGAAAGTAAATACAGGAAGAAGGTCCTGTGTTCTGGTCTAGTGGTCAAACCAGCTCATTTCATTAAAATTATCAGACATTGTTTCCCAAGAGACGTGACTACGTCTGCTCTGGTCACCGAGACTTCGCTCTGCTCTGCCGGTGTCTGTCTCCAATTTTAGCGGCAGCTGGTTTGACCACGGAGATACGAATGACGGACCGGAAGCTTGACTACAGTCTACTTCTGTAATAGAAACACTGCAAGCTGTACAATAAAAAGCGTACTGAGACCACCTCTTCAAGCAGGTCATTAGCAGTTAATTTGATATACCCATAGGGGTCAGTAATGCTGTAGTCTGGATCGACTGTCCCTCCCTTTCTGCTTTCTTTGTGTTTTACGTTAAACTTCGGTCGCATTGAGGAGCAGCAACAGATACCTCTGAGCAACGTTACACGCTGAAAATGTCAAGTTTTTAAGAAAATTTGGATCGTGTAACAAGGCAGGTCTGCTTGTTTTTTTTTGGAAATGATTGTAAAGATTTACAAAGAATATATTTACGGCATTTCCTCTCTAACTGGGATGTTTTGGGACCGATTGGTGGGATTGCTGTGGACAAAGTACATACACACGGTGATACACTGGTAAAAGCATATAAGGTTTAACCATGTATCCAGCTAATTTAGACAGCTCACGTTACTGTATTGTGTGAACAGTTAACTTCATTTAATATTGTATGTAGGTTTTTCTTTAGCAGAGTGTAAATGTTCCACCAAAACAAGTTCCTTCCCAAGACTATTTTGCAGAGCCACCATCGCTACGTCTGGAGCTTAGCGAAGAAATGCAAACAACACAGACCATTTTTTCTTCTATCCAGCAGTGTATGCTCATGTTGCCAGACCTTACTCCACAGCGCTGTTGAGATAGGTCTGGCATTGCAAGACTAGTAATGATGTAATCGCAACCTTCATTCAGTTTTCTCCAGACGTGAATGAAGTGAATAGAAAGCAGCCATAACATTTTTGAAACATTTTCTTCATCATTAAATAGGACAGGAGGTCACATTCAGAGTAGTCTATATCCACGACGTTCCACTTCCGGGATTGGTCTTTGTGTTGGCATTCTAAACTCCGGTGGATTTATGAGGACTATGGTTAACTGCTCCTCAGATCTCTGCAGGGTAAATCCAGACAGCTAGCTAGACTATCTGTCCAATCTGAGTTTTCCATTGCACGACTAAAACAACTTTTGAACATACAAATGTTCCAGGGGCAACGTTGCTCTTTCCAGCGCTTAGCACCGCTCAAGACGATTGTGATTTGTTTTTCTCCCATCCCGGAATGTTGTGTGGACTAGCCAGACCTTCCTACGCTGGGCTTTGGAGGAAGGACTGGCAATGAGAGACTACATGCAGAGTGACTTACCCCAGCCGAATCGTCCCCTCTCTTTCTCCGTTCCCTGGGTCTTCTTCCTGGGCTCATTGGCTTGGGCCTCCCGCTCAGCCAGCTTGGCCTGGAAGGACCTGTTCACCTTGGCTAAGGGTGGAGGTGACGGTACTGTCTCCGTGGTGACGACGTGGCCCAGCTCCCCCAATAGGTTGAAGACTCCAGTGGAGGCGGTGGCCTCACTGGCCACCTCGACTTCTTCCCTTTCCACCTTCTCCTCCACAGGGAGCGAGAGAGAGTCCGGGCACGAGGGGAAGACCGAATTCTCCAGCGCCATAGCTTGTGTGTGTGTGTGTGTGTGTGTGTGTGTGTGTGTGTATGTGTGTGTGTGTGGGTGTGTGTCAGGTGTTTTAGCGTGTTATTGATATCCTCCCTATGGCAGACTCTGTCCAGAGGCTATTGATTGGATCATTTGTTTGCCTGACTGAAGCCTGGAACATAGGAGAAGAAAGCAATGATCAAATGAAACCCTGTAATTGATTAGCTGTTTTGCAGTAATTCACTGACAAAGAAAGAAAGAAAGAAAAGAACCTACTATCAGGGAATTATGAATTCAATATGTTATTTCCATGGCCTAGGAAAGTTCACTTAGTATTTGGAAAATGAGATACTTTCTCTCTCAAAGCCAGAAACAAGAGAAGTACTCTAAGTATCAAACTGTAGTAGTCTGGCTGAACAGATGTACTTTGCTGGGTTAAGCCTGACATCCGGCGGGTCCCTCCCCTTCCGCTATCTCCGCTATGTATTTTGCAAGGGCACCGTTGCTGCATCTGGGGCTTAGCACCACCCTGGACAGTTGGGATTGCTTTAATGAAACACAAACAACCCAGAGGGATTTTTTTCCCTATCCCAGAATAGATAAGCAAGACTAAAGTCTGGAGCTGCTCCCTAGACAATGAATGGGAGACTGGAGATTTTGTTTACTCTTTTTACACCCAAATGATGGGAGACAGTTATGATTAATAATATGCGATAATGTTTTTGGACTGTCTTAGACCATAGGAATAACATGTAGAAATGTTGAAAATGGGCATAGTTCCCATTTCATTTCTCTTAAGATACTTTTGCCTTTTCTACATTCACAACTAGGTCTATAGCTTCTCTGTTGCTTGCCATACAGATTTGACTTCCTGTCACTGCCTCTTTCAATATGTCACCCCTTTTAAAAGCAAACTGAGCAAAACAAATTAATCATAATGTAGCTATAACCTCATAATGGAGGTTGGTCTTACATAGTTTTGTAAGTGTCTGGAATTAGAGGTCAAGGGAGAATAAATATCTTCCTCTAAAAAGAGCAGAGTGTGGCATATGGATACTATCCACTTTCACTGTTTAGCACGTTTCATAAGCCTTGGGGTGTGTGTGTGTGTGTGTGTGTGTGTGTGTGTGTGTGTGTGTGTGTGTGTGTGTGTGTGTGTGTGTGTGTGTGTGTGTGTGTGTGTGTGTGTGTGTGTGTGTGTGTGTGTGTGTGCGTGTCTGCTATGTTATGTGTTTGGTTTATGCTACAGGCCTACTAGGATTGCTTACATGAGTCCCATATAAATCTAAAACAGAAATATGTTATGTGGACAGTGAGACATAGTGTCTCTGACATATTAGCACAGTAAAATGGACTCCTAGTACTCTTTAGACTTGCATGATGTGCGGGCAATTGCGGGATCCACGCAAGAGGAAACTGATACGGACAATCAAGATGACGCACTACGCATGATGGATGGATCAGAAATAGCCTCTATTAGTCTGTTAGCCAGCCAAATAAGCTGCAGAAACCAAAAGGCTATAAGCTTGCGGATTTATCACAGACAGATAAGAATGAACCAACTCTTACCTGCTCAGTGTAGCAACTTGCAGGCTAGATGTATAAAACCTGGATTGGGCAGATGATTTATCATAAGCAAAACAAAAATCTGGTCCAAGAACGAACCGCGACTGGCAACCTTGGGTCGATGACACCCATTTCTGGTATTCAGGCTACCAGCGACGCAGCAGCATCAGTCCACTCCTGTTCGCTGCTCCAGGAAAACAAAGACCACCTCGAGCCGACCACTCAGCATTCACAGTAGCCTAAATAACAAAGCGAACACACCATCCACTGAATGATCACGCATAAAAACGAAAACCTCCGCCAAAAAAACTGAAGTGAAACAAATGATTAAGTCATTTGTAGAACATGTGTCAGTGGACGTGCAGCAGAATAACCCGGCAGCGTAGAGAGCTCCATCATCATCATCATCATCATCATCATCATCTGTGCATCTGATGGAGTCAGTCAGGTGTGCGGCGGAGGATGCTGTCATCAGCCCAGCCCCTATCAACCCTGGCAGCCTGCCTTCCTCAGACGTTTCTCATCTGCCTCCGTCGGCTGACTGTCAGACCCCTATGCACTGCAGAGATGAGGAAATGCAAAGGCCTTTTTTTATGTCATTAGCCTACACATATCTCGTAGGCTATTTAATGTTTGGTCAAAATGACTGATGGTAGGCCTGTACATTTTTTATATATATATTTTATTTTTAAATGAGGGTTTCAATGCAAGTAGCATTTCACATTTGTAAACGTAAACATTCTAAATGGCCCCAGGTTGATTTCTTGTTGCAGTGTATGCTAATGATATCAACTGACAGGAAGTTAACAAGGGTACAGGCTGTTGCCTAACAATGGAATTCCATTGATAAGGTCTATATGCTATAGGCCATGCCTAGAGGCCTACGTTTGTGTTTTAATTTGGCTCTCTTAAATATATTTGTATTCCACGTTTCTTAAAAACCAATGAAAATAATTTATATAGACTCATTTCACTAATGAAACCATTTTGTTGATATCAGATACAGTCACACACTCACACGCTACATTGTATCATCAATGGTATCAATGACTTGATTATAATTAGCGTCTTATTCATAATAACCGCTGTTCGGCCGCCGGCCACTAGGTGGTGGTATATGTGTTCACTGAAGCCGGTGTTATCACCAGTCCTCCTTTTCCAAGATGTCGGTGTACGGGCCAGTGGTGAAAATTCACCCCGTCGTTCTCGCTTCTATCTGCGACTCTTACGAGCGGAGAAATGAGGGCGCGAGTCGTGTTATCGGGACTCTGTTGGGTAAGCAGAAACTTGACATTTTTGTAGGGCGGACAGCCTTTCTGATAACACAGGTGACGGCTAACTGGATTCATGTTAGCTTCCCTGCTAACGCATGTTGGCTTGGTTCAGTGCAGTAGTAGCTAGCTAACCAAGCTACATCAGGCTAGCGTTAATAGCTAACTAGCAGCACCTATGCAACAGCTGGCTGTTCGCTCAAATGGTCATGCAGTTGGAACTTTTGCTGTCTGCCAAGTCATCTGACCTTTTCTGATTCATGATTCTGATTACTATGATATCTAGCAAGCGGGATTGAAAGTTGTTATTCGCATTAGCCGTTGCTGCTGGTTCGTCATGGTTTTAGCCTCTTCTCGTACCCTCTTGTTTGCTAGCTAAAAATGCGAAGGCGGCTAATGTTAGCAAAGATAATGCCTAATTTGTAACGTTTGTCCCTCTCAGGTACTGTTGACAAGCACTCCATTGAAGTGACCAACTGCTTCTCTGTCCCCCATAATGAGTCTGAAGATGAGGTAAGTTGGTAAACGGATTTTGGGTTGTGTTTTCCCAATGGAAAATTGTAGTACCGTTAATACAGAAGCCTAGATACATCAGTCACACACAAAACAAATACTAACGTTATATGGACACAATAAATAGATAAATAAACAGAAATACAAATTAGAAAGATACTAAACCAGAAATCTGGACCACACTCTTAACTCTGACTATTTATAATGATTGTCCCTGGTAGTAATCCACACAGGGTTTTTGAAAGTCTATTAAAGTGTTTTATTGGTATAACAAGATGCTTCGTTGGATTTGTATAGTAAGTTCTATGGTAAATATGTTTACTATTGGACATTTTAAAAATGTCATGGAGGACCATAGATTGTCCTGCAGGACATTTTATAACACCTGCACAATACCTGAATTACCGTAGGATTCCTTCACAACTTACTTCCCTTCATATTTTTGTGGAACTTGTTCATAAGGTAATGGAAGCTATTGAATATAAGTAGTGAAGGAACTAAACATTGTTGAGCTTGTTACTAGACCTGTAATAATTACATATTTGTCTAATTGCAATTATTTTATATAATTGCTGTTTCTTTGTTTAACCACAATTAATTGTTAACCTCAGCTTAGGTCCTAAGGGGTATGACTGTTGATGGTAATTGTAATTTTTAGGTTAAATTAAGAAGATTTTTTTTTTTTTTTATGATAATGAAGAGGCATGGTTTACTTCACAGGCTGTGTATTTGTGATACATTATCTTGGTCACATAACAGTGGTGATATAAACAAAAGATGTATTCTGGGATTCATTCAAAATTATAGTTTGTTTGCAAAAGTAATACAAACATATTTTTTTTAATTTGACTGAAAGAGACAATTATATTGTTAATTGCAATTATTTCTGAGACAATTATACAGGAAAATTTCAGTTTCAGCTCTACTTGTTAAAAAGATTTTCAGACCTAAATGGCTGCCTCATATTGCATTGTTAAAGAGAGAAGAGGTTTTGTAGAGAAGAGGACATGGGTCAAATTAAATCCTCTTTGCCAACAGGTTGCTGTGGACATGGAGTTTGCTAAGAACATGTACGAGCTCCATAAGAGGGTGTCACCCACTGAGGTCATCATCGGATGGTGCGTCAGTTAATTCAATTTGGAATTTCAAATATAGAATGGGGAGGGGACTTGTTCTCACCACAGTGACATCTGTCCTCACAGGTATGCCACAGGCTTTGACATCACAGAACACTCGGTGCTCATTCACGAGTACTACAGCCGTGAGGCCACCAACCCCATTCACCTGACAATGGATACCGCGCTGCAGAGTGGCAAGATGAGCATCCGTGCCTACGTCAGGTTGGCTGATCTTCCTGTCATAGATACTCTCTTTTTGTGTGGTTAACTACTGATTGAGAGTGTTATTTTTTTAACTTAATTTAAGTCACACAGTAAACTAGAAAAACACACACACATAGGTGGAGGGCTGCCAGAGTATCTGAGTGCAAGATCAAAGCATGCTCAGATTAAGGGCGTAGCATAACAGCAACACACACAAATCAGAAATTTAGGTCTCATCAAACAATATTAAAAATGGTTTCCACAACTTCAAAAAGTGTTTTTTGCTAATTCCTTTTGTTAAAACGGATCTATTCCATCTTAGCCATAGAAAACATTTAATTGAGCCACCTACTGAAACATGGGGACAGTGCAGACTTCCAATTGAGTAATATTAATTTTTTAGTTGACTGTGTTTTAATGTGCTTGTTTATCTCCTACACAGTGCGCAGATGGGTGTGCCAGGAAAGACTGTCGGTGTGATGTTCACCCCACTGACGGTCAAGTATGTCTACTTTGACACGGAGAGGATAGGCGGTAAGAATCCAAACAATAAATTAAGATGATGGAAACAAATGCTTCCTGCCTAAATGTCTGTGATTGTGAAATTTAGTTTTTTTCCAATTTGTCAAGGGTGAGAAATATTTTAATTGCAGTGTCTAAAAGAATTTAGATACTGCCAATTAGGGCTGCAACTAACAATGGTTTTTCGTTATCGATGAAATCTGCCAATTTTCTCGATTAACTATCTGACAAATATTGAAAAATGTCCGTCCTAGTTTCTCAAAGTCCAAGGAGATGTCTTGTTTTGTCAGTCCAAAACTCAAGGATATAAGTTAGATATATGATATAGAACAGAAAGGAGCAGAAAGTCTTTATATTTGAGAGGCTGAAAACAGCATTTTTTTGCATGAAGTACTTCGAACGGTTAATTGATCATCAAAATTGTTGGCGATTATTTGTCTGTGGACTGATTAATCTATAAATCGTTGCAGCTCCACAGCTTATAATTGATTTTTCTGGCCAATATCATTTTTCTTATAAGAAGTAGTAGTACTTGGCTCTTAATTGTTACTGTACTCTAACAATCCCATGTGTTTGTTCCAGTGGACCTTCTGCAGAGGACACGTTTACTTCCGAGTCGCACCAAGGGGCTGACCTCAGATCTGTCCCAGGTGGCTGGCTCTGCAGCCAGGGTACAGGACATGTTGACCACCATGCTCGCATACATTGATGATGTGCTGGTGAGTATTGGAGCAATTGGAATGCTGGTGTGACTCCTAATCCGACATGATTAGTCCATTGTTTTTGTGTGTACGAAATGATTAAGCAATACCTTCTGCCATTTGTTTTCCTGCTCATATTCCAGCTACTCTACTTTGTATCAATCCGTTGTGTGTCTGTAGAGATCAATTGTCATGTGATCAAGATTACGGTGGCTGCAATGCTAATGCTGTTCTGTCTGTCTCAGTCTGGCAAAGTGGCGGCAGATAACAGCGTGGGTCGCTTCCTGATGGACCTGGTCAACAAGGTTCCCACCATCTCAGCCGAGGACTTTGAGAACATGCTCAATTCCAACATTAACGTAAGTGCAGGGTTTTCCCCATCATTATAAGTCTTAGGTGCAGCACCCGAGTCGGTTTTGGCAGCACCTAAGCCGAATGAAAGTGAAATGTGGCAAAAAAGCGCCCAAAACGGTGGGAAAAAGTGCCAAAAACAGTGAAAAAAGTTTTAGACACAGATATGGTGATAATAATCGTCCAAAATGATGTCAAATTGCACATTTTTGTTATTGAAAAACATCCATTTTTTTTTTTTTACATTTTTCTAATCGCTGCTGATAGTTGTTTACCCCCATTGGATCCCTCTGCTTTGGCCTTCCATTCTTAATTTATTTCCTGCACTCAGGCACTTCGCACACTCACATTGATTACAGGAAGCATTTAATCAGACTGTGCTTCCTATTATTCGTGCTCTCCTGGCTCCTCTTGTCTCATACGTCTTTACTTAGCACCAGTCCAGCATACACAGCCATCTTACAAACACAGGGGTAATTGTTACATCTGTAGTCAGGGCTCTGTCTTTCTGACCTCGTAGGCCTTGACTTTTGTTTGCTTGTAACGCCGTTGAAGAAGCATGAGCATGTTTTACTGATGAACCCATTTAATGTCACTATGAATACGATTGTAATAACAAAATGTAAATGCTCTGTTTTGTTTGCTGCAGGATCTGCTGATGGTGACCTACCTGTCTAACCTGACCCAAGCACAGATTGCTCTAAATGAGAAGCTGGTGCTGCTCTGATGGGATTTCATTGAAGTGATTCATATTTAATTTTGTACACTTTTTTTTTTTTTTTTTTTTCTTTTTTTGGCTGATATGAATAAAGATGTTAAACAGTCATAAAGTTTTAACCAATTGGGTTCCAGGCATTGTCTTTCGGTAACATTGTAATCACAAATAATGCAATGTAGTTTCTGACAAATGGCGTATGAACATTACAGGAAGGGTTATATTGCTAATGTAATCTGTCCTTTTGAATAAATGTTCGCAAGCCACATATTCGACCGCTCACATTTACAGCTGTTAACTCCTTCGGGGCAGCCTTTTTGATGTTTGGCATTCTAGGGCTGCCTGCTACTGTTTGTATTCATTACTGATTAACTAGCCAATTATTTTCTCAATAGGATAATCATTTGCTCTATAAAACAGAAAAAGTAAAGTGTTCATAACCATTTCCTAAAGCTCAAGGTGATCAAATAGTTTTTGTCTGACCAACAGTCCAAAACCCAAATATATTCAATGTATAATGAAATCAGACTGTAGATGAAATGAAATCAGAAGTCAAACTTGTGACACTTTGGCTTGAAAATATGCTAATTAACTGATTATGAAAATAGTTGGAGATTATTGTACTTTTGATTAAATAATTTAATAGGTAGTAGATAGTAACACATGAGTCTAAAACCAACAAATGTCTTTAGACTTTTAATGGAAGACAGTTGACTTTTAATTGTCTATATAAATATACATTCAAATCCGAAGCGGAGGTAAATCATTCAACTTGCAAACCCCCCGTGACAGGCCATGCCCGGGCCTGAGTTACATTTGAAGCTTAGTGCAAAAAAGTGGGCATGAGGAAGTCACACAGATTAGTACTGTTTAGGTAGCGCATGTCAATCTACAGTATCAGGAAAAGGCTGATTTCTAATTGCTGAGTTGCGGAATCACACTGGGATCCTCAGGGTTTAGTTGCCGAGTCGTTGCCTTTTTCAGCTTTGCTCTGATGCATCACCATCTTCTCCAGGGCTGCGTAGCTCTGCACCGCGCGCTCGTACACGGAGTCTCCGCTCGACTTTGCGATGGCCGCAGCCTGTTCCGGGTAGTAGAGAGAGGCGCTCACTGTCATCAGGCCCACCGGGTAGAAGAACTTTTTAAGCCGGGATCCTCTGGCAAGAAACAGTCCCAGGACACCGGTGAAGCCGATAACTCCTGCCCGGGGATAGAAGTCCTTCGGGGGGTTCTTCAAGTAGGCGTAGGTGTCATTCCCACATTTGACAGCACTTTGAACTCTGGGTTTAATTTTGTTATATGTGCCCAGACACCACTCCGTGTATGGCTCTGTTGACTTCCTGAGTGTGGCGACACTTTGCTCCAGCTGACCCGCTTCGGACTCTACATAATGAGACTTCTGCGGAGGAGCGGTGTACAAAGACAGCTCATCCCGGAGTAAAGGGCCGGGTGGCTCTGTCTCCCCGTCAACGGCAGCAGCAAAGACGGTGATCGGCAACAAACTCACAGCTCCAGGCATTGCACTACCTGTCACCTTCAACATGATCTCTGAGGACCATGCATTGACTACGGTGTCTGAGGAGGGACATACGTCTTAGCTAGTACTCGAAGCATAGACTGTATATTACAGTCTATAACTCGAAGCCATAACCACGCCGCCTTTAGTTGACTTATGACAAACGCTTTTAAAACTCCTTAAAGCACAAATTTCAATGGCAGGCTAGTCTTTGGATAGGATTAATTTATGTAATGTTATTAACTTTTTAGTCCCTGGTTCCCATGGCAGCCCGGAAGCCTGGTCGTCTCCATGGAAACGGAACGTGTCAACAGCAACAGTACAAACGGTCTGTTAGCAATAGCCAGCGTTACATATTAAGGCTAACACTAATTTTTATTGGATAGTTTTTGCAATTTTTAAGTGTTGTCGATGCGAGGGAGTAGTACTGCTTTTTTGGGGGGAATAAAGTAAGGTAAAAGTACATTTCTGCTATTCTGAATGGAGTGTCTTGGAGTATCGTCCGTTCAGAACCTAAAGGATCTGTCTGCCTTGTTAGCGACTCAGCAGGATGACGATGATGTAGACTGTAAAGTAAGATATTGTTCACTCTAATTTACTGTGATTATTAATTTAATTCCTCTCGGCCTCAATGCTATTGTAAACGTTAATACTACACGTCTCAAATAAATAAGACTATTTAAAGGAAGATGCATAAAATCTATCTAGTTAATAGTTTTTTTTGTCTTGTAACTTGTGACAGCAGACCGAATAGATGTTTGCCATTAGGTTATATTTGAACTACAGCTTAAACTTTCTTTTGGCTTACAATAACATCAGTTCATTTTACCAGAATGTGAGAGCTTGTGCACAGTTGGGCCCTGGACACATTGGCCCCCCACCCAAAAAAGATAAAGAAGGTAATGCTTTGTGTTTCTGCACATAGGTTAACTCCTAAAAAAATACTCCTCACTTCTCAATAACTCCTCACTCATTATAGTAACTCAGGTGGCTTGATGAAATGTACAAACATAATTTGCATGTGTGTGTTTTTTGCTGTTACTTTAGTGTCAGCTGGCCATGTAAAGAAAAACAGCAAAGATATCTGGACAGAGGAAGAGGTGGCTGAGGGCTCCCAGTATGATGATCTTGCTGACCTGCGGCCACAGCCTGAGTAAGACCACAAGGCCGGGGGAAAAAAACACATCAAAGGGTTCACTGAAAGCAGACATCTCCTACTTAGTATTTTTATTTTCACACACTACCTCACTGAGATTGCACCTTTCCTCATCCTATCTTCTTGAGGGTTTTGTCCCATGTAAAGCTTTAACTCACAACTTTATAATTATAAAACGTTATTAAGTTATTACTAAATACTTGCCTTGGTTACCCTTGTGCTATAAACTAATTATAGAAGTACAAGGGAGGGTAAGACTGCTTGTAGAAAAGTATTTATCACAATTACCTGCATACCACATTTTCCACTCCATCGACCTCAACTCGCACTCACTTCTGCCTGCTTTTTTCTGTTCATTGTTGTTCCCTATTGATTCTGTTTGATGTGATTTAAAATTATTTGAAAGTGTGTGTATAACCTTTGTGTTCAGGTATGAAATACTCCTGAAGCAGAGTGTGGGGACTGAGGATCTGTTCTTGGGCTTGAACAGAAAGGACCCATCCTCTATGTGCTGTGAAGCAATGCTGGTAATTTATAGACCGCCACAGGATTTCTATACTTCACCCAATGTAATACAATGTGCAAGGATGTGTTTAAGGACAGCAAGTGAGAAACAATCAAGCAAGATAACGGGATTCTCCCACTGCCAATTGTGGGATGGTTTGGAGAATTAGTTTATGGACAGTATAAAAAATGTTAAGCGGCAAAAAATCCAAATGTTAAGCAACACAGATGAGGCAGAGTAAGTGTAACTGTTGAAACTCAGATCAGAGTTAAATAAAGAATACTATTTTTTTTATATTATATGAAGACAGAATCCATAAAATAAATAATAATACTTTTACAGTCTTAGTTTCTCAGATCCTGCATAAGAAGTGAAAAGGCAGTAACACTTATTAATAATAATAATTAACAATTGTCAGAAAATGACATAACTTGGTATGAAAATTGGTATCCTCTTTGAATAAAAGTGCAAGATTAAACTGTGCACCATGTACACTATTAAAGATTCGGACTATTTCCCACTCCTAGGTGAAAATCAAACTACCAGACACTAAAGCAACGGATGTGGTCCTGGATGTAAAGGAAAAGTTCCTTGATCTACGGACGCTAAAATAGTAAGGGATGCTTTGAAATGTTCTCTTTCATTTTTAATCCCCTCGAGACGGAGCAGCAGCAGTTCAGACCAAAAGTTCCTATTTCCAGACATTTCCTTTTAATCAGACATTCACATCATGATCTGAGCTTTGATTGCTGTTTTACACTGCTCTTAACATCCTCCTCTCTCAGATACACACTCCTTCCCCGGTGCTCCCCACGACTCTTTAAAGGGGTGGTTCACAATTTTGGACATAGGACCTAATTTCCAAGTTAGCCAGTGTGTTATTTATCAGTGGAGACCATTTTCAACACTTTTCATCCAGTCCTTCCAGTTGCAGAGTTTGCTAGTGCTAGGCTAGCGCAAGTCAACATTATCTACTAGCCTGCCACTAAAACAGTCTTACCCACTCCACAGTACACCCGAGGCAAATAAATTATAACTATCAATGTAAATGTCTGTGTTGATAAAATAATGTTAGAAATAAAACTACCCTTGCATCTCAATGATCGCATTACATTTTGAGGGACTAGTTTCTCAGCAGCGGCGGAATTTTACTTTGCTCCGGTTAGTAGTACTGCAGCGAAAAATAAACAGAGAAGCGCACTACAGTCAGGACACCTAGTAGTAGCCTAGTACATTGGTATTGAAGCATTGGATTGGAAACTAAAGACTAGGCAACATGGTGATTCAGTGTGCATTTAGAAATTGTAAAAATAAACCAAACAGATGGGCACCACAAAGTTTCCACAAATTTCCATTGGGAGATCCAGAAAGGAACCAACTGTGGCTTCTTGGTGCTGGCTTGGACATCAAGGCAGAGACTCTACTCAAGTGGCGAATGTGTAGTGATCATTTTAGACCAAACGACTTTGAAAAACCCTGCAATCTAAAGGACCACAAGTCACTGACAACGAATGCGGTTCCATCTGTCTTTCCAGATGCACCAACAGCTGCTGATGAACAGGTAATAACTTTTGGTAGGCTACTCTAGCTAATAAAGCTAGTCCATTTCATAACGTTAGCCTAGCTGCTACTGATAGATTGAGACGGACAACGTTAGTGGAGATAACATTACAGTTCAATGCATTGTGGAGAGTGACAAAGTTAGCTAACGGTATAGCTACACTCTTGGTAGATACCTGGCTGGGCTAACCGCTAACTTTAGGTAATTGCTGATAGAAAAATCATGTAAGCTCGGACAGTTTACATGCAAATTGCAGCGGCAGGTAAATAGACTTATGTGATTGTCATGGAAACTGGCTTTCTCAGTAGTCTGGGTAATATCACTCCGCCGCTGCTGCAGCCTATGCTACCAACTACAGTGAACAAAGTATAACTATTTAAATGCGATGCAAAGGTAGTTTTATTTCTAACATTATTCTATCAACACAGACATTTACATCAATAGTCTGGCGTTATAATTTATTTGCCTCGGGTGTACTGTGGAGTGGATAAGACTGTTTTTAGTGGCAGGCTAGCAGATACTGTTGACTTGCGCTAGCCTAGCACCAGCAAACTCTGCAACTGGAAGGACTGGATGAAAAGTGTTGAAAACGGTCTCCACTGATAAATAACACATTGGCTAACTTGGAAATGAGGTCCTATGTCCAAAATTCTGAACCACCCCTTTAACCTGTCTTCTCCCCTCTCTTCAGTAAACTGGGTCTTCATCTGCCACATCCGATCCACAGCGACAGGGGAAAGGCTCAGTTCTTCAGTGAGAGGGAGGAACTGGAGGTGACTCTACTAATGAAACGCCCCATGGATGTTATCAACATGCAATGAGAAAGCATGACAAAAGCCAACAAGTATTCAAAAGACAGTGTACAGTGGAGATGACACGCACGCTGATTATGGGTCAAAGAAAGAGATGGTTAGAGAAATGATCAGCATATGCATAACCTCTTTGTTTTCTGTAATTCATGTTCACACTGTTTTAACATCTGTCCCCATTCCATTGAGAATTAAATATGGTTTTCTAATAAGTGTGTCTTGTTATGTGATGCTTTACTATTGGGTAACGGATGGTTGTAGATGGCAAACCCAGGTATCTGAACAGTTCATAACTTTATATACATTTGTACTTAAGATTTTCTTGTAAGGGATTCCTTTGACCCTTACCCTACTTTTACTGAAACATCTGGAAACTGTTAACATGAGCAGAAGAGCCCTCTTGGACAGAAGAGTCCTTATTTGGAGATGAGCCAGAAAAGAAGGTATCATTGGTCAGTTCTGACCCAATCATGTTAATGCAATGCACAGAATATATACCATATGCACACAAAGAAAAGGCAGAACGACTTATTGGAAGAATTGGGTTGGTTGTTCTCCAAGCTCTCTGCAGGAGTTTGTTAAAAAGGATGCTGAAAATCTTGAATTAGAATAAAACCTTTTATAATCAAGAACAGTGTCGGCGGATTCCTCTTCATACAGCATCACAGCATTACTATTAAAAGTCACCACAAGCTTTACCCATAATTGTAGACCGATATTTTATGAATGGTACACTAGGGCGTAATTTCCACTTGGGACAGGGGGGGACATGTCCCCCACACTTCAAAATCCAGTTTGTGTCCCCCCTACTTTAAAAAATGGTTAGATATTATTTTCTCTAAAAGTCTCTGTGATCTGCCCTTATTTGAAACAATAAAGAAAGTAAGACATATTTTCTTATACCATAGTTTAGTAAAAAAATTTTCTGGAAGAATTTATCATGATGATCAACTTAATTATTTCCTGGATTTTGTATCACCATAGTCCCTAAACTTATGTAAAAATGCAGGAAATGGGATTCAAATAGAATACCATAGGACCCCCAGACCCCCGGTTTTGTGTCCTCCCATTTCTCAAACCAAAGTTACACCCTTGACGGTGCATACAATAGCTGCTATTGCAAACTGATATTTAGTGGAAAGGCATGTATTAAACATAGGTTCAAAAACTTTCAAGTATAGCGTAATCCGCAGCCTGTGGAGATAGGTCTGGCAATGCAAGACTAGGTAATAGTAATACAATACTCACTATGTGTAACACATTCTATGGTAACACTCATAGGCTGTAAAAAAGAATATTAACAGTCTATGGTAACATCCCATGTTACCTTGAATTTGATTACTATTATCATTATTTATACCTTGGAGTTCACCATGGAGGCATATGTGAGAAAAACAAATGTTTCTTCAAGAATTCAATGTAACAGTTGATATGCAATTGATAATTTTGAGGGTGAATTATTAATTTAAGTAAACTATTTGAATAGGCCACTTCTTCCACCACTGTTAAAATTTGAATTGTGAAGCAGGATATTCCTACACACAAAAAAATCCGTGGATACATAGAATAAGTTACATTTTAAGGGTTGAAATAAAGGTTGCATATTGTCACTACATTACAGTAAATGTAAAAAAAGGCACACAAACACAATTGTTGTTGGAAAAGCATTAAAACATATTTCACAGGTACATTAAGACCTATGAGGACTGAAGCATCCCTGGGTGGGCAGTGCCACACCTCCGAGTTCCGTTACCGCAGCAGCAGCAGTGTGATCATGTGACGCCTGCATTTCCGACACAACAATACAACACCGTATTGGTCTGCATTCACTCCCCCCCACGCCTGGCTCTCGGTATGGCGGACGGCGAGAGGTCCCCGTTACTATCAGATCTGGGAGATGGTGCTCTTGGCAGTGGTAACGGCGGGGTGTCTCCCGGCGCAGCTCCCTACGGTGTGCCCAACAAGCCACAGAGTGAGTATCCATGGTGCTCTCTCCTCCAGCCTCAATTAGCCTAGCTCACATTAGCCTTCACTGACAGGGCATTCTGGTTAGCCTTCTAGCTCAGCTGTGAACCATCCTGTCGGTACTGTGTTTGTGTAGGGCATACTGTAAGCTTCCAGAGGATGTCTTTATTCTCATCTCCTGGGGGATGAAATGTGCTGAATGCAGTCAAGACGTGAAGGAGAGACGGAAGGGAATCAGCGTTGTGCTAACTTGCTAACCTAGCCACCGTTATTTAGTAGCTTTGGTAGCTAGCTCTACTTAGCACCGGCAAACCTTGCGCAAAGCTTCAGGTTTGCAGCTTAGAAATAGTATCGTTAAGATTTATTTTATTAACGTTTCCTAATACAAATTGTTGCAAGTATTTCAACTGCTGAATGATGCCCACTGTACTCGCAGGCTAGACAACTGTACCGCTTAGCTAGCTAGCATCTGAGAAACAACTGATTTGATTGACATATGAGAAAGCCATTACGGTGGATGGCGAGGGAAGCTGCTAGAATCTGGAGAAAGCTGCGACCAATGGCAGCTCACATAGGGAGGGACTGTGTGTAAATACACAAATAGAAAAGGCATGATATATGGCTCCAATTGTGTGTTGCTCCCACAAACCGCTATATAGTCTGCTTGCTCGAAATGTAGTGGGTTTAGCAGGTAGTTAGTACTGTATGTCGCTTCTGATTTTTAATGATTAACCTGTCCCAGTTACTCACTCATTCTTTGTAAGATTTCTCTCAGTCCCTCACTAATACTTCAATGCTTATTTGTTGCAACTAACCCTGCTTAGCATTCCAGGAGTGTTTTTCTTCTGAAACTCCTTTCAGCTCACCTCGAGACCAAATCGTATTATCTTGTTAATCGTAACATAAGAGGCTACTTGTCATGGGAATGTAGGCTTTTTCCCCCCCTCCAGTCCATTGTGTAAATCTTGTGAATGTCCTCCCTCATTGTATTCACCATTCTTTCTCCTTCCTTGTCACCCTCCCTGTTAAGGCTTCCCTCCGTTCCCCAGCCCTACTCAGCCCTCGGTGCTCCTCGGGGAGGATCCTCCGCCCTACTCCCCTCTCACGTCCCCAGAGAGTGGCAGTGCACCTGTCATCAGCTGTAGGGTGTGTCAGAGCCTGATCTCTGTGGAGGGAAAGATCCACCAGCATGTGGTGAAGTGCGGGGTTTGCAATGAAGCTACGGTATGTTTCAAGTGTATCTGCACAGCCATAAGTAGCACACACAATCTGTTTATGTACTGTATGCAGTTGCAACACACACATGCACAAATAGCCTACTTAAAGTGGCTATTTGTAACTTTCAGTTTGTGTTGATTCTAGCGGCCCCTTTGGACAGTGTTTTTACCACATCTGCTGTCCTAAAGGTTTACGGTGCTGTATTGCCCACTGTATATAACTGAGTTAGTGTTACTGGAAGGTCATATAGTTGTGATGAATGTTTAGCTATAGACAGAAAATAATTAATTTGCCATAAGAGAATTCGCTACAGATGCATCGTTGCATTTCAAGTGTTGCATACGGTTACATAGCCTGTATGTATCGTGAGCTAAACCGGCTATCACTGTCACTGTGTTACTAGCCAAAGCAATAGGAGTTTGTTTAAGCAACCAACGTGATAATAACTTTGATTTATATAGCTTGAAATCCACGGACGCATTACACAAGTACAGGGGGATAAGGGAAAAGAAAATAGTAGGCCAACACAAACACAGAGTAAAAGGAATAAAATGTCCGCGTTAAATGGAAGGGGGGCGTAATTTAATGTTGGCTACTGACGTACAACCACATCGCGCAATCTAAAGTTATTTTATGAATGAAATAAACCTATTAAATACCTGAGGGCCAATCCGGGGTGGGTTTTGAATCATTGACAATCCCGTAATTGTCTCCAACTGTTGAAAGCCCGACCGAGTGTGACTCGTGATATCGCCCGTCGTCTTTCACTTTCCCTTTTAGCTTTTAGTTCTTCTTTTAATTTCCTTATTTTCTGTAATGGCCATGCCCCATTATCAGCCATAAGTACATCAGATAACTTCTAAAATAAAATGAAAATACAATTAACATTGAAAAGTTACATATACTAACTTTAACCAGTAGCTTCTATTAAAGGGTTGTTTCACACAAATTACAAAAACATATTTCCCTTTATAAACCTCTGGTGGCATCTACCCACACAGGAGTTATGGTGTTATTTAACCTAGACTTTAAGATATATGTCTCTAAGATCAAGGTCTGCATTATCTCAGTACAATGGAGAAGAATGGCATTTTGTTTTTGTTGCTCAATGCAATGAAAATGCATTTTTAGTAGTTTAGAAGTTTCCAGAATCATTATCCTCATTACTCTGGCTAATCCACACGGCTCACAGTGAGGTCACTAATAGTGCCTATAAAACCTATTTAAACATTCTTTGGTAGTGAATCAACCATTTAAATGTGTATAGCTTTTTAACATCATGAATTATAAATTAGATTATAGAGATGGGCACTCTGTATACGTTTCTATTCAACAATGACAACCAAATTAACAACATGGCATGAAACAGAAACCTTGTTTTTCCAGGTGATCCAAGGACTCGTTCACTCCAGACCGGTATAATTGGGTTGATAAGAAACCTGGAGCGTTTACTTATGTAATCTGGCTGGTTTTGTCAGGTGAGGGCGATGTTATTTGAACTTGTATGTGCACCAAATAGTCACCGTCAGACTTATTGTAAAAGTGCTAAAGGGCCTTTTTCAAATATTAGCTATGGTTTATGATGTGAACCTAGTGTAGACAAATCACAGAATAGACGATGTAGTGGCAATCGGTCCACAAAAAATGCCACTACAGGGATTGTGAAGCCATTTCCAACTCTTGCTGTTGCAAATAAATGAGGTCCTCCATCGTCGTATGATTAATTCTTTATTGTATAAATGTATTTAAAAACGCATACAAAAGACTGACTTGAAAGATTAAAAACAAACAGACGACATCTAAAAACCATCACTATAACACAGCTGAGTTTGAAAAACTGTGTGGCTTCCTAGACTAGATTCCCTTACTGGCTCACCTGTGATTCCCTTACTACCCTGGCTGATTAGCACATACACACAGGTGCGCAGGTGACGTAACGATCAAACCATTCACACCAACCTACCACCCACACACACACACACACACTATACATGCACACACATCCAAATTGGCCACAACAGACGATATGAATATTTAACACTTATGAGTGTTAAATATTCATATGAATCCAAAAGCTAAACATTCATCTTCTGATCTGTCATGCCTGTTTGATGTACAATGATGTTCAATCAACTAGACAGGATTTAGACTAAAAGAGTTTGATTTATTAATACCTGTGGTCAGAATACTTTACTATTTACTACTGTAAATGAGTTACCTAAAAGTTTGTATAGCATGTTATCATCACAGGTTTTTTTCCAATCACGTTGTCAGTCTTGCGAAATTGAGAATTTATAAAAGCTAAACACAGATTTCATAGGGCCCTACATTAAATCAGTGCTAAGTTTCCAACCGAGCTGCCTCACTGTAACTGTATTTTAAAAAACGACTTAAAAAATCATGAAATCATCCCCATTGGTTAAAGCGTAATTTATGCTTCTGCGTTAAATCTACCCCGTGGCTACGTACATTGTTACATGAAGATACGGATCCTCTCGAAAAATTGAACTAGTACTAGTAACTAGTAGTGTTGCATTTCCCCCTACTCATTTCCTGGTTCTCCTTCTCCATAAACAACATGAAATCATGGAGAGGGTTAATTTGGAGAGTGATTAGCTCCGAAGCTAATCACTGTCTCTCTCACTCACTCTACCACACACTCCTTACACACTAAGGCATGGATACCTGACCCGAGCCGTCGAGTCCCAACGGTACCCAACAGGCCGGGCCGGATTTGGACAGATATTTAGAAATTATGGTCAGGTTCGGGTCGGGCTCGGTCACATCAGCGCGATAAGACATTTATTGTAAAATTATGCTGCGGCTCCTTTTTAAGCCTACTACACACCGAGCCGATAATCGGCCGTTGGACAGTCTGGCGAGGTGAGTGACTCGAGTCTGTTCGGTGTGTTCCGTGCCGTCGTCCCTCCGAGGGGCCGTCGTCCTTCATTATGGCAGATTTGACATGTATAATCGGCGGGGCGGGCACTGCCGGCTAGAGTGCTAACCCGGAAACGAGGAGCGGAATGAGCGTGACTCTCTAGTCTAGTCTTTGTCAATCTGAAATGAAGACAGATTCAGCCACTGCATGGCCTATTTCTCGCTTAAAATGTTTTCAGAAACACGTTTCGGTGAATTATTTTAGTAAAATATGAGATCGTACTCTGAACAAGCCGCCATGACAGTCTGTCTTTGAATTTCCGGAGAAACCAGACCCACTTGACGCGTTTGTTAAATCAGCTGCCGGTTTTCATTTTTGGGTGACAATACAGATTAGCGCCTCCTACTGCTATGGTGACGTATTACGTCTCGTTGCTTTGGTGTGTTCCAAGGCACTTTTTGACCAATTCGGGTAGACTGATCAGTCCAACTGCCTTTTCTGCCGAGGGTCGGCCGTCTGGTCTGTGTGTCTGGAGCTCAGTGTGAGTGGGCAGAAGAGAGAGAGAGAGAGAGAGAAAGGGGAAGCAGACATGTTGTATGCAACCGGAGCAGAGTTGGTGGAATAAGTTTAAGTTTAAGTACACAGTGTGTGCGATGTCCGAAATAAACCCCAGACTGAAAGCCAAGTTCATTAATTTGCCCACCAGAAACGGGATTTTAACCCCGACGTTATTCATTTTATGACGTTGGCCCTGGAGGTAACGAGTCTCCGCTGTTTTTCTGATCACGGTTGGAAATGAAGCAAGCAGAAAAGGTTAACACATTGAACATTTTAACAGTTTATTAACGTGCGCTTGTTGCCCCGTGTGCACTGATGCGCTTATCTGTTGACATTTCCAAATGCCTTCCTACAGTTGCTAAATAAAAGCGGGCTTTCCACACAAACAAACGTACATGTGTCATTAGTATGAGAAAAAATTTAGATTTTAACTGATTAGCCCGACAGGCCGGGTTTGGTCACGGCTCTGTCGGACACGGGCCGGGCTCGGACAGAAAATTCGGCCCGATCCGGACTCTATCACACACACACACACCGGCCCTGCTAGTCTCTTAAAAAGATCGACACACACACTGACGCACAAGTATAAATGGCAAAAGCTCTGTGTGGAGCCTCCACAGAACCATAAATCATGCTTTATGCCCGGTGGGCCACCTTGCAATACACTGGGGGAAACCCTGCAGTGGTCCAAATGTTGAGAATCTCGACCACCAGCAACACAAAAGGCAGTAGATGGAGCCCACCTTTCACCTTGACAATGGTCTCATCGTTATGTTTTGGTAATTACACCGGTACGGGTATCACAATTAATTTGACAGTGATACAGTTACTGGTCAGGTGTGGCAAGGCACAACAAATAATGCACACAGCTGCACTTTCATTTTTAACGGACCCCACAGAGAAAAAGATCTAAATGATTGTCACAATTGGAGAGTTGTGCTGAAGATACAGCAGAACAGCCATCACTGTCAGATTCACAGGTTGAGGGGGCTCCACGACTGTGCATTACTAGCTATGCAGATCAGAGTACAAATGGAAGTTGAAATGTTCCAAGATGTTCCAACTAGCTCTATGAACAATTTACAGATGGAGGGAACATATGCACATGTACAGATGAGGCTTTAGTTAGATTGAAATTGGTGTGGAACATGCATCGTTAGCATTACCGATGGAACTTGCATCATGTGTCAAGACCCAAGTATTGGCTCAAATCCCAATTTGTACAGGACTGTGGATAGGAGTCGAAACATAGGTTTGAACTACAGGGTCTTTATTACTGTTCATGGGGCACTCTTGATTATTAGCCTGATAAATTATAGACATACTGTGACATTTTGGCTAAGCCAGCTTTACTTTGACAGTTAGTGTGGGATGACAATCGATATAAGTAGTTGCACATAAACAATATATATATAGTTATTTCACTGCCACTGTCTTTGTCGCAGTTAACGGTTATAATCGTGAGGCTGAGCATCTCCTTCGTCTTCAGTCACTCAGTCGCAGCGACATGGGACCAGCTTAGACAGCAGAAGCAATGGCTATATATTTAGATGTCACGTTCAAGAACATTGTAGCTTTATATTGTGGAAAAGGTTAATTTCCTGCAACTGCACATTACTTTGTTTAAAGTAATAGATTAATAGACTGTCAGTATGATGCAAAACGGTTCAACAGCAACACAAACTGCAGCCTCCAAAATGACCAACATTATCATTTTCATGAATGTAGGCCGTTGTATTAGACTGCATTATAACAGTAATACAAGTGTTGACACTAACTCATATCTATAGGATTTCAATAACGAATTTGACAATCCACTCGGTAATGATTACTTGTAATATCAGTTTTTACTCACTCCCTACAGTGCAGATACAAACTTGACTCCCGCAGCTGTTGTAAGTGAAATTGATGATGGAGCAGGAAACTCCCAGGACTCACTCTGATCTGGTTAGTCAGAGTTTAATGACTCAGTGGAGAGAACCATCAGCAGGACAGACAGCAGGGTATTCCATTAAGTCCAGAGGAAGGCGTGTTACCGGTGTACAGATTCAAGTGTCAGTTCTCTGCGTGAGCTCAAACTATGTCCTTGGCAACTGAATTTGGCCTGCGGTATTATGTGACCTAGTGACATGATACAAAGTAGGCTGCATACTAGGGCCGCACAATATATCGAAAGACACTCACTCAGATATTTTGTGTTAGTTGAAAGAAAATAACAGTAGAAAACGGCACTTTAAAATGGAACCGAAATGAATTTAGCGGTGCCTTTTAAATTCAATTCAATGTTCAATTTGTTCAATAAAAGGTTGGAAATGATTTCCTTTCATTTGTTTTAAATTCAACCAGCAGTTTTTTATAATATAGTGGAATACTGAAAGCAGCAGAACTGAGAACACTTTAATATCTGTTTGTTTATTGCAAGTAATATCGTTATTGCAATATTCAACGTTATCGCATATTCTCCTCATATCGTGCAGCCCTACTGCATACCTGGTTGTTAAAAGAATACACTCTTTCAGTATGTCTATGTTTATATGACTTAAATTGGAGGATTGGGCTTACATCAAGCCAGGCGTGAAGAAATATTGTGTAACTAATGTGGATTCTACATACAGCAACAAAAATCTTCTAATGTACTGTAGGAGCTTGCTGTACGGGATCAAGTCTTATCATACGGAAGTCACATGTTTGAAGCCTTTGTCTATATTTCCCTCTATATTGATATTAATGTTATAGGCAGTGCTAGATAAACCTATTGCTTTGCAGAAAGCCTCTAGAAGACTTTTACCAAAAAAATTGCTTTTGATTGCAAAGAGTGAGCGCTTGACTTCATTATTTGACAAAATAATTGAATGAACAGCAACAAGCAGCCCCTGAACAACAAGCAGCTCCTGAACAGTTAGGCCGGCCACACACTGCCTGCGTGGCATGAGCGTGGTGTTTCTGTTGCGTGTCAGTTGCGTGGCGGCTGTGTGGATTTTTTTTAAGTCTTTGCAAACCAGAAACGTGTCTGACTGCTGCTGCTGCTAGCCTTGTCTGTACACATGTATGTTTCCCATTGATTTACTGCACTCAATCAGTAGTATACTTCATGTTAAACATAAATATATACTGATTTGATTACAGCAAAGACAACATCGGCAGTATTGACTGCAAAATAAGCTACAGAATATTTCGTTCTGTATTGACAGGTACAATATTTGAAAATCGATAATTATTTTTTGTTTTTTTAAATTACATTTACAGTGCATACGGAAAGTATTCACAGCGCTTCACTTTTTCCACATTTTGTTATGTTACAGCCTTATTCCAAAATGGATTACATTTATTTTTTTCCCTCAAAATTATACACATAATACCCCATAATGACAACTTAAAAAAAGTTTGTTTGAGATTTTTGCAAATTTATTAAAAATACAAAAACAAAGAAATCACTTGTACATAAATATTCACAGCCTTAACGATCAAGCTCAAAATTGAGCTCAGGTGCATTCTGTTTCCACTGATCATCCTTGAGATGTTTCTACAGCTTAATTGGAGTCCACCTTGGGTAAATTCAGTTGATTGGACATGATTTGGAAAGGCACACACCTGTCTATATAAGGGCCCACAGTTAACAGTGCATGTCAGACAACAAAACAAGCATGAAGTCGAAGGAATTGTCTGTAGGTCTCAGAGACAGGATTGTCTCTAGGCACAGATCTGGGGACGGGTACAGAAAGATTTCTGCAGCTTTAGAGGTCCCAATGAGCACCGTGGCCTCCATCATCCGTAAATGGAAGAAGTTTGGAACCACCAGGACTCTTCCTAGAGCTGGCCGTCCCTCTAAACTGAGTGATCGGGGGAGAAGGGCTTTAGTTAGGGAGGTGACCAATAACCCGATGGTCACTCTGACAGAGCTCCAGGGTTCCTCTGAGGAGAGAGGAGAATCTTCCAGAAGGACGACCATCACTGCAGCACTCCACCAATCAGGCCTGTATGGTAGAGTGGCCAGACAGAAGCCACTCCTTAGTAAAAGGCACATGGCAGCCCGCCTGGAGTTTGCCAAAAGACACGTGAAAGACTCTCAGACCATGAGGAACAAAATTCTCTGGTCTGATGAGACAAAGATTTACCTTTTTGGCGTGAATGCCAAGCATTATGTTTGGAGGACACCAGGCACCGCTCATCACCTGGCCAATACCATCCCTACAGTGAAGCATGGTGGTGGCGGCATCATGGTGTGGGGATGTTTTTCAGCGGCAGGAACTGGGAGACTAGTCAGGATTGAGGGAAAGATGAATGCAGCAATGTACAGAGACATCCTGGAAGAAAACCTGCTCCAGAGCGCTCTTGACCTCAGACTGGGGCGAAGGTTCATCTTTCAACAGGACAGCGACCCTAAGCACACAGCCAAGATATCGAAGGAGTGGCTTCAGGACAACTCTGTGACTGTCCTAGAGTGGCCCAGCCAGAGCCCAGACTTGAATCCCATTGAACATCTCTGGAGGGATCTGAAAATGGCTGTGCACCGACGCTCCCCGTCCAAACTGATGGAGCTTGAGACGTTCTGTAAAGGGGAATGGGCGAAACTGGCCAAAGATATGTGTGCCAAGCTTGTGGGTTTATATTCCAAAAGACTTGAGGCTGTAATTGCTGCCAAAGGTGCCACAACAAAGTATTGAGCAAAGGCTGTGAATACTTATGTACATCTTATATTTTCGTTTTTGTTTTCTAATAAATTTTCAAACATTTAAAAATATCTTTTTTCATGTTGTCATTATGAGGTATCGTGTGTAGAATTTTGACGAAAAAAATAAATTTAATCAATTTTGGAATAAGGCTGTAACATAACGAAATGTGGAAAAAGTGAAGCGCTGTGAATACTTTCCGTATGCACTGTATATCTGCATTTATGTCAAAACCTAGAGACTTTCAAACATCAACATGTCATTTATTAATATGCATTTGTTTCAAAATGACACATAAACATCTTTTCCTATTCTATTTTGCCTGGAAACGCTTCCAACACGCTTGCGTGTCGCGTGAATAATAGGTGTCGGTTCTATTTCTAGCATGCACGTGTTTTCTGAGACGTGCGTGTCACGCAGGCAGTGCGCAAGCTCTAACCTGTTAACATGGGAGCCAAAATAAAAACGGACACACCACGCAGCTTCCACGCTCATTCAACGCTCATTCCACACACCCAGTGAGAAGTCGACCTTATGGACACTTAAGCGCCGACAGTATCACGATGTAGCATGAATGCCGTCCCTTGGTGCTTTACCCTGCAACTCCAAATATCTCCCAGAAAGCCTCTCTCCCCCAGATAGTGTTGGTTAATTCTCATCCATCAAGAATAATTGGCTTGTTATCTACTCCTATTGTAATCTGTTGTTCTACCGTCTTCTTATCTCTTCCCTCTGTGTTTCTGCCTCCCTCTGCAGCCCATTAAGAATGCCCCAGCAGGGAAGAAGTACGTCCGCTGCCCCTGCAACTGCCTGCTCATCTGCAAAGTTACTTCCCAGAGGATTGCCTGTCCTCGGCCATATTGGTGTGTGTGTGTGTGTGTGTGTGTGTGAGAAGCAGAGGAAACAAGGTGCATTGGGAGCAGCTGTCCCTCAATTAAGGCAGTTTACATACCGAGCTCAGCGAGCCGGATGAGGAAATAACAGCCTTATTAGAACAGCCACATCATGTGTTTCACTTCTGCATATCTTCTGTATGGGGATTATGTTGAGGTTTAATTTTCAATCTGCACCTTGTAGCTGAAAAACATTCATTCAGCATAGCTGCTTCAATTATGCACTAAATTCCTGCAGAGTAGCTACTAACCCATAGAAATAAAATGGATTCAATTAAACAAAATCCACTTTATTTCTATGTACTAACCAAATGCACACTAAGCGAATTCATTCATATTATAATATCAGGGAGCAAAATGAGCACACAAGTCTCACCAAAACGGCTTAAAGTAAACTGGAAAAGTTTGATGAGTTATAGTTAATGTCACTTTTTTATTAAAATTTCAGTGCATAAAAAAGCATTACTGGGTTGCTGAAAGTTCCATTACAGTTTGGGAAGGAAAAAGTTTCAGTTGCTTTCTGTTGGGGAATAATCTGAACAAAAAGTCGTAAAACATTTTCTACAGGTCAAACAGATGCCAGTGTGTTGGAATTTTTATTGTAAAAAAACAGAAGGCTGATTTCAGTCTCTGTAAATGAATGGCTCTGGCAGCCCTTATGAAGCCCTTAAGGTGCTGCAGCTTAATGTAATTGGTTAGTTAGATAAGATGCCTTTTTTAATGCCTGAGGCGACATGGTTGGTTGGGAAAAGGGCGTCAGGTGGAGGTTGGCAGGTCCTGCGAGCTCACCTTCCTTAATACGTTCTGAGGAGTCGCCATTTAACAACATGGACCTGATGCAGAATTACAGTTGCCTTATCTGAGAAAAAGTGGGCGGCTACATACAAATCAGCATGTGGTTATCGCCTTGTATGTGCTTGCCGCGGTGTTACTGTCAACTTGGAGTGACTTGCAAGCTCTTTGCTGCCGGTCGGATGACAACGCGACGCGCCACGTACTACCATCTTTCAACACATGGAGCAAACACGCCATTTACGCGTCTGTTTTAAAACACGGACGCGCAGTTGTGCCTTTATCGATCAGCTCCCGTCTTGATAAGCGCCGCCGAGGATCAGCTGTTTCAACCTTGCTGTGCACTTTACTCTTACTATGCGGGGATGTACATTTAAACCCCGGACCTGGCGGCGGGGAAGAACAAACGAGAGCAAATGGCGTTTCACCTATGTGTGGATCTGCAGTTACGCTCGCAGTGAGCAGTGATATACATCTACACCCCGGACCTGGCGGTGGGGAAGAACTAACGGGATCAAATGGCGTTTCACCTATGTGTGGATCTGCAGTTACGATCGCAGTGAGTTACTCTTACGAGCACACACAAACAAATGGACAAAATTGCTTGCCACCAACATTGTGCACGGCGGAGGAAAGATTTGGAACTTCGAAGGTTTCTCCTACGATAAAGTTCGATGTGCCTTCCCCAGACGGTACCGAGACATTGCGTAAAAATAACTTGTCGGATGTTTTGGCACAGACACTACGCACAGATAAATTTGGTCCGGATACTGGGGTAAACAAACGAAATGGCGCTGTGGAAAAAGTTGGAGCGACGTGATTCGGTGCACTCGTCTCATCTACTCATGCCGTGTCTCTCAAACGCTGTCACCAAACAACAGAGAAACAGACTATTCCAGACTGTTAACCATGCTAAAGTACTCTGGGACCCAAAGGTTAAACCTAAAGGTGTATTTGGGGAACACCTAAATATAAGAAGCGCTGTATCGAAATCTGAACAACTTGAACAGTTGCTAACACATTCCAATCTTGACTTTTTGTGTCTTTCTGAGACTTGGTTAAAACTCACCACTTCAAATAGTGCTGTTTATATTCCAGGTTATAACATCTACAGGCGTGACCGTGGTCATGGCAAAGGGGGCGGAGTAATGATTTATGTCAAGGACAGTTTTCAATGTCTACACATGGAATCAGTAGGAGATGTTTTGGAATGTGTGGGGATAAAAATTAGGCTGTCTCCGGAAATGTCATTCGCTGTTCTTGTTTTGTATAGGCCTCCGACAGCAAATAATATATTTTTTGATCACCTAACTGCCATTCTTAAAAAATGTGATGTGAAAGAAATACTTCTCATGGGGGATTTTAATATAAACTGGATTGATAAAAATGGTAGAAAAAAACTAAAGGAGATTACTCAAAAATTTTATTTTACACAAATGATTGAAAAAGCAACCCGGATTACGAAGACATCTCAAACACTTATTGATCTAGTTTTTACTAACAAAGCTGACCGTATTGGTAATTTAATAACAGGTCTTTCTGATCAAACTGTCAAAAGTGCGTTACCGAAATTTAAATGCGGCTGATATTAATGAATCTGTACTCCATATCCCCAGGAAAGATATTGAGAGGTTTGATAATGAAATAACACAGTTAAATTGGTCTGAAATGGTAAATGATAAAGACAGTAATGCAGCTTCTAGTGAGTTGATAAAGATGTTTCAACAGCTTGTTTTTAAATATTCTAAAGGAAAAAAGGTTAAGCCTAAAGGTAAAATCCCTCTACCTTGGTTAAATGATAATCTATGGAAATTGATGAGAACTCGAGATTCAGCATTAAAAAAGTCTCATAAAACGGGACTTATAACTGATCGTTTGATCTACAATGGACTTCGAAACAAAGTCACTCAACAGCTAAGACAAGCAAAAGCAACATTTTATCTGAAAATAATTAAACAAGCAAAGGGCAATTCTAAGCAACTTTGGCAAACTATAGACAAACTAACTGGAAAGATGCAAACTAAGAGTGGAATAATAGAGCTGAAAATAGATGATGAAAATCACAAGGATGGCCTAACAGTTTCAAACTATTTTAATAATTATTTTATTAATTCGGTGAATGAAATTATCCAACATGTCTCTGGACTGTCTCATCCTTGTCCATCACCTCAGCCCTCCACCTATGATCATGAGGCTCTGTGTTTTAAACACATTGGTTATTCGAAAACAGATAAAATAATACAATCCTTATCAAATTCAAAAGCTAAAGATTTCTGGGGACTTGATAGCTCTCTCATTAAAAAACATAGGGAGATTTTAATACCAGCTATAACATATATTGTGAATAAATCTATTGATGAGAGTATCTTCCCCAGTGTTTTTAAAACAGCAGTTATGAAATAAGTAACTACAGGCCTATTAGTATATTGCCTGTAGTATCTAAAATTCTTGAGAAAGCCATGATAGAGCAGTTAACCGATCACTTAGATTGTAATAATTTGTTGCACTCCATGCAGTTCGGTTTTAGACGCAACCATTCCACCCACGCAGCCTGCTGCTATCTAATAGAAAGTATCAAGGCTAACTTGGACAGAGGGTGCACGGTTGGTGCCGTGTTTCTGGACTTGCGAAAAGCCTTCGACACGGTAAACCACGGTGTCCTCCTGTCTAAGCTCTCGAAGTATAATCTGTCCATGGAGACATTGCATTGGATACAATCATATCTTTCAAATCGGATGCAATGTGTGAGGGTAAAAAATACATTGTCCTCTCTGAAGCCCTGCACAACTGGGGTCCCGCAAGGATCCATTCTGGGACCCTTGTTGCTCAGTATTTACATCAATGATCTTCCGGCTGTGTGCAAGGGCGTAGAGATCATCATGTACGCAGATGACGCCGTGGTCTACGTACATGGGAGGGATATGGAGCAAGTAGCCACTAAATTGTCCTCAGCCATGGATAAAATAAGTAATTGGCTTAAATCTTCTTGCTTAACACTAAACAGTGGAAAAAACTGTTGGAATGTATTTTGCTAAGTCCAACAAAGTTAAAGATATTCCTAAGATCTATTTTAATGGACAAAAAATTAACAATGTGACAGAGCTAAAATATCTAGGTGTCCATTTGGACCAAACCCTAAGTTTTAAAAAAACATATTAAAAGAATGTGCAATTCCATTAAATTTAATATCTCTACCTTTACACATTAGGAATAGTTTGACAATTGAAGCATCTTTCATGTATTTGAATGCCATGATCTCATCACACATCACTTACTGTTTGTCCTGTTGGTCTCAGGCCAACGAGACTATACTCAAACCCCTCAGATCGGTCTATAATCGAGCATTAAAAGTGCTTGACAGAAAAACCCTTCGCTATCATCATTGTAATATTCTCAGTAAATATACCTCTCCGGGAACCATCACCTTATCGTGGTGGAGAGGTTTGTGCGTCCCTATGAACCTGAGGGCTGTGTTGTCTGGAGCTTTGTGCTCCTGGTAGGGTCTCCCAAGGCAAAGTGGTCTCAGGTGAGGGGCCAGACAAAGAATGGTTCACAAACCCTATGAATAACCGAGGTAGACATGGAGTGACCATGCCCGGAGGAAGCCCGGGGCCCCCGTCTGGAGCCAGGCCCAGACGGAGGGCTCGTTGGCGAGCGTCTGGTGGCCGGGTTTGCCACGGAGCCCGGTCGGGCACAGCCCGAAAAAGCTACGTGGCATCCATCTCTCCAGCCCATGGGCCCACCACCTGTGGGAGGAACCGCTGGGGTCTGGTCCGCTGCCACACGGGTGGCAGTGAAGGTCAGGGGCTTCGACAGACCAGACCCGGGCAGCAGACGCTGGCTCTGGGGACGTGGAATGTCACCTCTCTGTGGGGGAAGGAGCCGGAACTGGTGCGGGAGGTGGAGTGCTACCGGTTAGATCTGGTGGGGCTTACCTCTACGCACAGTCCCGGTTCTGGAACCGTACTCCTGGATAGGGGTTGGACTCTTTTCTTCTCCGCAGTTGCCCAGGGTGTGAGGCGCCGGGCGGGTGTGGGGATACTCACAAGCCCCTGGTTGAGCGCCGCTACGTTGGAGTTTACCCCGGTGGACGAGAGGGTCGCCTCCCTACGCCTGCGGCTGGTGGGGGGGGGGGGGGGGGGGAAACGCTGACTCTTGTTTGTGCATATGCACCAAACAAGAGTTCGGAGTATTCGGCCTTCTTGGAGACCTTGAGTGGAGTCCTGTATGGGGCTCCAGTGGGAGACTCCATCGTTCTGCTGGGGGACTTCAACGCGCACGTGGGCAATGATGGAGACACATGGAGAGGCGTGATTGGGAGGAACGGCCTCCCTGATCTAAACCAGAGTGGTTGTTTGTTGTTGGACTTCTGTGCTAGTCACAGAGATGGGGACTCGAGTCTGAGACTCGGACTCGAGTCGCACTTAAGTCACACAAACGGCTGACTTCAGACTTGACTCGGACTCGACCCAAAAGACTTCAGACTTGACTCGGACTCGACCCAAAAGACTTCAGACTTGACTCGGACTCGAGCTTCGAGACTCGTCAACAACCTATTTTCATGCAATTATTGCTTTTTAAATCTAAATTGATTTATGTAGTTCTATTTTCTTTTATTGGCGCATATACGTTGGGGAAACGCATGACGAGCTGCGTGTCCCTTGGCCTTTGCCGTAATGTGCAATGTGCGCGCGCCGCATAGTGCACGCGTACACATCAAAAAATGCAGCGACGATGGCGACACAAAGTCCTCCTGCAGTTGTGCCTTTTGTCATTAGTTTTGCTTACAATAACTTCATAAACAGTGTCAGTAAGCGAACAGCTACATGCAAGGAGTGTGGCACCAAGATACATGACGCTGGATCAACATCGAACTTCAGACATCTCAAAAAGCACCCAGATAGGTCAGTCACTCACGCTAATGTGAAAGAGACGTTACATTTAGCATATATCGCCACAGATAACAAGCTAACCATCGCAAAGTGTTGTGCTAATGCTGGGGACAGGCAAATTGTATTGTTATAGTTGTATCCATATGATGTGACAGACTTAGGTTAATATTTCACCAGTAGCAGAAGATTAGACTAAGACTAAGATTAGACTGTCTTCATTTTTTTCCAATTTATTTTCATTCCAATTTTTATTTTCTTGTTGTTAAATAGCAATACGGAAAGTATCAGTTCTCACATGTTTGCACCATGGTTGGTGTATTAACTTTCAATACAGATGTTTTCCTCAAACTTTGAACACTGAAAAATGTAATGCATGATGAGGTTGGGCTTTACAGCCAGTTAGTAACACAGACAAACATGTATTCTTTGGTGCAGATATCAAAATGTTGAAAAATACAGTTATGAAATTGAAACAGAGTCCTTAATTTGTGTTTCTTCAGATTAAATTGCAGTAGACCCCATAAAGTTATCCTACAGCTGATTTTGATGCTGTACTGTATGGATGGTAGCTACAGGACATGCTTTGAATTCATACGATTTAACAATACAGTGTTAGGGACAGATCAGACTTGAGACTTGACTTGGACTTGACTTGGAGTCATGGCAAAAGACTTGAGACTTGACTTGAACTTCCCCTCAAAGACTTGAGACTTGACTTGGACTCGAGCTCAAAGACTTGAGACTTGACTTGGACTTCCAAAAAATGACTTGTGAACATCTCTGGCTAGTCATGGATTGTCTATAACGAACACCATGTTCGAACATAGGGATGCTCATAAGTGTACCTGGTACCAGAGCACCCTAGGCCAAAGGTCAATGATCGATTTTATAATTGTTTCATCTGATCTGAGGCCGTATGTTTTGGACACTCGGGTGAAGAGAGGGGCGGAGCTGTCAACCGATCACCATCTGGTGGTGAGTTTGTCAGGGGGTGGGGGAAGACTCTGGACAGACCTGGTAAGCCCAAACGGGTAGTGCGGGTAAACTGGGAACGTCTGGAGGAGGCCCCTGTCTGACAGACTTTCAACTCACACCTCCGGCGGAGCTTTTCGTGCATCCCTGTGGAGGCTGGGGGCATTGAACCCGAGTGGACAATGTTCAAAGTTTCCATTGCTGAAGCTGCGGCAAAGAGCTGTGGTCTTAGGGTCTTAGGTGCCTCAAGGGGCGGTAACCCACGAACACCGTGCTGGACACCGGTGGTCAGGGAAGCCGTCCGACTGAAGAAGGAGTCTTTCCGGGATATGTTATCCCGGAGGACTCCGGAGGCAGTTGCAAGGTACTGAAGGGCCCGAAGGGCTGCAGCCTCTGCCGTGAAAGAGGCAAAGCAGCGGGTGTGGGAGAAGTTCGGAGAAGACATGGAGAAGGACTTTCGGTCGGCACCAAGGTGCTTCTGGAAAACCATTCGCCACCTCAGGAGGGGGAAGCGGGGAACCGGGGAACCATCCAAGCTGTGTACAGTAAGGATGGGACGCTGTTGACCTCAACTGAGGAGGTAATAGGGCGGTGGAAGGAGCACTTTGAGAAACTCCTAAATCCGACTAATACGCCCTCTATGGTAGAGGTAGAGCTGGAGGATGATGGGGGATTGTCGTCATTTTCCCTGGTGGAAGTTGCTGAGGTAGTTAAACAACTCCACAGTGGCAAAGCCCCAGGGATTGATGAGATCCGTCCGGAAATGCTTAAAGCTCTGGGTGTGGAGGGGTTGTCTTGGTTGACACGCCTCTTCAACATTGCGTGGAAGTCTGGGACGGTGCCTAAGGAGTGGCAGACCGGGGTGGTGGTTCCCCTTTTCAAAAAGGGGGACCAGAGGGTGTGTGCCAATTACAGGGGTATCACACTTCTCAGCCTCCCCGGTAAAGTCTACTCCAAGGTGCTGTAAAGGATGGCTCGGTCGATAGTCGAACCTCAGGTTGAAGAGGAACAATGCGGATTCCGTCCTGGTCGTGGAACAACGGACCAGCTCTTTACTCTCGCAAGGATCCTGGAGGGAGCCTGGGAGTATGCCCAACCGGTCTACATGTGCTTTGTGGATCTGGAGAAGGCGTATGACCGGGTACCCCGGGAGATACTGTGGGAGGTGCTGCGGGAGTATAGGGTGAGGGGGTCCCTTCTCAGGGCCATCCAATCTTTGTACGACCAAAGCGAGAGCTGTGTCCGTGTTCTCGGCAGTAAGTCGGACTCGTTTCAGGTGAGAGTTGGCCTCCGCCAGGGCTGCGCTTTGTCACCAATCCTGTTTGTAGTATTTATGGACAGGATATTGAGGCGTAGTCGGGGTGGAGAGGGGTTGCAGTTCGGTGGGCTGGGGATCTCATCGCTGCTTTTTGCAGATGATGTGGTCCTGATGGCATCATCGGCCTGTGACCTTCAGCGCTCACTGGATCGGTTCGCGGCCGAGTGTGAAGCGGCTGGGATGAGGATCAGCACCTCTAAATCTGAGGCCATGGTTCTCAGCAGGAAACCGATGGAGTGCCTTCTCCGGGTAGAGAATGAGTCCTTACCCCAAGTGAAGGAGTTCAAGTACCTTGGGGTCTTGTTTGCGAGTGAGGGGACAATGGAGCGGGAGATTGGCCGGAGAATCTGCGCAGCGGGTGCGGTATTACAGTCAATTTATCGCACCGTTGTGACGAAAAGAGAGATGAGCCAGAAGGCAAAGCTCTCAATCTACCGGTCAGTTTTCCTTCCTACCCTCACCTATGGTCATGAAGGCTGGGTCATGACCAAAAGAACAAGATCCAGGGTACAAGCGGCCGAAATGGGTTTCCTCAGGAGGGTGGCTGGCGTCTCCCTTAGAGATAGGGTGAGAAGCTCAGTCATCCGTGAGGAGCTCAGAGTAGAGCCGCTGCTCCTTCGCGTTGAAAGGAGCCAGTTGAGGTGGTTCGGGCATCTTGTAAGGATGCCCCCTGGGCGCCTCCCTAGGGAGGTGTTCCAGGCACGTCCAGCTGGGAGGAGGCCTCGGGGAAGACCCAGGACAAGGTGGAGGGATTATATCTCTAACCTGGCCTGGGAACGCCTCGGGATCCCCCAGTCGGAGCTGGTTAATGTTGCTCGGGAAAGGGAAGTTTGGGGTCCCCTGCTGGATCTATTACCCCCGCGACCCGATACCGGATAAGCGGACGAAGATGGAGTTGGAGTCAGTAAATATAAAATATTAAGTTTTGATTCCCTAATTAGATATAGAAACTTAAGAACCGTTTTTAAAATTGCTAATAATATTGCACCACCCTCAATGAAAACATTCATAGAACTTTATTCTGAACATACGAACAGAACATTGCGCTCCACTGCTCACAGAAATTGTGCTATCCTGAAAAGATCCTCTGCCTTTGCACAGACAGCCTTCTCATTTAAAACCATTAAACAATGGAATCAACTCCCAGGCAGTCTAAAGTTGTCTGTAGATTTGAATAATTTCTCTCGAAACTTAAAGAAATAATTCCTCGATAACCAGCTATGTGAGCATCAGCACACTTAAACGTTTACAAATGTAATATTGAAGTAAATGTTTTTGACTATGTTGTATATACAGTGAGGAAAATAAGTATTTGAACACCCTGTTTTTTTGCAAGTTCTCCCACTTGGAAATCATGGAGGGGTCTGAAATTGTCATCGTAGGTGCATGTCCACTGTGAGAGACATAATCTAAAAAAAAAAAATCCAGAAATCACAATGTATGATTTTTTAACTATTTATTTGTATGATACAGCTGCAAATAAGTATTTGAACACCTGTCTATCAGCTAGAATTCTGACCCTCAAAGACCTGTTAGTCTGCCTTTAAAATGTCCACCTCCACTCCATTTATTATCCTAAATTAGATGCACTTGTTTGAGGTCGTTAGCTGCATAAAGACACATGTCCACCCCATGCAATCAGTAAGAATCCAACTACTAACATGGCCAAGACCAAAGAGCTGTCCAAAGACACTAGGGACAAAATTGTACACCTCCACAAGGCTGGAAAGGGCTACGGGGAAATTGCCAAGCAGCTTGGTGAAAAAAGGTCCACTGTTGGAGCAATCATTAGAAAATGGAAGAAGCTAAACATGACTGTCAATCTCCCTCGAACTGGGGCTCCATGCAAGATCTCACCTCGTGGGGTCTCAATGATCCTAAGAAAGGTGAGAAATCAGCCCAGGACTACACGGGAGGAGCTGGTCAATGACCTGAAAAGAGCTGGGACCACCGTTTCCAAGGTTACTGTTGGTAATACAGTAAGACGTCATGGTTTGAAATCATGCATGGCACGGAAGGTTCCCCTGCTTAAACCAGCACATGTCAAGGCCCGTCTTAAGTTTGCCAATGACCATTTGGATGATCCAGAGGAGTCATGGGAGAAAGTCATGTGGTCAGATGAGACCAAAATAGAACTTTTTGGTCATAATTCCACTAACCGTGTTTGGAGGAAGAAGAATGATGAGTACCATCCCAAGAACACCATCCCTACTGTGAAGCATGGGGGTGGTAGCATCATGCTTTGGGGGTGTTTTTCTGCACATGGGACAGGGCGACTGCACTGTATTAAGGAGAGGATGACCGGGGCCATGTATTGTGAGATTTTGGGGAACAACCTCCTTCCCTCAGTTAGAGCATTGAAGATGGGTCGAGGCTGGGTCTTCCAACAGGACAATGACCCGAAGCACACAGCCAGGATAACCAAGGAGTGGCTCTGTAAGAAGCATATCAAGGTTCTGGCGTGGCCTAGTCCGTCTCCAGACCTAAACCCAATAGAGAATCTTTGGAGGGAGCTCAAACTCCGTGTTTCTCAGCGACAGCCCAGAAACCTGACTGATCTAGAGAAGATCTGTGTGGAGGAGTGGGCCAAACTCCCTCCTGCAGTGTGTGCAAACCTGGTGAAAAACTACAGGAAACGTTTGACCTCTGTAATTGCAAACAAAGGCTACTGTACCAAATATTAACATTGAGTTTCTCAGGTGTTCAAATACTTATTTGCAGCTGTATCATACAAATAAATAGTTAAAAAATCATACATTGTGATTTCTGGATTTTTGTTTTTAGATTATGTCTCTCACAGTGGACATGCACCTACGATGACAATTTCAGACCCCTCCATGATTTCCAAGTGGGAGAACCTGCAAAATAGCAGGGTGTTCAAATACTTATTTTCCTCACTGTATTTTAGGTTGTGATGGTTTTTTTGATTGTTTTTTTTTTTTGTTGTTGTTTGGACTTTTGTTTGGTGTTTAACTAGTCTTGTATGTATTTGTTGGTGCTACTGACAGTTATATGTAATGTAATGTTTTATTATTGTGTGCACCTGCCCGGGGACTGCAGATGGAAACTAGCATTAGCTAACTCTGGTACAAAACATCTTTTCGTAAGATTAATGTATTTTGTACATTGTCCCTGACAAATAAACTAATAAAAAAAAAAAAAAGAAAAAAAAATGTGCAAGAGCCACATTTTTAGCCATGCAAATATGTATAATTTTAAACTGTCCATCACAAAACTTGTGGTCATAAAGATCTGAAACACCTAATCCATCTGTCAACCTCAGTGCAGATCATAAAGTAAGGCAGAAGGCTAATTAGAGTTTGCAGGTTTAAATATTTTGTCATGAATGCACAAGGGAAACGTCCAACCAAATGACATGAATTTTCAAGACTTGCTCATTAACCAGTATTTTGCTTTGACATTATTGCACGTTATTGCTCCTCAGTTACAAAGGAGAAAACCAGTTCCCGAAATGAGTTTCAGTTTGAACTTTCTTTGAACTGGAAATTTTGTTTCACAGATATGGTTAAAATTAGAAGAGATGATATTTGTTTTCAGAAAAACAAATTTGGGATTCTCAATGTTTACGATGAAGTTGTTCACATTCCTGGTTTTATTACAGTTGACCAGAAGTAACCAGTTTTAGCTTAAGTGATGCCTAAAGGTTGTATATATTCCTAAGAGGCCACTTTTCCTGCATTAAATTTCTCTGGAGAGTTTACCTCCATGGTTACTGTTTTGCATTCAAACCAGTTATGCTGACTAAAGCAGACATGTCTCTGTGCTGCCGTGTGATCCGTGATTCTGAGTGACTATAGTTGTCTGAGGAAGTTGGTTGGTTGTAGAAAAGCAGTGTTGGTGCTAATGAGAGGATTTGCCGCTGATGGATCCCAAAAATAGTCAAACTGTCGTCAGCCTTTTCCTCCATCAGTGAGACGCCTGCTCAGGCAAGGATTATAATATCTGCAATATCTTGAGTAATTTCTGGTGTGAATGTTGACTTTGTGTTTCTGTCCCTTTTCCAGTAAGAGGATAATTAATCTGGGTCCAGTTCATCCTGGTCCGGCCAGTCCTGACCCCCAGCCATCCGGGGCCCGAGTCTCCTGTGGACACTGCAGCAACACCTTCCTGGTACACACTCTTTCTGTTTAAAAAAAAAAAAAAAAAACCCAACATAAACGTAAATGCCATTTTATTGTTTGTGAATGTTTTTTAAGAAATACCCACGGGATTTAGAATTACAACACTGTCACCGTTTTGGGTAATTTTTACACAAATTTTCTTCCATGCTGAGAGTTAGAAGAGAAGATTAATTCCGCTCACATGCCAGTCTGTCTGCAGCTGGCTAGCGTAGCATAGCTTAGCACCTCTAAAGCTCACTAGTTAACACATTATATATCATTTGTTTCATCCATACAAAAACTGCAGTGTAAAAACAACACAGGGTTTTGTTCCAGACTATTTCATAGCCAGGGGCAGTGGCTTCCTGAAGTCTCTGCTTTTCTGTATTTTAGCAATATATCTTGAAAACGGCAAAGTACTATCATTGTCTGAGCATAGGTTATTAACAATTGCATCTATAGCATAGGATTAACACACCCCTGACTGTCCTGATCTGCCGTTCCCATATGCCTCCAGCATGACTTGAGCCTGGCACATTCATGAGGAAGTCACACTGCTTATCTGCCAGATATGCATTTACTCTTTCTTTGTTTACTTCGTTTAGGGCTCTTTCCAATTAATTTCTTGCTCCCACAAAGTTGGATCCTTGATCTGATCTGATATGTCGAACAGCTCCACGGATGGCTATGAAATGCCGTAAGGCATTGATGAATGCATCGGTCATCATGTCTTCCAACTTCTCTATGTGGACTGCTCTGGAGCATAGGCACGTGAACAGGAGACCATACCGTTTGTGTTCCTTGTGACCCTGCTTAGTATAGAACGGACCAAAACAGTCCATGCTGCAGTAGGTAAACGGTGGTGAAGAATCAACGCGGTCTGTGGGTAGATCTGACATCAGTTGTTCTTCTGGTGGCCCACGAGCTCTTCTACAGGGAACACACTGCCCTATGTGCTGTGCTACTGCCTTACTACAGCCAACGATCCAGTATCCATTTGCTCTCAGTTCATTGAGGGTTTGTCCTCTGCCCTGGTGCTATGTTTTATTGTGATGGTGTGCAAGGATGAGCCGTATGACAACACCATCTCTTGGAAGAATAATTGGGTGTCTCAGATCAAAAGGAGCAGATGCTCTCCTCAGTCATCCTCCCACTCTCATAACACCATCTTGGAGGAATGGGTCAAGCTGATACAGTTGGTGGTTACATGGCAGCTTTCCTGATTCCTGACTGAGTATATGCAACTCTTCTTTGAAGGCATGTTGCTGTGCTAGCTTTATGAGAGTGAGTGTAGCCTCCCTTCTTTCCTCCACATTTAAGGGGGTTGACTTATTTATCCTCTTAGCTAATCGTTGAATCCGAGCAATGACATTTACCACTGTGATCCATTTTGAGAAACGTGACAGTCGCTCTTGAAACTCAACTTGCCTTGCAGCCTCAGTTTTCAGTACTTGGATTGTGTTAACCTCAGGGTCTCCCACCAGCAGCTCTGAAGATCCTTGGTTTGAAACTACTTCTCTCTCTCATAGGAACTTGGGCCCCATGAACCAATTTGAGTTGATCAGCTCTGCTACTTTGATCAGCAGGGTTCTCCACTGTGTCGACGTAGTACCACTGTCCTGGGTTTGTGGTTTCCCTTATTCTCTGGACACGATTTGCAACAAAGACATGAAACCTTCGAGCTTCATTGTTGATATACCCAATAACTACTTGGGAATCTGTCCAAAAATACTCTGTCAACCCTGAGCTACAGCTCCTCCTTCAACATACTGCTCACAGCAGCTGAGATCACTGCTGCGGTCAGCTCTAATCTTGGGATTGTGACAATTTTTGTAGGAGCCACTCTCGCTTTACCCAAGACCAAGGCGCAGTGTACATTATCTTCGCTCACCAATCTGATGTATGACCACTGTCCATAGCCTTGACTGCTAGCATCTGAAAAGTGATGCAGCTCAACTTTCAGAACCTTGCGGAAGTTTTCAGGTGTGAAACACCTAGGGATCTGAATATTTTTAAGGTTTCCGAAGTCATTTAACCAACTCTACCACCTTGACTTAACTCTTTGGGTAGTGGTTCGTCCGAACCGATGCCCTTTCTGACACATGTCTTGCAGCACCCTCTTTCCAGATATTATGAATGGTGCTAGGAATCCTAACGGATCGTACAAAGAGGCCACAATGGAGAGAATTCCACGTTGTGTGGATGGTTTCTCATCAAGTGAGATCTTGAAGGAGAAGACGTCCTTTTCCACATTC
Source organism: Zingel zingel (assembly GCA_023566125.1). NCBI lineage: Eukaryota > Metazoa > Chordata > Actinopteri > Perciformes > Percidae > Zingel > Zingel zingel. Next base: position 34,459,093 of record CM042324.1, read on the forward strand.
CACCGTACTCTTAAGACACTCTGTTCTGGAAGGTCATCATAGCTGAGATCCACATTCTTCACCTCATTAGCACGATCAGTGACACTGATAGACTCCAGCACCTCTCGATTGTTGGAAAGGAACTTGTGAAGGTGCAACTTTCCTTTTAGCGCACACAGTTTGGGCTTCTTTCACCAGCTTGATTGCCTCATAAACAGACTCTAGGCTTATTAAGCCATCATCTACGTAGAAATGTTTTTTGATGAAGCTAGCTGCTGAAGGATGCGCTCTCTCATTCTGGCTGGCGAGATGCTTCATGCCATAATTGGCACAGCCTGGAGATGATGATGCTCCAAAGAGGTGAACCTTCATACGATATTCTATAGGCTCTGCATTTGTGTCTCCATTTTCCCACCACGGGAACCGCAGATAATCTGTCTTCTTTGCTAACGTGAAACCTGTGGAACATTTTTTTTTCCTCTACATCACACATGACTGCGATGGGATGCTTACGGAACCGGCAGAGCACTCGATTTGTGAGATCAGGTCCTGTTAGTAGATGGTCATTCAAGGCAGTGCCTTCATACTTGGCAGAGCAGTCAAAAACGACCCTGATTTTATCTGGTTTTCTGGGATGGTAAACCCCTTGGTGTGGAATGTACCAAGTGTTTCCTGATTCTGATCGCTTGTCTGCTCTCTCCGCGTCACCATCTTTGAAGACTCCTTCCATAAATCTCACATAATCATCTTTGAATTTAGGATCTCTGTCCAGTTTCCTTTTTTAAGGTGCTTCAGCCGGACTAAGGCAAGCTTCTTTTTGTCTGGGAGGTAAGGATGTACTTTGAAGGGAAGGGGCATCTCAAGGTGACCACGCTTGTTCTGCTAAATTCTTTCTTTTACGACCTGCAGGAACTGAATATCTTCTTGAGATATGGTCTTTTCTCCTGGTCTTGTGTCTGCAAAATCGGATTAAAGCGCTGTAATAACAGCAGCTGGTGTCACAGGTGGAATCTCCCTGACTGATAAGCGATGACACAGACCAGTCACATTCTTAGATCTCATGAGCTGTGGTTCACCTCCTACGATGCTCCAACCTAGGTCAGTCCTAGTGGCATAAGTCTCATAATCACCTCCAGTGATGACCTGTCATGGCGCCAGTGCTCTGGAGCAGTCATAGCCAATCAGTAAACTACCCCACAATCCATTAGTAGGGGCATTTTGTGAGCTATGACTGAAAGGTGTTTCCACTTGTTGGCTGTATCGCAGTTGGGAATATGTGAATGCTCAAGGGGAATGAAGTCCCTTGTATAGGCAGGAGGCAAATCTATGAAGCTGTCTGAGGCGAACCCTCTGACTCGTAATCCACTGACTCTGACTTTTCACAATTGAGTCTTTTCCCATCATAGTGGATAGCTTCAGCTTTACTGGCTCCATCACTGCTTGCATCTTTTCACACACCTCCTGATCAACAAATGTGTGATTCCAGCTAGACGTTACCCAGTCAGGAAGTTTGACTAGCATCTTTGCAGTCGTTTAGTACCTGAAGACCCTTGACATGGGGCATAGCGTTGCTACAGGTTTGTAGGAAATCACTGAACTCTCTTAGCTTCATATACTCTTTTTCCACCAATTTTTGGCCACCGGTTAAGCTTCTCTCTGAAGGCCCGTTGAACCACAAAGGAGTGACCATATCTGGCATTCAGCTTCTCCCATGCCTGTTGATAGGCATCTTCATCCTTCCTGTAGAAGCTGCCCTCTAGCATAGTCTCTCTATGAGAGCCTTGAAGCTTGTGCTCCATTCTGTGAATTTCAGGGGGTCACCAGAGAACACAGGGGGTTCTGGCACTGGAAGTCGAGAGAGTGCCATCGCCTCCTGTACTGTTTGCACTAGAGATGCTTCGTTAGTCGCGACTTGCTCCTTTTGAGCTTCTGAATGATGAGAAAGTGGACTAGGTTTTTCCACTTGACTGCACGCAAGACAATGTTTCTCAATCTTTACCTTCGACTCTTCCTCAGTATACACTCTGAGCTTTGCTTCAATTACCTCAATGTCTCATTGATTTTCAAGCTCTTTCAATTGCTGGCGCTGTGCGTCAATGGCAGCTTCCCTATTAATTTCAGCTTTCTTAGCAGCCAGCTGTACAGCTGTTTCTGCTCTCTTAGCTGCAATACTTGATGACTCTGAGAGATGGCTGGAGTGGTAGCTTTGTACAGTGGCTCTGGAAGCTGTGGAACCATATATGGACTTAGCATATTCACTGTCGAGCAGCAAACGTAACCTTGATTTTTCCGCCTCAGGGTCAAACTCTTCACCTTCCTCAGTCAGTCATACTCTCATTAGTCCCAATATGTCTGCAGTTACAGCTACACATGCATCAATTTTTCTCAGAATTTCTTGATCTGGGGCTGTCTGGAGTCTTATTCTGTAGTATAACTCTTTGAGTTCAGACCCAAGTTTCTCAATCACATCCATCATGTTAAACAAGTCACTTTCAGAGCACTCCTGCTTTAATTTTGTACGAGCACCCGTAACATGAGTTTTCCATTTCTCATCTGCTGACTTGAATTTTCTTTCTCTTTGAGCTAATTCTTGCTCTTTAAGGTCCAGCATCTTAGCTGTTTAATGTTTCTCCCGGATGGATTTTCTCATTCCAACACTCTCCAACTTCTCCTTTTCCTTTGCATTAGTAGAGTTTTTAAGACTATGTGCTCTTCTGAAGGGGAATCATTCTGTCCAGCTACCTCACCATATTGAGACGAAGATTCACTCTGATTTAACATTTTTTAAACCTTTCAGTAATTAACACCTTAAGTAGAAGAACAAGGTTAACTTACTAACACATGAATTACAGCATTTGACAATGGATCACTTTGCTCAACTTAATTTACAATTACCTTCACAACTTATAACCAAACACCCTTGACACTCTGAAATGTGTTATTTGAATGATAAAATAAAGCTCTGACTGTACCAAGACTTTGGTTCTTTTATCAATACTCATCTACAGTCCTAAGCACCTTGTAACATTTCCAATCATCGTTTCTTTACAACTTTCTTGTGGCACTGTCCATCGATTACCAGAGGTGGAATTTTAGTATTTAAAACTGCACTCTGGAGCCTGAAGTACATAGCAGGATATGAAGCAGAACTGCATTCTGGAGCCTGAAGTACACAGCAGGATATGAAGCAGAACTGCACTCTGGAGCCTGAAGTACACAGCAGGATATTAAGCAGAACTGCACTCTGGAGCCTGAAGTACACAGCAGGATATGAAGCAGAACTGCACTCTGAAGCCTCGGTACGATGGAGTTAGGCCACGTTTTCACTGTAACTACCCTGGTCATAAAGGAGTCCACACTTCATACTGATGTCCATATTCACCTTTATTCCTTATAGAAGTATGATGGAACACTGTGAACACATGTTCGCCTGGTACACCAGCAGTAAAATAAAAGAAGACAGGAGCTTAACAGTTCGCGATTCACGGTCGCCATTTCTCGCCTTTGCGCTTCTCACCAAAACATCCGGTCCTGAATCTTGTAGCTTACCAAAATAAAAGTTGTTCGTACTGAATATACCAAAAGACAAAATACAACTCAGTTTAACTCATAAAGAACCCAAAATTCAGTGAACAATGTTTTATAATATGTATAAAACTGAAACCATCTAGCAATCGTACAGATCACTTATATTAATTTCCGGTGTTGTCATGACAACAATTATACACTTTCCAGCGTCAACTACATACCTTTATCAGCATCGATGACAATTGTCAAGCACTGTTTATTAAGTCTCTGGTACAGGTCCCCAACTCTTTGATCTCTTTTGAATAACATCTGTCTGAAACAGACACAACCGATAAAATCACATTCTCTATAGGGAGCCAATATCCTTTAGAAGTGTTTATGAAGAGGTGATGCATTACTATGCACAATAATTTAATAATAATTTGGTATTTGCTTTTTTGGATTTTCGTGTGTAGCATTTATCATTTGTAGCTGAAATATCTTGACAGTTATAGTAGGCCTGCAAAGTTTTTGTTTTGAAACGTACTGTAGCACAGCCAGAGCAGTTAATTATCGAGAAGCCAAAACATCTTCGCATCAGGTCAAGTAAATGTTGAGTTATTGGTGTAGATAATAACCCCATCAAGTCTGTGCTGATGTATGCAGGCCATTTTGTGCTAAAGAGGGGACGTAGAATGTGAACTCACTGCTCTTTAACAATGCATGGGACAGGTAAAGATGGTTTGGATATACGGTGAAAGAGAGGAGGGCGGCCGAGTCAGATAAAGAGAAGAATAAGAGTTAGACGTTAGATGAATGATTCAGGGTGTTTAGCATTCAGTCGGACCTTTCCAACCTGCTTAAAGACATGGAAATACAAATCTTTGCCCTGGGTGGCGGTGCAGTGATCCTTTTGTTGCAAATCTAGTGATAATGTTCTCTGTGCTTCCAATACAGAGTGTTGTTTTTTTTTCTTCTTCTTCAGAACAAGACGAATGCACATTCTGTGAGTGTATTCTGCTCTGCAGGGTTTACAAATGTATCACACCCCAACGTTAGGGAGGGAGTGAATGTCTGCACCCTGAGATAAGACTATTTTTCTTTCTCATGTTTTGGCTGGCATCACCTGTTGGCGAGAGCTGGGATGGTTGTGTTAAATATCTAAAAGTATGTCATCAACCCAGACAGCAGCAGGCACATTACAATAAGATGTCTGTAATCCCACAAGGAACTTATCCTTAAATTGTACATTGCCTCCTTTACAGTCAAAGTACTAGCCCCATCAGTGCATTTGCATTGATTTGCAATTAGTATTGGTAGAAATGTATCAACAGTAGATCATTTAAGTCATGTATCAAGCAGGTATGCCAAACGTGCCGTTTTCAGCTTGTGTGTGAGGTTTGTTGCTTTTCCCATTTTATATCATTGCAAGTTGAATCTTTGTTTTGGATTGTTGACCAGGAGATGAAAAAATGACATCACCTTCAACTCAGGGAACGTGTAATGGGTATTTTTTTTTTTTCTTCTTCTTTTTCCTGGCATTTGACAAACTTCATAGACAATTCATTTGTCCCTTTTTTTTACTGCAGTACCCCCCTCCATAAGTCACAGGTCACTGATATAAAAACCTTCTGGCCACGACAAACACATAATACAAATCACTTATTCCAAATGCCAGCACATAATAAACAAGCATTGAAGGATTTTGCACTTTTAACTCCTCCACTTTTATTTTTTTTATTACCAAATACATTTTTGCTTTGTGTAAACGTTTATATTGTGAGCAATGTCAAAAACAAATTACCTTTTGATATAACATTTTTCAAATTCTGATTGTAAATGTAAGCAGCAGCAACAACACTGGTACTTAATGTTAGAATTGAGGTGAATTCTAATTACAGTGAATGTAATACTGGTACTGTTGGTACTGGTATGTTTTGTCATTATAGCTGATAATTTGACAAACGAGCATGTTGGTTTTTGGCTGAAGTTGACATGTCTTTCTCTTTGTGATTTCAGTGGACAGAGTTCACAGACCGGACGCTGGCCAGGTGCCCACACTGCAGGAAAGTGTAAGTAGCTGTATGCAAGCCATCCATCACGTCCCTTCCTTCTCACTGTAATTTTACATTGTAGATTTACATCCTTTGGCATTTAGTGGAAGCTTTTAACTAAGTTAAGCCTACACAAGAGGGAGCAGGTAGTGGCTTCAGAGTCTGCAACACATTTTCCCAGTGGTGGAAGAAGTATTCAGGCCCTTCAGTAAAAGTACTAATACCACACTGTAAAAATACTCTGTTACAAGTAAAAGTCCTGCAATGAAAATGTTAACTTAAGTAAAAGGATGTAAGTATCATCAGGAAAATGTATTTAAAGTATTAAAAGTAAACTGTACTCCTACAGAAACATCCTCACATTTTAGAAACTAGAAACGATCCAAATAGTTGCGTTGTGCAGTATAATTTCTTCTGGACTTGTAGGCCTGTACTGTATATCGTTGGGTAGTTTAATTTATAATATAACATCAGAGTGTGTTTTGTGTGTAAAAATCTTAATTTGTAAAGTAACTAGGAACTAAAGCTGTCGGATGAATGTAGTGGATTAAAAAGTACAATATTTCTCTCTGAAATGTAGCGGAGTAGAAGTAGAAAGTGGCATGAAAAGAAAAGACTCAAGTAAAGTACAAGTACCTCAAATGTGTACTTAAGTACAGTACTTGAGTAAATGTACTTACTTACATTCCACCACTGAATATTCCTCACTGGCCTCAGAGTGTCTCATAACGTCATGAGGTTTGTGATCTGTTGGATTTAGCTCCATGTATGACTTTTTTTTTTTTTTGTACCTGAGTTTCATTATAACTTGCCACAAACCACATTCCTATATCTCTGTCTGCATACAGTATGCTTCTTAACATGGTTTATTTTTATTTTTTTTTATTTTTGGTTACACCTAGAATTATGAACAGAACCATGTAAAAGGTGAAAGTTTAACGTTTTTAGCTGTAGATTTACAAATAATCAGAACAGAGTTTAGAGACATGTTTCTGGAATCTGTCAGGCACACAGATGCTGCTGGAAGTTGAAGTTGTACTGGTGTATCACCATCATCATACTTGATGCGTTATTTCAGCCGAGCACTTACCAGCAAAGAGTTTACCTGCTTTGGCAGCAGTAATAAAAAGGTTCTACATTCCCATTGATCCTGGAGTAGTGTTTGTGATTCAAGGGAAGAAAGATGCCAAATGAAATTTTAACCCCCATCCTTATTAATTAAAAGGACTAGCTGCTGCAGTTTCAGCATCCTGGTAGTGTTGGTGCTGACTCACTGTAGCTCACTGGGACACTTGAAAAGAATTCAATTCAATTTTATTTATAGTGTCAAATCTTAACTGAAGTTATCTTAGGACACTTTTTAAATAGAGTGGGACTAGACCACACTATAATTTACAGATACCCAGAAATTCCCCACAAGAGTAAGCATTTGGTGAGACAGCAGCGAGGAAAAATGTCCCTTTTAATGGGCAGAAACCTCAGATGGTGGGTGGCCATCTGCTGCTGCCGGTTGGGAGAGAGAGAGAGACACAGAAATATGATTCATAATAATTATTGCAGTCAGTATGATGAACAGTAGCAATTAAAGTGACAATAAAGATAATAGATCTATGACTAGAACTAATAGTAGTAGCAGTGCAGGGTGTAGCAGGGCGTCAAGCAGGACCACAGCAGCAGCTGCAACCTCAATCCAGGTGCCACCACAATCCAAGGAAAACTGCGAGGCGAGAAAGCATATGGACTCCGGGGAATAAGCTCCCCGGAAACTAAGTTAGTAACTTGCATTAAAGAGACATGAATGCACACAGATGGAAAGAGAGAGGAGCTCAATGTGTCATAGGAAGTCAGCCCAGGCCAGCCCTAACTATAAGCTTTATCAAAGAGGAACAGAGACAGAGCCACCTGTGCTTTTCCTACTATGACAAGTCAAAATGCCCACTGTGAAAACAAGGTTTATTCTTCAAGCACAGGGTTATAGTCATTGTGTTGTATTTAATTTAATATCCCAATCAAATTAATTTCACCCTTCTCTCCTCTGTTGTCCCTCCAGCTCCTCCATTGGTCAGAGGTATCCCCGGAGGCGGAGCTTGTGGTGTTTTCTACTCTGCTTGCTATTCAGCATCTCCGCTGCCGGGCTGATGGTGAGTGGATGCCAGCACACATCATACTAACATCCAAGAGATGGAAAACCTCTTGTTCCTAATTAATCAAAGATTATCAATAGCTGGCGTGTAGGCGTCAACCTTTTCAGCAGGCTAGAAATGAAATCACCTTTTCTAAATCTGTCCTTTTTTTTTTTTTTTTATCACTGGGTATCGTTCAAACATTTTCAATATCTATACCAATGCCGGGACTTCAATACCAGTTCCTGAATGATGTTTTTTTATTTTTCGATATTAATTTTATAAAATCCATTTTAACAAAAAGAAATTGCAACTTTAGACATTAACATTACGGCAAAAATCCTTTATTCTTTGTCAGCTCCTACTACTCTGTGTAACGTAGAGTTTTTTCTGTATGTCTCCACGTCGTGTAATATTAGCCAGCCAATCAGCAGCTTCATTAGATCTTGGTAGAAGCATGTTGCATGCTTATTGGCTCACTAATGTTGATTAGATTTGCTCCTTAGGTATTGAAATTGGATATTGAATGACGGGGCATTTTCTGATACTCGATACTTCAGAGGCAATTTGGTCGGTGCCTAAAAAGTGTTGAATTATGTACCCAACTCTACTCTTTTTTTATTTTATAATGGAAAAACTTTACAATTGCAGATAAAACAAAGGTAGGAGGAGAAAGCAGTATGATTACAATCTCTCCTTTTGTCATTGCTTGTTTAACATGGAGGGGGTGCACCTCGCAGCTGCTCTCTAGCCACAATGTGACAGGTCTCTATTTGTCAGTGAGATCCAGCACAAACAAAACCTAGTTTCCCTGTAAGCAGTGTTCAGGTTGCAACACCCACTATAGCAGAGCAGATTCCATTAATCCTGGCTAGTTTTCTGTTTTCCCTTTTCTTATTTCACTCTCAGTTCTATGTGCATACAACCACACAAGGCTCACAATGCACTTTATATTTTCTGTTTTTAAAGTCTTTTTTTAAAAATCTCCAAATTATAGATCACAATCTTCTAGACAATCAGTAGAATATAAGACATGGATCCACAGAGACAAGTAGATAGTCGATACATTCTGCTTTATGAACAGCAGAGGGTGCAAGATGAGAATGAAACAGTGCCTCACAGTATAGACCCACTGAGCACAGGATACATACTTGCCTGTCAGCATGGAGAGCTGTAATCAATGTGCAGACAATAAATATGCCGTATTGACCACATTGCATAATGCTGGTGTAGTGGCGATAAATGGCGCACCGTGAGACCAGGCTGTGTTTAATAAAAAAAGGTTGTTTACATTTTAAATCAAGAATGGCACAAGAGCACAGGTTTTGACAGTTACATTTCTACACCGCGTCAATAAACTTTATTGGCAACAACCCATCAAAACTTTTATTTCCATTTACTGCATTTAAACAGAAATAAGGAAACGGTGTTTTTGCAGTACATGAAGGTAGTTAAGAATTGAGGGTAGTTAAGAAGATTCATCACCATAACAGCTGTAACTTAATGGAGCTGTGGTGTATCCCTGAGTCAGCCACATGAGCCAAAATTAGAGTTGGGCCGTTGTAAACATTTTCAAGCTGGTTTAATACTAAGCCAAACACCAGACTGGTATGCCAACCTTTACCACTAGGTGTTGCACTTGACTCAGCAGCCACTCCTGAGTGGATTGAGACTGAAGGTGCATCTCACTTCCCTTAAATTGCATCCCCAGCTCCGCCACTTGCTTCCCTTCCCTCAAGAAGAACGATATGAGGAAAATATGCGATAACTTTGTTGAATATAGCGATAACCATATTACTTGCGATAAATAAAGAGATATTAAAGTGTACTCAGTTCTGCTGCTTTCAGCAATTTGAATTTTAAACAAATGAAAGGAAATAATTTCCAACATTCTTTTATTGAACAAATTGAACATTGAATTGAATATAAAGCAGCACTAAAAAAAAAGTGACAGTTTCTTTTAAAGTGTTATTTCCTACTGCCTAACACAAAAAACCTATGAGTGTCTACCTCTGATCCTCAGTAAATCCTGCGCGCCGGCAGGATATTACGTAATTTTGATGTCACGATGGCGCGCGCCACCTTGGATGCGGCTAGTATACCGTACGTATTAGAGTTCCCATTTCGGAATCAAAACCTTACACATCATTTACAGGAGAAGAGGGAAAACATTAATTTAAGGCGGAGGTATACATTTCTTTTAAGCATATTTGATCTTTTTTTAGCCTGCACGAGCTGTTTTGATTACCTCATAGTTAGATAGGACTGCCAGGCGCACTCTCTTTAAATAATGATAAGGAGCATCTGCCTGACAGTGTGGCCAACCACACAGACACCTACCTACTATATCCTTACCTGGATTCCTAGTCCTTCTAGATAACTGTAATCATCTGAGCCAGGGGTGTGTATCAGGAGATCTCTGGGTGTCAGAACTGGAAAGAATATTATTTATTACAGGAATTAAATTATATTCCTGAGAGCAGTGCAATATATATGAAAAAAATGCCTCCTAAATCAAGTTTCATCATTTTATTTTGACTCTCTCTACCCATATTAGTTTTGCTCTAGTGTTGTGACTTTGAAACAGGAATTCATGTTTCAATATTCTCAGAAACTCCCTGTGGGTTCTCTCAAAGTCACTTTAACCATCTTCATTAAATAGTTTTCTTCTGAGCAGCTGCACACTCAGTACTTGATGGGAGAGCTATTTTCTCTCTTACCCCCTCGGTCACTCTGGTGTATTAAATACTTCCATGAAAATGTGTGCATTTAAAATGCTACAATTCGGTGTCACTGCATCAGTCTGGTGCAGGTGGATTAATCACAGACAATGGATGCATAATTAGTGGTTAGTGTAAGTAAATTTGTGTCTGATTTAAAAAAATAAAAATAAAAAAAAATACTGTAATGCTGTCATAATGAACCACTGCTTCGTCTTTGAACTGTAAAAAAAAATCACTGGATACTTGGCTGGAATTTTGTACAATTTGCGATCAACATAAATGGGTCACATTATAAATGCGTGGAACATTTTCAAGTGTAATTGTAGCTTTAGCTCTCTGGTGCGTGGTTGCTTGTTGCCTGATTGGACTGGAGCTGGCTCATTATAATCACCATACTCGGAATGTGCTTATAATTCCCCTTTTTTCAAAAGACTTATTGAGCAACATCTGATTTTCTACCACTTCCTCTGTTGTGTTGTCATCTTCAGGCTGGAACGTGGACGAAGGCTCAGACCTACCAGGGGATCTACGCCTCGTGGGCCGCGCTGCTGCTCCTGGTTCTCGTCACCTTGGTCCGGGCCTTCTACTGGGCCTGCATGAGGGTCAGCCAGCCCCTCCAGAACTTCACATAGAGCCCCCTCCAACCCTGCCGCTCCATCTTCCCAACCCGCCAGGCCAGAGGAGAAGATGGCTTTAAAGAAAAACACACACACTATAAAACAGAATATTTATTTAAACCCAACCCCAGAAAGAGAAAGTTCTCCTCCTCCTGTCCCCTCCCTTTTAGTCAAATGTGTTTCTAAAACTGGATGGCGGTGGCTGCGACTGCTATATATCTAACGGTAACTATGATGATGCGTGTAGCCTAATGTACTGTTTATCTGTTCTAATCTTGTGGCAAGGGTGGGGTTCGTTTTAACACTGTAACAATTCTAACAATTTTTTCTTCTTCTCTTTCCCCCCTGCACTGTTTATACATTTCGGCTTCAGTCTGTGGCACATCGGTTGCACTCTCGCAACTTCTAAGATGGGGGCTTAAAGCCAAGTCTAAGATGTGAATATTGATCTCGTTTTTGTTCAGGGGGTGGCGCTGCCTCTTCAATCCTAATTTGACGTTAGGTTTAGTATTATTTGAACATTTAACATGTTTTGAAATCGCGAAAAACAAATGATTTTGCGAAAGCGGCGATGAAGTCAGATAAAGCTAACAAATCGATGCCAGTAGAAGACGAGTGGCTGGAGGGACATCAGTTCCCTCTTTGTGAAGCAAAAGATCAAGTAGGTGTTGAAATGTGTCTGAAAAATTGAATTCAGCAGTTTCTGCTGAATTATCCCCTGGGACTGACTTTGATCCAAAGCAGCTTGAAAGCCTTAAAAGGTTGTGTGGTAGAAGGATTCAACACACACACACACACACACACACACACACACACACACACACACACACACACACACACACACACACACACACACACACGCACACACGAACGATGTGGCTGTTCTAATGAGGCTGTTATTTCCTCATCCGGCTCGCTGAGCTCGGCATGTAAACTGCGCTGGAAGCGCAGCCTTAATTGAGGGACTGCTGCTCCCAGTGCACCTTGTTTCCTCTGACACACACACACACACACACACACACACACACACACACACACACACACACACACACACACACACACACACACACACACACACACACACACACACACACACACCAGCCACATAAATGCATACCGGCCCACAACAAAAGGAGGATGCTCTTTTAGAGTTGCAACGGTTCACAAACCAGTTTGTCGAAGTCACCCCAGCCTCTCTTTTCTAAGACAGACCAGCAAACCAATTTTCTCCATATCCTTGTCCTCGTTCAGTGAAGGAAAAAGTGACACGCATGCCACTTTGCATGAAAGTTGGATATTTTGTTCTGGTCCTGTAAAGAGTGTAACCACACATGTATCTACAGCTTTCCATTCTGCCAACAGGTTTACTTTTTTAAACTTTTTTATTTTCCCGTCCTACCTTAATGCTCACTTCAATCGCATATCTCCAATTGACATATTAAAAGCCAAATGTGGCATAATCCTCCCTCCCTTTTTCAAGAGACAGGTTTACTTTTTTAAACATATCTATATGACCTTGGTTCTGCTTGGCCTTCAGAAACACACCAAAATATAAAACATGAAGAGCTATTTGCTGTTACAAAATCGATTTTTGCCTCCTTTTACCCACAAAACCCTGCAAGTATGAGCTGTTTTTTGATTAGCTTTCAGCTGTTGGTTGTATGCTTTAATGCTTGCAAACCACACTACATATTTGTCTTGGGAGAGGACTTTTAAGGGCCTCTCTGTATGTTTTGCTCTCTCAAGTTGAATCTGTGAAAACAAAAACAAAACGGTGAACCCTTAAAATACAGTACCGGTACTTCAGGCTTTAGGAAGTACATCTTTCACAACTTTAGGATGTACATCTAAATGCATCAGAGCTCAAATAACAAAGTGCAATCGGTATGAAAGCACCATGTCGCTAAACTCAGTCAGTGTATTGCAATTGGGACCATTCATGGTGAAAATATGTCCAGCTTTTGTCATTGAAGATTAAGGCTGTGTCTGAGCTTCCTTTTGGTCGGTTCCAGATGGAACATCCACCTTAAGGCCAGTGTAATATTTGTAAAAGAGGAAAGCTCTACCTACCACACAAAGCCTAATGCCAGTCAGAATAGGTCAGTAACATAAACACACACTACATTCTCACTCAGTTTAATCATGAATTCTCTGTCTGTGGTTCTCAATGTGGTAACATTCCTTCTGTTATGAATTATGTATTTTTTCTGTTTTGATTGTAAATATATTTGTTTATGTACAATGGAAGTGACTAGCGAATTACGTTGCTCCGAGCTTAACACTAAATGCTGTGATCGCTGTTGACATTTTTATTTGTTGTTTTTAAGAAGGTTACTTTTGCAACTCTTCACCTGTTACATATTTAATGATTTGATGAACTACTAACCTAATAAGCCTCTGGACATTATGTCCAAACCTTTAACCACAAACGCAACATACTCGCACCAACAAAACATGATCCAATCACATCTCTCTCTCTCTCTCTCTCTCTCTCTCTCTCTCTCTCTCTCTCTCTCTCTCTCTCTCTCTCTCTCTCTCTCTCTCTCTCTCTCTCTCTCTCACAAACAAACAAACAAACAAACAAACAAACAAACAAACACACACAGCACCTTATATAATAGTAAGAAACACTGCATACACCAAGTAGGATGAGAAGAAGCTACCACGTAGACTGAACTGAGGTCGCAAACCGTTCATGTGTACCGTTCTATACGCTGCAAAAAGTCCACAAAGAAGTCATTTATCCAGTCCTAAAATCTTATTTATTAGGGAAAAGTCTGTTATGGAGTGAGATCATTTCACTTTCTTTTAAGACTGGACCAAGGACGTGTTTTTTTCCTTTTTGAAATCAATACAATGATCTGCCACTTTCAATTATGGTCAGAGCATTACTTTTTAAGACTGTGATGGGGGGGGGGAAATAAGATTGAAAGACAGAATTAACGTGACTTGTTTAAGGAAGACCTTTTCTTTTTAGCAGTGGAGTGATCATGTTTTATCCATGACTGCAAAAGAAATCAATCATGTTAATGCCAATAATCAAGAACCTGGCTGATGCTCTTTTCAGAGTTTGTTTACACAAAAATAAAGACATAATGTACAAAACGGCTAACGTGAGTTCTTTTTATTTACCCACACAATTTATTTGATATTTTATTGAAGATAATGCCACTAATCTCAGTTTATTTGACATTGTTCCATTTTATTTATTTATTTGAAAAAAAGCTGTCCCAATTTAGGCTTAAAGTAGGGATAACCTCAAATAATGTTTAAAAACTAACTTTTATGTGCAGCGTTTTGAAGTCAACCTGCCTGCCGAAGGTCTTGATAGTCAAAATGCTACATCATAAATATTTTGGGAGCTTGCAATGTTCAGCGTGGGACACCTCTCTTTTTCTTTATTTGTATACTGCTTTTGTCCTGCACTTGTGCCATGTTATTGGATTTGCCTTTCAGCCATGTATCTGTTGCTTTAACAGTTTCATCATTTATCCATTGCTTTTAGCTAACTGTTTTAAGAGTTTATCCAATTGATTTAAGACAAACGTTTTGACCATTTAACAGTTACTTTTAGCTAACTGTTTACAGTTTATCCGTTACTTTTAGCTAACTTATGGGGTTTATCCGTTGATTTTAGCTAACTGTTTAAAGTTTATCCGTTACGTTTAGCTAACCGTTTTAACTCTTTATCCATTACTTTTAGCTCACATTAACTCTTTAAACAGTATATCCATTGATTTTAGCTAGCTGTTAACTGTTAATCCATTACTTTTAGCTAACTATTTTCCACGTATCCATTATTTTTAGCTAATTGTTTACCGTTTAGCCGTTACTTTTCGCTAACTGTTTAAACAGCTTGGCCGTTACTTTTATCTAACCGTTTTAACCATTTAACCGTTGCTTTTAGTTAACTATTTCAACTTCTCTGCTTGCTAATTAACTAGTTTTCATGCAGTCAATTGAAAAAAAGCCAGCGGTTTTAATGTTATATAACTAAAGTTATGAAGTTAGTGGCATGTAATGTGCAGTCAATCGTAGCTATAGCTTATTGTAAATATACTTAATATCAGTATACACCAATTGAATCCTATTTGTTTATTTTATTCTGAACATAAATATGTGGATATATTTTTTAATCTTCCCATTTTTTTCCCCCATTTAGTTTAGCTGCCCCGCAATAATAAACAAACAATCTGTACAGAGTATAGGTGTGGAGATAATGTTGATTTCTGATGCCCATGATTACAGCTGTCATGCCCTCTTAATTGGGATAATTCATAGTTATTAAAATGTGTGAAATCAAACCATTACATTTTTATGCTGAACCTGAAGGACTCCAGTTTTAGAACCACTAATTTAAAGCTTTGTGGTGTTCTCTAAAATTAAGCCCAATTAGTTTAGCTTTAATTACAAAGTCAAAAGAGCTTTTTCTTTTTTCTCCTATTCCCACAAAATGTTGGAAAGAAGCTCATCTTTTTTTCTCACACAACTTGGCCCCTGTCGGCCTCTTGAGTTTCATGCGGATATATTTTTTGCCTGGACACAAAGAGATGGAGGGATTAAGGACATTGAGAAACCTTTCAGAAACCACAGCTCCCCTGAGAGCAGCACGAACCAGGGAGGCTGAGAGACCAGAAAGTGGAGGGGAAAAACAAAAAAAGCCCTAGGAAGTGAGGAAGACAATTGGTCCCATAACCTTCTGGTTTTAAGTGAGAGGGCATTAGTTTTCTTTTATTCTGTAACACAGCAAACACAGTCAGCCACTTTCACATGGACACACTGCTACTCAAAGTGCCTCAGGTCCATTTTATTAAATGTTATTGACTTAATTTTTCATTCATGATATCATACTGCTTTACCTCCTTAGGGAATGTTGCTGTCTCCACTCTCCACTTTTGTTCTCTCTTCCATCTTGATAGATCTCCATGGTGAGTTACTTTAGTGACAATTCATCTAATGTGGGAGTCATAAAATGGTGTCAGGCGGGAAGGAGAAAGGAAATCGAATTTCCTGTAAATCTTCTTATGTATGCAAGTCTTACATTATATCACCACAAAATGTATGTGTGTACTGCAATATAAAATTGCCATGCTTTTTGCACATCACTTCACAGATGAGGAACATTTTGTATTGCTATTTGGCTAACCCAATCATTAGGAAAAAATGCAGTTTTTTCTTCCAACAGCATGACTCGGGCTTTTGAAAATGCAATACAACAAATCCAATGTTTGAACAGTAATGGCTTTTGCGTCATCCACATGTGACGAAGCTCTTTTTTTATGTGTTTTGTATGTGTTTCTGATGCCAAAATTCAGAGAGAACATGGTATTAAGAGAAATCACAGCCTACACTAAAGAATATGTGACAAAATATTTGGTTAAATTACAGCTGGGCAAAAATGCTGCAATCACATACATTATGGTTTTTATATATTGTTTTTCTTTATTACTTCACCCTCAATTTATTTAGTACCTACTTATCTTAGCTATTTTTTCGTTATTCCTTTTGTCATCGATGCACACATTTTCTCATACAACATGCACATAACCAACAAAGAAACAAACATGGTCTTTGCATTAACATATACAGCAATTCCCCTCAAAATCTCCATTTCCTTCCTTTATCATATAAGCACCACCATAATTTGTTGTTGTTTTTGGCTTCTTCTATGACACCTCTTGTACTTTTCACATTCTTATTTCATTTGCAAAGTAAATGGGTGTTATATATGACACGGTAGAGCAAGTTTCCATGTGTCCTTTGAGCGATTCTGAAACCTGCTTTAAACAACTGTCTGTCAAATGAATGTATTACAATGACATGTAATCACCAGTAGTGGGATGTAACATTTACTCAGGTACTGTGCTCACAAATTGTAAGCATATGCACTTTACTTGAATATTTTCATTTAATGCTTTTTTTTTTTTTTTTTTTTTTTTTTTTTTACACTTACTTTGTGTTACGTTTATGTTACTTTGGAGATTAAGATGAATTTTGTACCAAATCTAAAATCATTTTGCATCTCACAAACAGCTGAATCGAGCCTGCACACTAAAACTCTATTCACATCTTTATTAGTCCTCAATTACACCGATAATATTCTAAATGGATCATCCTCAGATTTCCAACTTTCTTTGATAATGTTTGGTCACATGATTACAGCATATGAACATATACAGTGGGGCAAAAAAAGTATTTAGTCAGCCACCAATTGTGCAAGTTCTCCCACTTAAAAAGATGAGAGGCCTGTAATTTTCATCATAGGTACACTTCAACTATGAGAGACAAAATGAGAAAAAAAAATCCAGAAAATCACATTGTAGGATTTTTAATGAATTTATTGGTAAATTCCTCGGTAAAATAAGTATTTGGTCACCTACAAACAAGCAAGATTTCTGGCTCTCACAGACCTGTAACTTCTTCTTTAAGAGGCTCCTCTGTCCTCCACTCGTTACCTGTATTAATGGCACCGGTTTGAACTTGTTATCAGTATAAAAGACACCTGTCCACAAACTCAAACAGTCACACTCCAAACTCCATTATGGCCAAGACCAAAGAGCTGTCAAAGGACACCAGAATCAAAATTGTAGACCTGCACCAGGCTGGGACGACTGAATCTGCAATAGGTAAGCAGCTTGGTGTGAAGAAATCAACTGTGGGAGCAATTATAAGAAAATGGAAGACATACAAGACCACTGATAATCTCCCTCGATCCGGGGCTCCACGCAAGATCTCACCCCGTGGGGTCAAAATGATCACAAGAATGGTGAGCAAAAATCTCAGAACCACACGGGGGGACCTAGTGAATGACCTGCAGAGAGCTGGGACCAAAGTAACAAAGGCTACCATCAGTAACACACTACGCCGCCAGGGACTCAAATCCTGCAGTGCCAGACGTGTCCCCCTGCTTAAGCCAGTACATGTCCAGGCCCGTATAGGGTTTGCTAGAGAGCATTTGGATGATTCAGAAGAGGATTGGGAGAATGTCATATGGTCAGATGAAACCAAAATAGAACTTTTTGGTAAAAATTCAACTCGTCGTGTTTGGAGGAGAAAGAATGCTGAGTTGCATCCAAAGAACACCATACCTACTGTGAAGCATGGGGTGGATACATCATGCTTTGGGGCTGTTTTTCTGCAAAGGGACCAGGATGACTGATCCGTGTAAAGGAAAGAATGAATGGGGCCATGTATCGTGAGATTTTGAGTGAAAACCTCAGCAAGGGCATTGAAGATGAAATATGGCTGGGTCTTTCAGCATGACAATGATCCCAAACACACCCACCGGGCAACGAAGGAGTGGCTTCGTAAGAAGCATTTCAAAGTCATGGAGTGGCCTAGCCAGTCTCCAGATCTCAACCCCATAGAAAATCTTTGGGGGGAGTTGAAAGTCTGTGTTGCCCAGCGACAGCCCCAAAACATCACTGCTCTAGAGGAGATCTGCATGGAGAAATGGGCCAAAATACCAGCAACAGTGTGTGAAAACCTTGTGAAGACTTACAGAAAATGTTTGACCTCTGTCATTGCCAACAAAGGGTATATAACAAAGTATTGAGATTAACTTTTGTTATTGACCAAATACTTATTTTCCACCATAATTTACCAATAAATTCATTAAAAATCCTACAATGTGATTTTCTGGATTTTTTTTCTCATTTTGCCTCTCATAGTTGAAGTGTACCTATGATGAAAATTACAGGCCTCTCTCATCTTTTTAAGTGGGAGAACTTGCACAATTGGTGGCTGACTAAATACTTTTTTGCCCCACTGTATATTGTATGCTTGTAATCGCCTAATAATCTGTAATATGCCACAATGCACCAGAAGTCAATACAAAGTCATGCTATTTCTCCAAACATCCCACTTAAGTACAATTTTGAGGTACTTGTACTTTACTTGAGAAGTTCCATTTTATGTCCACTACATTTCAGAGGCAAATATTTTATATTTTTTAAGAGGTTTATCCTGATACAATAAATGCTTAATTTATTAAATGTTGTATTTAATTGCCTTGTGTGTGTTTTTGATCTTGTGTTATTACTGTTTTCATTGCTGTTCAACCAATCCGAGTAGTGAAGTACTTCTACATGATCTCCTGCCTCTTTTTTTATTGCTTACGTATAACTGAGCTCAATTTAAATCAAAGCTGTATTAAGTTATTACACAGACACATTTTAACAATTTATGTAAGTCCACTTGAAGGAAATAATTTACAGGGACATAAATATTATAGATGCAGATCATGGGCCATTGGCATGCAGCATGTCTTCATAATATTACAATTTTTGCAGATTGCTTACACACTGAAATCAAAAGCAGTACACAATTATCTAAACCTTACACTCAAGGAGCAAAACATTGGCCCAGATGTGCACCACTATAAAACATTGTCAGCCTCACACTTTTTGCAAAACAATACACACAGTGATTTGTAAAACACTGAACACACTTGTATACATCAGACACAGAAGTATATCATGATGTCACTTCCTTGCAATTCTAAAGCACTGACTGTCAAATGACCACACCTATGAGCCAGTCTGTGAAACGCAAACACGCTTAATTGTAGACACACCAATCAGGTTTACTGTAAGCAATAGAAAAATGCAGCAGGTAAGTCTAGTATTATCTGTACTGTATTTTCAGTATTTTTCAGATCTTTATTTTTGTTGTTTTTTTTTTTAATTGTGACATGTACTGGATACAGTATTTCATGTTTGTCTGTTGTTTGCTGAGCTAACAGTGTTATGCACACTACTGTAGTAGCTGTATGAAAACTGGGACATGTTTTGTTGTGATTCTCCATGTTGACATGTCCACTGATTTGAGAAATACATTATATTTTCCTCAGTCTGCAGCATTGGTCTTGTGTAGTGTTTGGTGAGCTTATTGTATATTTGCACTTTCTCTGTGTACTTCATTTACAGTACTCTAATCACTGAGAAGTAGAATTGCTAAAAGTGTTTTATGTTAGCAACAGCAGTGTGTAACTGGTTCAAACTGAAGTAAGTCATATGGAACGTGTATGTTTCATATGGTAACAAAATATGATTTTTATAAATTAGTGTATCGTTTTTACAAGAGGGTTTCATTTTGCAAAGGGTCTGATGTCTTCTGCTGATTGGGTGTGTGGTTGTGCTAATTGTGTGTAGTGTTCTGAAAAACCGGTCCCTGTTTTTAAAAATAGCGCTTAAGCAATCGAAAAAAAACTGTAAGCATATCCCTCTCTTCTTATGGGTATAAGTAACAGCGTCTGCGCCATATAAGGCCTATGATAGCAGACAGAGCACAGTACTTCGCTAGATGTTTAGCCCTCTTTTTGGGCATCCCAAGCTGACCTATCCCTTTTACAACCAAGCTGCCAAATATGAAAACAAATACTCGGCACCTATAGCCTAGCTCTGAGATGGTGTTTAGTAGGGGTAGGGGAAAAATCAATACAGCATAGTATCGCGATATTTTCCGTGGCAATACTGTACTGATACACAGACGCCTAGTATCAATGTTTTAATATATATGTGTTGGTCAGTTAGTCTGCTTGACAATCCCATTTTGCAGCAATAAAATGGAAGTGAGATGAACAAACAGAGTAATGTATCTTTTAAAATGAAACAGATGTTGACTAAGTTTTGTTTTGGGGACATCGTTTGAAATTGGGAAAAATTTGAAGTTGGAGAAAAGGTAATAAATTGCAATATATCGCAGAATATTGCAATATGTTTAAAATTGCAATAATCTCGTATCGTGACATAAGCATCATGATGATATCATATCGTGAGGCCTCTGGTTATTCCCACCCCTAGTGTTTAGGAGTGGTTGGTATTTACTGTAATGATCTTGGTCAAAAAAGCTTCCTCCATGCTAGAATCAAAGGTGCATGCAACCTCCCAAACGAACACCTCACTGGACTTGTCATTGATCACAACAACTGTGATCTAGTGTATTAGCAAGCATGTGTGAGAAGGTATCAGTGTTATTATTGCAATGCTGAAACATTGATGGTTTTACACAAGAATTTTTGTATATTCTTACTGAGGGTGATAAGTGGTTTGATACACGTGCCCGCGCACACACGCAGACACACACATCCTGAATGTCTCACACACACTCGCAGAGGTCCTGTTGCACAGCATCAGTGACTATTGCAGCAGTAAAAAAAGAAAGAAAAAAGGCAGCGCCTTGCTAAATCCTTGATCCCTCTTACTTCTAACAGGATTTGACCCTTAAGTCTCAGAGCATGACCCTCATCTGCTGCAACACCATCATCCTGTTTAACATACACTCACTCACTCACACACACACACACACACACATTTACACATGCACTCACTGTACAGTATGATGTAACACAGCTTAATTTTACGCATAACACACGACCTGATGGATCCAGTTAAATGTAAATTGCAAACAACTGCTCCTGGCGTCGCAAAGAAAGAGGAGAGGAATGAGGGATGACAAGGGATGGGATGAAGGATGGGGGCGGGGAGGGGGTTAACTTGCTGCTAGAGGATGATACGATTGAGTGAGTGAGAAAGAGATGGAGATGAAGGGAATAGAGAAAGAAAGGATGAGGGGATGCAGGGAGATGAAGGAGAGGAGAGATTGAGCAGTCAACTAAGCACCAGATTAAACTCTGGGGTCGTCAGCTGTAAAACAAACAATCCTTTTAGTGGGGATCAAATCCAGACCCCCCCCCCCCTCCTCCCCCACCCCCCATCTCCTTCTCATCCTCTATCCACACGTAGACACACACATACACACACACACACACACACACAGTTTGTCACAGGGGAGATAATACCGCTCTCTAAAGGAGAGGGAAAAAAAAGAGGATGACAATCTCGGTGGAAAGCCAAATCCCGTCTACCTAAATTGCCCCTCAAGGAATGTGAAGTTTGATTATGCCCAGACAGAAGTCCTTCATTATATTTGTTTGTTTTTTTCCCCATCCAAAGCTTCTGTTGGTTGATAGACTGGGCTAATATCTGCCACAGAAACAGTAAATAAGGCAGAGGAGACAATTTTCTTCTTCCAACTCTGTTTGTATTACATCTTTAACAGTAATAGTCCCCTGACAACTTTCAATATGCTCGCCTCGATATGTGTGTGTGTGTGTGTGTGTGTGTGTGTGTGTGTGTGTGTGTGTGTGTGTGTGTGTTCTTGTTTAACTACAGTCATGGGGTCCAAAAACCGGGAATACAGTATACTTGTGTGGTCCGGACAGCTTTGTGGGGCCAAAATGCTGGACCCCAAAAGGTTAAAGGGCTGTTTGAGGGTTAAGACTTGGTTTTAGGATTAGGGTTAGAATTAGGTTATGGTTAGGGTGAGGGTAAGGGTTAAGGTTAGGCATTTAGTTGTGATGTTAAGGTTAGGGTAAGGGGCTAGGGAATGCATTATGTCAATGACGGGTCCCCACAAAGATAGTGAGACGCACTAGTGTGTGTGTGTGTGTGTGTGTGTGTGTGTGTGTGTGTGTACTTCTATCTCTGAGAGGACCAATATGCGTTTTGGTAGTAGAGATTGGGAACGTTTTTTGTACATTTTTTTTGGTCCTCACTGCTTCAAATGGCTGTTTGTTGATGCATGTGTAAGCAGACATATCAATCTCCACACAAATGTGAAACTATTTCTTACAGAAGTAGGTTTTCAGGACTTGGTATCAGGGGTGATTCTAGGATCAAACCTTTAGGGGGGCTCAGCCACTAATGAGAATGTGACACGGATACAGTGCCTTGCAAAAGTGTTAACGCCCCCCCCACTCCCTGCTAAATCAGTAATTTCATTAGCCGATAATCTCTGAGCTAGCTACTGAACAACAACGTCAGCTAACATTTTTTGACACTATTAACACTATAATAGAACTAAACCAGACACTTTATAAGTCATAGTAATAACGACCATTTGACACAATGTTCTAACATTCAGCAATTTTAGTTGCTTACGTTTCAATTTGGGTTCTAATCTGCATTCTAATCTGCGCCATGATGACCAACTTCTTCTTTGGGGACTACCAACGTTAAACTTCACAACCGCACTCCTGCTCTCCCTCTGACAGATCAAATAGAGACTTAGCCAAAGGCGAGAGTCTGGCACAACCACCTCTGATTGGCCAAAACTATGTTTCTGTTAACCCTTTCCTTGACGGGGTTACAGGTGCATAGCATTGGCGACAGCGACACAGGATATTAAACCTGTTTCAAGCCCTTTGAACAG
Organism: Zingel zingel; assembly: GCA_023566125.1. Taxonomy (NCBI): domain Eukaryota; kingdom Metazoa; phylum Chordata; class Actinopteri; order Perciformes; family Percidae; genus Zingel; species Zingel zingel. The sequence continues at coordinate 34,482,309 of CM042324.1, forward strand.
GTAGTTGTTTGTCCTCTGTCACCAACAGACAAGTTCGCAAACTCTCACTTGAAACACCAAAGTTGATACAAAAATAATAATTTTATGTTATAATGTTTAGGGGGGCTGAGATGAAAAAGGGTCTAAAATTGCCCATGCTTGGTATTATGGTTAAGGTTAAAATTAGGCTTCTGTTAAGGTAAGGGTTGTAGTTGTAATGGTTAAAGGACAATACCAGTGTTATCATGCATGGATTTCATAACTCTAGCAGGTTAGGGTTAGAAAGGAAACATGGTTTGCATAATAAACAGTGATATATGGTACTGTTAATACTTATAAATGGGCTAAAACATGCAAAAGGAATGCTACAGTCTACTAAGATTAAAGTAAGAGGAATGCACAATATCAATTAGGGTCCTCACAATATACGTCCAAATCTTTGTGTCTGTGTGTGTGTGTGTGTGTGTGTGTGTGTGTGTGTGTGTGTGCACGTGCTTGTGTGTGTGTGTTTGGTTTCAGGCTTTCTGCATGTGACCCAAGGTCCCCTGGCTGCTAAAAGCACAACATTCAACTCAATTAGTGGCATGCATAATTGATAGCTGTCTGGGAGAGTATTTGTATTTACACTGGAATTAAAAGCCTCCAGTGTCAGCTATCGCATCTGATGGGCGATAAGTGTGTGTTTGTGTGTGTGTGTGTGTGTGTGTGTGTGTGTGTATATGTGTTCTAGGGGAGGAATGTATAGGGATGCATGTATATCATGAGCCTAAATGGATTGCTGCTGGGCGCTTCCCTGTCTGTCTCCTTCTCAGCTGCAGTGAAAACTAAATCACAGCTAATCCACCTACACACATAGCAGCAGGACTTTGTTGAGGTTAAGTCGTCCAGAATGATCTTGTAGCCTACTTCTTAAGAAAATTACTTTGTAAAACATACTCCATTTATGTATTAATTGTTTCCGATTAGGGCTGGGTATTCATTTGAAATGTCTGATACTAGCGTGGATCTTGGATATTTTGGCACCAAAACAAAACTTAACTAAGATAGCCTATGTGAACTACATGTATGATATGATTTGTTCTACAAAATCCTTTAACAAAAGAAGTACTCAAATCTTAAAGGTATAGTTTGTCATTTTGGGAAATACCTTTATTTGCTTTCTTGCCAAGAGTTAGATGAGTAAGATGTATGGTAAATATTAGCATAATTTGCTTATTAGCATCAAGAAACAGCCGGTCTAGCTCTGTGCGGTCGTCACCATGAGGTTGCCAGGCAAACATCTGAGAATCCAGAGATCTAACCTGGCACATAACCCCTCTAAAACTACTACTTGTCATTTTTACACTTTGGTTTTGTATTGATTTGACAAATGAGATATATCATGTTAATTAATACACTTTAGAGGTGTTGCCAGAGCCAGGCTAGCTGTTTCCCCCTGTTTCCAGTCTTTGTGCTAAGCTAGGCTGCTAGTGGTGTACAAGTTTTACATGTGCTTATGTACTGTACAGACATGAGAGTGGTAGCAATCTAACTCTCTGCAAGAAGGTTAATAAGCCTATCGCCGTACGATAACTATAACCCGAATAGAATGGTCTGAGCCCTGAGGTATTTTTGACAACTGGTTTTATTTTCTAAAAAACACTATTTTTTCAGGACAAACTGGGCTATTACAATATTTGTGCTGCAGTGATCACTTGGATGTAAAAAAAAAAAAATCTATGGGACCATAAAGACAAATTAATTTAAAAAAATAAACGGAAATTGAATCTCAGATATGTATTGATATCACACAGACAGCAATGCAACTCAAACATTTCTGCTGTCTAAAAGAGTTCTCCTATGTCTTGGGAGTCAGACAGTGAAAGAATAAACATTATAACTTATACAGTGGACAAAATATTTACATGTCTTAAAAAAAAAAAGTCCAGACACTTTTGCCCTCATGACATTCACGTATGCCAATACTCAAAATGGTAATGCCATATTTATTGATATAACACACATAGCAATGCTACATCAGCATTTGTGATGTCTAAACCAGTTCTCCTGTGTTGATTAATGGCTTTAATGATAGATACAACTGAAGCAATTAGTGCCTTCATGGATTCATTGATTGAAGGAAAATTAAACAACTATTTTGATCATCAATTAATAATTGGGCATTGTCAAAACATTCTCTGTTATTAATGCCTCAAATGTGACAATTTGTAAAATATAGTTTTGGATTGCTCTGGGAGATTAAAATGGGTATTCTTCACTATTTACAGACATAAAATCATCAATAATGGGAGAAATCATTAGTTGCAGCCATATATATATATATATATATATATATGAAAAGGGTTGTTGATCACATTTCTGTTGCTCAACTAACTGATTGGACCAACAGATTGATTCATCACAACTTTTAAGAAAACAATTATTGGGAGGATTTGTTTGGCTTTTCTTTCAAGAGTTGAGATTTTCTTTTGTGTGCAGTATTTTTCTCAAAAGGCATCACAAATAGTCAGCATAAGAACTGTTATTTTGTTATATGGGGGAGAAAGGGGGGGATGTAGGAGACGGGGGCGGGGGGTGGAAATGTGTGTGGTTGGGGGGTGAGATGGGATACAGGGTTTAAGATTCAGTCCATCCATCCAGCCTTCAGTCCTCCCAGACTCGGAGTGGGCCGGCAGACACACTGATCATTGTCATTTTACGGAGCTTTTTCCAACCCCTGCTCCAAACCAAGGTAACAGGACCAATTGAACTATAACACAGGAGTCTTTAATTAGCTCGCTCTTTGTAAACGAGAGGATTTTAAGGGAGAATTCTTGTAAGTGATTATTTGAATTAGATCTAGAATTTGTGTCCTTTAAAAAAAAGAATCCCCTCTCTGTCAACCTTCTGTGCTTGACTGACATGCTGATTGTTACTCGTTGTTTTTAAATGTAGCATTCAGAGTAATTCTGGCTATCATTAGATTGATGGGGGGGGGAGGGGGATTTAGATTTTGCATGTTCAGGCATTTAGCTGGCGCTGGTATCCAGTAGAACAAGCTTCAATGTGTAGTTAACCAACTAAATGTCCAATCAAATACAAAGGAAGGAATACAAATCAGTCTGAGCCAAAGTTTTCATAGAATTGCAAAAGAAACACTCAATTTAACTCTTATTTGTTTGCAAGCCTGTTTCAGTGTCATTGTATTTTTATTGTTGTGTCATGTTTTAATTAGTTTTTCGTTTAGGCCTTTTGAAAGCAGAATCTGATTTTGTCTAAATGGCGCCCTAAAAAAAGTAGAATGTCTTTGGCTCAGCTGATAATGTCCCTGTGACCCTGCGATGATCATGTGTGAGTGGATTGCTGCATGGGAAAAGGAAATAAAATAAACGCTAAGGGGAGACATCGTTTTTTGTTGTTGCTCCAAGATAGGAGGATATTACAGCTGGTGGAAGGGGACTTATAGGAGAGGAGACATCATTCAGTGGGGGAAAAGGGTTATGTGAAGTACTTCTCGGAGAGATTAGTTTTCAGCCTTCCAGGGAAGATGGTGGCTGCCTCGGCTGCTCCAAATCGCCAGGGAAGGTCATTGTGTCTGCGGGTGCACCATGTGTGTGTTTATGGGATGAAATTATAGGAAAGAAATATAGAAAACACTAAACAGTATCTGCAGGGAAGTGATGCTTTGACAAATTTACTGTTACTGCAAATGAGTCTGATTAGTAAAGTAGTAGATGTGATTTCAAGCACATTATGAGGCGAGATATATAAACCTTATATTTATTCACAACGATGTTGATATCGATGTAATGTACAGTTTGGAGATCAGGAGACTTTGTTCTTTAGGCTTATATCTGTCATTACAATGAACGTGTGTGACAATGATTTCATTTTTTATAAGTGATATTAAGTGCAGAAGTCGCTGCAATCAGTCACATCCTGTGCCTTGTTGTGATGGCTAATTTAACAGTGAATGACAGCTAATTAATATTTCTTTTAAGTGGTTCTCTTTTTTTCTCGCCTCTCTCGCTTCTGACAACCACTGTGATGAAGATTTTTTTTTTTACAGAGTTTTTGTGTTTGTATTGTGTGCTGTGTTCTCAGATGCAGTACAGCTGTAGCTCTTCAGCAGGACACCTTTCATCGCCTTACTGGAGTAGAAGTAAGTGTGTGTGTGTGTGTGTGTGTGTGTGTGTGTGTGTGTGTGTGTGTGAGTGTGTGTGTGTGTGTGTGTGTGTGTGTGTGTTGAATGTGTGCAAAGATATATGTCTGTGTAAACTCTGATCAGCAGCAGTGTTGTTGTGAAAAATCATTACAGAAAATTCCTTCATATTAACACAGTATATTAGCCCTTATTTCTACGGAATTTTCTAACAGTGTAGTGTGCTGTGTGTGTGTGTGTGTGTGTGTGTGTGTGTGTGTGTGTGTGTGTGTGTGTGTGTGCGTGCGTCCGTGTGTTGAGTGTGTACAAAGATATGATATGTCTGTGTAAACCCTGATCTGCAGCAGTGTTTTTTTATTGTGTGTGTGTGTGTGTGTGTGTGTTCATGTACCTTCATTCACAGCTATTTACATGTGTGTGGGTTTGTGTGAGATGTCATTTGTGTGGGATATCTTTCATATTTATGTAAGAGTTATTATATATTCATTCTGTGTATTCGCCTGTAGCAGGGGCATGATAAAAATAGATACAATCATAATAAGCAAAGCAACAGTCATCATGTCATCACTGACAAATGATGCCACCCCCCTCTTGACCAATCAGCAACCAATATTGTAAGGTGGCCTGTTTCAGTTTTAGTGCCCCACTTTTCTCTACTTTGATTTATGATATAAGTTAATATGGCAGGTATGGCGTCCACTACAGAGGGCCAGAGTGGACATTACTGTTGCGTTAATGTGTATGTTGCATTTCACTGCTGTACACGTTTAAGGTTGTTCTCATATTCTGAGCCGCATTAAATAGAAAGATTACGTTAGGCATACTAAACTTTTTCAGGCTCCCTCCAAATGGATACTTTGTTATTTTATAATATTCACGTTAGGAAATGCATCTTTTAGGCCTAGCTCTCGGAATGTCTGATACATGTCCATGGCTGTCTACATCTTGCAGCAATAACAGAAAACCGAGCCAGTAGGCTATATTAACTAATCCTACATCTACAGACTGTTTGTTGATAGCTGAAGTTATCTAAATTAGCATAGTTGTAATTCTATAGCCTCATTTCAGTTCAAAATATAGGCCAACGTGACATTACCAGATAAATCCAGTCTTGTGCGGTCTGACAAGCAGAGCCCCATTTTTAATGTCCTGATAACAGTTTTAAGTTGTAGGGATCTCACAAACAGAAGAAGAATTTGCGCTGCGCAAATCTCACGTAGGGAAAAGTTCAAGACAATTCAATTCTTGCATATGGCGGGCGTGTACGCGTGATGTTCAGGGATGCCACAGTTTCACGGGATTGTGCCCGCTTGTCGCGTCGCTGGTCATGGTGTGTGTCCATATACGCGTTGTTTTTACAGATGGGTGTTTTCACAGATGGGATCACCCCAGCCGTTCCCAGCATTGCACGCTCGTCGGCTTGCCACCAGTTTCTCTTCAATGACCACTGATAAGCAAAGAAGGCAGTCTCCACCCTCCTACAACCGCAATGGCTGCAGCTGATTGGACGATCACATCATGTGGGCTGGCTGCTTCCGGCTCGTTCAAAATACAACCTCGTATTTAATGAAAATAGTTCACCGAAACGTGTTTCTGAAAACATTTTAAGCGAGAAATAGGCCATGCAGTTGCTGAATCTGTCTTCATTTCAAGTTGACAAAAGCTGATGAAAAAAGATTTTCATCAGCTTTTGAGAGGCGGCGAGCCGAGGCGGCGAGCCGAGCCGGCGCTCCTCATTTGCATAAAGTTGGCTGGATTCAACTTTATGCAAATGAGAAGCGGGCGACTCGACACCCCGCTACTCCAAAGTCCCTGCAATACTACCAGAATGCATTGCACAGCTGCTCCCATAGACATGAATGGGAAGCAATGAATGGAAAGCAACTGCATGACTTATATACTATATCTTTACATACATATTTCTTTACTGCTATATTATTGTGCTGAATGTCGAGTACAGCCCATTTAAGTACTGTACTTAAATGTACTTAATTACATTCCACCACTGATGCTAGCTAAGCGAAGAGCTAATCACTATTGTAAAGCATCAAGTCTTGACACACTGAATTTCCAAAAATTATTTATTAACTTAAGACAGGAAATAAGATTATAAGTTTGTTTGAAGAAACAGGATGTGAGGTGCATACACTCCATAAAGGCAAACAAAAAAAAAGTCTAAATGAAGAATTTACAGATATCTGTTTTGCTGCAGAAACGTAGACCTTTGTAACAAATAATCGTGTTGTAAACTCAACATAATCAGCTTGAAATTGTTTTCTCGTAATGAAGGAGTGATTGGTTTGTGCTCACATGAAAACAAAAGCGTCATGATCACAAACAAAAAGATAATGGAAGAAATAATTACACATTCTCTGTGTCCTCGCTTGCACTAGATAAAGTTTTGCATAATTATTCCTTCTTGAGTGGTGAAATGCTTCATTTCCCCATGTTTGATCAACATCCAAGTAATATGTAATTTGTGACACATTGTTGAACATAAAAAAGGACAAACAAAGACTTTATGTGGAATAAGAATGAAGGAATCTCTGCACATTAGCATCTGAGGCCGGATCTGGAATGATGAGACCTGGAGTACATAGTTATATTCGGAGCTTTTTACTTACTAACTAACTCAACTACTGCCTTTTTGAAAATGCCAAAACACTGACGTGCCATGATGGCAAGGGCCTAACTTTGGGTTCAGCATTAGGGCGGGACATGTCTGCATGTATTAACCCCTCCATCCCCCTGTAAATTATGCCTATTTATGGTGGCGTAGGGGCTCCAGGGTTTCTCAAGTTCCCGGTTTGAGTCTGACCTTTGTCAAGTGGCATAACACACGCCCCAAAGTACTCTTAACGGAAAGGTTCAGTGTTTTTGGAAATATGCTTCCTCACTTTGTTATCAAGTAGAGCAGTCAAGTAGCTACAGTAAACGAGATGATTGATACCACTCTGTGGTAAATATGAGTCTACAGCCAGCAGTGGGTTAGCTAAGCTTAGCATAAAGACTGGAAATGAGGAAACAGCTAGCCTGGCTCTGCCCAAATGTAACAAAATCTGCCTAGCAGCACCTCTAAAGCTCACTAATTAACGTGTTTTATCACGTTAGAGTAGTATCAACCTTCTCATCAGACGAATAAGCGTATTTCCCAAAATGTTGAACTAAATCTTTAAAAAACAAATGCTACAAAACAGTGATGCGTAACCACCCCAAGCTTCATCCAAATCTGATATGTGGTTTTCCAAGACAAACTACACAACTGACAAACAAATGAATAAGCAAACGTACTGGCAGGGACTCATCAGTACAGCAGCGCTTCAACTTGAAGCGATAAGTAGCATTTCACTGACTTCCCAGCAGAGATGTTGACTTGAAATTTTGGTGACTTGCACTCGAGTCTACTCGAGTCACCGTTTTGATAACAAAAAATAAATGACTTGAGACTCGTCTTGGACTTGTAAATGAATGAATGAAAGTGGCTTGACACTTGACTTGAGGCATGGTGACTCAGATGACTTGCATGTATTCATAAGTTTGAATGTTAGCTGAACTGAACGGTTGAATGCAATACCTGCTCATCACTAATTTCAGCCAGACTACAACCTCAAACTTTGTTCGTCATTTGTAAACTCATTCTGATCGGTAAGTGTCTGCCACGAGGTCTGATGTTAGCCTAGGGTGACCAGATTTCCCAGAACTAAAACCGGGACCCTTTGCGCGTGACTGTAGTGCTCGTGCACGCACACGCTTTTTAACGTGAACATGTGCCAGCCCAGGTCAGACATAGACACAGACAGATTAGAAACAATTTTGCCAACAGCACACGTAGGCCTACTGCTCACAACATAATGGGGTATCTCAGTTAATATTCATGAAAAGTCTTGGTATGTAGCCTACATATCTAAGAAATAATATTAAAAGACATTGAGTGAGATTTGTGTGGAACCAACTTTATTTTTCAGAAATAAAGCATTCTTTTGGAAAATACACCCACTGAACTTGTGAAACACTTTGTGAAAAGATATTTTTCATTGCATGGCACTAAACGAATTATTTGGAACTGCTGCCACAGGCTTGACCTAAAGTTATGGTAACACTTTACGGTAAGAGTACATGAATTATGAATTCATGCATGAATTAATTCATGATTTGTGCATTACTTCATTCCTTTATATTTTATGAATCATCAGGAATTGACATGAGTTCATAGCCTCTCATTCATGACCTCATGCATGAACAACACTAAAGCATTAGGTAAGGTGGGTACAACATTACGCACAAGTTGTGTTCAAAAATCAGAATTTACGTACGTCGCCAAATTCATTTCCTTGTTTCTGATATGAAGATGAGACGTGTGTGACTCGAACATCTCACATTTACCAACAAAACGTACAGCGAAAGACCGTGCAAAACATTTCAGACCGTCCTGCCAACATGTATACATTTTAACATCAATGTACGCTGTAATGTTTTTTCACTCTAAAGTCGCTGAAGCTGCTGCTCAGTTCCCCCCGCGACTGACGAGCGCACACACAAACACACACGGTGGATGCAGGAAAAACCGGAGATGAGACGACACAATGACCTAAATTGAGGACAGCTCCCGCAAAATCAGGCATTTTGGGCCGCAACAATCTCAAAAAAAGGCTGCGAAATCCTGGAGGGACTGGTTAAAACGAGACAGATAAGAAGAGGCATTGCAACAATGTTTACAAATATACATTGTAACGCTGGCTGCTGGACGCTTTATTAGTCTTTCTACATGGGTTTAGTTAATGATCGGGCTATAATAAGACCACGTCGGCTATGTAATCGCTGACAACCGGGACAATTTCATAATGGTTGGTGTAAACTGGGACATTTTAGCGTTCCGACAGGCTTTTGTCGGGACTCAGGACACGCAACCCAAAATTGGGACTGTCCCGGTCAAATCGGGACTGTTCCGGTCAAATCGGGACTGTTCCGGTCAAATCGGGATGTCTGGTCACCCTACGTTAGCCTGATACAATCTGTTCACTCACAACTGACGTTAGCTTGCTAACTAATGTTAGCCTGATATGCAAATATCAGAACTGAATTAGCTGGTTCACATGTTAGCGAGATGCTTTATCTTGGGTGTAAAAATAAGTGATTTGATTTGGGACTTGCCTTAACTAAGGACTCGACTAGACTTGACTTGACATAACCTGGGCCTTGACTTGACTTGCTCCAAAAAGAACTCAAGACTTGCTTGAGACTTGGACCAAATGACTTGAGACTTACTTGGTACTTGAGCAAAGATGACTTGGTCACAACACTGCTTCCCGTCATTTACAAGACTACATGGTGTCTCTACAGCAATGCTCTTCCCTGACTGGGCCTACAAACCAGCCTGGTCTCCGGGCTCCAGGCAGGTCCAGCTGTGGCACTTCCTGCTGGAGCTGCTGGGGCGGGGCGAGGGCGGGGCCATCGGCTGGGGAGGGGAGTGGGGTGAGTTCGTCATCCGGGACCCCGAGAGGCTGGCCAGGCTGTGGGGGGAGAGGAAGGGCAAACCACACATGAACTACGACAAGCTCAGCCGGGCGCTCAGGTGATAGACATACGTGTCATCATAGTGACACGTATACAACACACACACACACACACACACACACACACAAACACATGCATACACACGCACGTGCACGCACGCATGCACGCACACACATACACAAACACACACACACACACGCACACATGCACGCACACACGCAAACACACACACACACACACACACACACACACACACACACACACACACTTCTCCCTCAGGCCGATGCTGTAAATAAAATGTTCTCCTCGCCAAATTTAAATTTCAAATGCCCGCAGATACATATATGTCATACATGTCATTTGGGCATCCCATAGACATACTGTCCAGTCCAGTAGACCCAGTCAGAGTGTAGTCTGACACAGAAAACATTTGACTTCCAGATACTACTACAACAAACGCATCCTGCACAAGACCAAAGGGAAAAGATTCACCTACAAGTTCAACTTCAGCAAACTCATCCTGGTCAACTATCCAGGATACCCACCACCTCCACCACCACCACCACCACCCCCGAGCCATCAGGTCATCACCACATCTACACATCTCACATCACAAAGGACTTCACTGAAAACTGATTATATTAGGTTTCATATCAAATGATTAAAAGAGCAACTCGTTTGTCTCTAGGAGATACCTGTCGTTTTTATTTCTCATCACATAAGCTGCAATTTGATCAGTTCCTCAAAACATGGGTCAAGTCCTTTAAGAAGAGTTTTATTCCAAAAACTCTATAAATACAATAAAAATGGGCCAACTTTAATAGAAACAATTATTTCAACTTTATCATTTAATATAAAACTGGCTGACTTGAATAGAAATCATTACAGAAACTTTATCATTTAATATAAAATCGAGTGACTGATGCTCCAATGTAGAGGGGAGTCATGTTAAAGTAATATCATGTTCACAGGCAAACCAAGGGCTTAGGTTGCCTTCTATCCTTTAGAAAGCACCATCATTCATAATTAAAATAGAAAAGTGCTGTATAAGTGCAGTCTATTTAAAAATCTACCATTAGTTTTTGTAAATTGAAATCCCAGTTTGGAATAAAACTCTTTATATCATGTATTATAACTTTTTTATTGTATGTCAATTTTAAATGATGCCACTAGTTTACAAAATATCAGGAACATCTCTGAAGCGTTTGTTTCCAATTCAGTTTTCAATACAAGGGGCTTTAACAGACAAAACACAATACAGTTTTTTTACAATCACTTTGCTATTAATTACAGAACCTTGACGTCATTTTTCAAAACTCTAGACACAAAACTCAAAACGATCATCACTTGTAACACAGGCTGTCCAATGTTCAAAACATTGCATTGTGCATTCATATCTTTAAATAAATCTTACACTTGCACAATCATTGGTTCAAAAAACTAATTTATTGTGAAATACCATTGAAACGTTACTTGAGATCACCCACACACAAGCTACCCATAGTTTCACTGGGTCATCATTCGTACAATCATTAAATATTGTAGTACAAAATAGGTGATACATGTGTCATTATGGTACTAGATGTAAAGACTTCCCTGTAAAAGTACTGCAGTAGTAGAGCAAATACTACAGACAAACCTGAAATGTATTGATGAAAAACAATACAGTACGATCACAACATAGGTTTATTTGAATCAAAGCAAAATAATTAGTTACAAAATAGAAAAAGAAAAGACAGTACTGTAAAACATCAAATGCAGTGTTCCTCAACTTGCTTGTACTGTAAAAAGCAAAACAAAGAAGTGATTTCCGTACTTCTACATATTCATCAACTCCGTCTTGTGGATTTGGCCGCAGGTTCTCATCTACATTGCAATTAGCCAAACTTCTTGGAAAAAACCTTTGGGGGTGGCGAACAATGTACAATGGTACGAGTATATATATATATATATATATATATATATATATATATATATATATATATTGTGGCACGCCCATGGGTGTGGGAGTCCACGTCACTAGTCCAATAAGACAAGCTGGCACCAGGAGTACAGTTGAAAATAGTTGGAAAGTTTATTAAGGATAAGTTACAGCGTAGGAGGGGAATTTCCACAGTACTTCACCATCCACTGCTTCACTGTCCACAATCCATTCTCGTCATCTTCTATCCACAAGTAATGCACAAACGGGTCCTCATCCAGAACAGTTCGATACACGGGGGGTACTCAGCCAGTCCAGGTCACGCCACTTAGTCACACAGTTTTGTTCAGTATTTTTCACCACTCTGTCTCACTCCGTCTCCTCTCCTCTCTCTGGTTCTCTTTTCCTTCTTTTGTTCAAAAACCTCCTTCCCTTTTTCCCTCCAAAACCTAATCACCTAATTGATCTCAGCTTCCCCTTGTTGGAAGAGGAAGTCCATATAAGGCTCGGGGGTGGAGCCAACGGGCCGCAAGATACCTTCCTTCAATAACCACTCCCCTCACCTCTCCCTGCAATCTACCACAATATATATATATATATATATATATATATATATATATATATATATATATATATATATATATATATATACTGTATATATATATATATATGACGTATATATCTCAATCATCAGTAATGTGTTGGCAGAATTGGACAAGCAATTCCAAGGGCCTGCATGCATACAGTGCAGTACTGTCAATACTGTATATAGTCTCAAAGGTGGTACATGGGACCATAGAAACAGTGTCTGATAAACAGTAGTACATTACAGTAAAGAACAATGATGAAATATTACATCCATAGATAATGTAGTCTAATTGGTTCATGCTCCACACTAATGGGTGACAATGAATCTCGTTATCTTTAAACTTTCATGATCTAAACATGGAATATTGTTTGTCTGTTTCCATACAACTATGTAATGCAACAGTTACTTATCATTTTGAGTAGTTGTATCGATTAATAGTTAGATCATTGTAATGAAATGAATAGACAATCATCTGAAATGTAAATGAATGAAGTGAATTGAAATAGTAGTACTTGAACAGGTGATCTTTGTTAAATGAACAAATGATCTTTGGTTTATGTGTATTGTATCCAAGCAATTGAAAAAAGTGTTAGAATTTTGAAAAATGTGTATTTTGATCATTGGTTGTGAGTTTTGTGTCTAGAGTTTTGAAAAATGACATCAAGGTTCTGAAATTAGTGCCAAAGTGATTGTAAAAAAAACTGTAAACAGTTATATGTACATTAACACAATATTAGGATGGGTTTATATTATTTCATGAATTTATTTGTATGGCAAATATAAAAACAAGTTATTAAGCAATATGAAACTAAAAGTATTCTAATAAAAATGTAAAGACAGTCAAATTTACCATTAGATATGTAGTGATACTGTCCGCTCTGCTGTGTCTTCTTAATGTTTTGTGCACACAGTCGGACTGTATTGTATTAAAAGATCCATGTTCTCATTTCAACCATCCTTCCATCTCATCCTCCATGCGTCCACCCTCCAGCTGGTGCCGAGCGGCCCTCTTACCTTTCCTCTCCTCCCCACCGAGACCGCTCTGCCCCTGTGTGGAGGAGCAGGTTCGCTGATGGACAGAGGTAAGAACACACCCGTCAGTGATTCCCCTGCAAAGCAGCAGGGTTCAGGCATGCCTCACAGCCTCTCACAGTGAGCTTGTTATGATTGCAAAGGCATTCATTCAGATTTATTATCCCTGTGTTGATTCTGAGAGTGAATGCGAACACCAAAGGGAGATTTGTTTTGCCCAAAAAAACAATTGGATCTAAGAATGAAATGAAAAAATATTTTTCTTATAGTCTACAAATGCCATATACATTAAATACCAAAACAAACAAAATGTTGGTCCTGTCTGTGGCTCTCAGCCCCAAGCCCATTGGTTCCTACCATAGACTGTATAAAACAAGACATAAACTTTAAAAATGGGCCATACGGTTCATGGTTCAGCTTTCTAGTCCTTATACAATACAAGATTGCACAATGAGATGCAGTTGTAGCCCCTTCGATGCTGCACACCAAGAAAAGGTATAAACAAATAATTAAATATGTAAATTAGAATAGAATAAAACAATAAAATACAACAATATTAGCACTAAAGGAATAAAAAGTAAAACTGCATTATATTTACAAGGAAGATGAATAAATATGGAATTTGATACGACTACTACAACAACTACTAATATTACTACTAATTATAATTTAACATTTTATTAATAATAAAGTGCATTTACATTATAAAAACCAGTGATTATACAGTGCTTTACAAAGAAAAGGAACAGATAAAATGCAAATACAAAGTGACACATTGTGAGAAAAGTATATCCATACATTTTCTCATCTATCCATACAAACATACATGTTACTACATACATATAGAAACCTGTAAACACCCATTAATGCAAAAAAATATTTTTCTAAATGGCGTTATAATTTCCTGTAACAGCTGAGCTCTGTAGTTTTTTAGTAAAGGCTACTCAAACAGGAATACATTGTGTATTAGTTAGGGACTAGTTTCAGCTGCGGCTTGATACACATTTGGTGTTCTTCACAGCAGGAGGATATATTTACTTTCCTGGTAATGGAGGGATGTGTGGCTCATTGATGTGTTTTTAATAATTTTTGGACAACGGTGGAGCTCCATGGCACAGAGGAAGAAGATCCACCAACAAAACTTTTTAGGAGCAATCCATCGTTTTTATTGGGTTATTGGTTGGAACTGTGGAGGTATCTACCCATCCTTCTTCATCACTATCATCCTCTTCCCCAGCCAGTACACCTCCTGCACAACTGCAGCCATATCCGGGTTAACATTTATGGAAGACTCAGACTCCAATTCAGCAAGCTATGGTTTAAATGCAGCAGTGGTGGAAGAAGTATTCAGATCCTTTACTTAAGTAAAAGTACTAATACCACACTGTAAAAATACTGTTAAAAGTAAAAGTCCTGCATTGAAAATGGTACTTAAGTAAAAGTATGTAAGTATCATCAGGAAAATGTACAGAAACATCCTCACATTTTAAAAACTGGAAACGATCCACAGCAGTTCTATCGATCAACTATCATTTCAGCTGAACATGTGTTTTGTGTGCAAAAATCTTAAATATAGATGAATGTAATGGAGTAAAAAGTAAAATATTTCTCTCTGAAATGCAGAGGAGTAGAAGTAGAATGTGGCATGACAAGAAAAGACTCAAGTACCTCAATATTTGTACTTAAGTACTGTAGCCTACTTGGGTAAATGTACTTAGTTACATTCCACAATTCAAAAATATACTCAATTAATACACTTGCTAAACAGACATCAAAAGACAGGACACAACACAAAATCCTGATATCTGAGCTCCTGTTGTCTTTTCCACACATGAAACTCATGAAGACAATTTTGTTTGCGATTAATGTGACTCTCTTTCTGTTCTCTGACAGCAGTCCAGTCTGTGCCTTACCCCTTCCTGCTCCCGTGCTGCCTCCCTAAGTCCATCCCTACCCCCAGGGGGGCTCTCCATGGCCACTTTCCCTACGTCTCCGCCCCTGCACGTCCGGGGGCCGACATAAGGGAGGTAGGCCTCCCACCGCTCCCCTCGGCCCTCCATGTGAGCGCTAACGGCTGGCCGAACAAGAGCCCTGCAGGGTGGGATCTAAACCACATCAGTCGAAGCCTGTTTATTGGAGTGAAGCAGACTGAAATTCAAGGAGAGGAGAGGCGAGCGGGGAATGACGCACAGATGGGGGAGAGAGAGTGAGGAAGAGGAACAATGTACAACAGATGGACTGCTTTGCCTCCTCAAATACTGCTTTTTTTTTAAGTCATTGAACAGTAGTTTATTATTCACTTTATTTATTGTTTGTGTGTGTGTGTGTGTGTGTGTGTGTGTGTGTGTGTGTGTGTGTGTGTGTGTGTGTGTGTGTGTGTGTGTGTGTGTGTGTGTGAGAGTTACTGAGGAAGCGACTTTTCTTCTGTCAGCACTTCTTGGCGCAGTAGGGGAATTGCACTTGTTAACAATTAACAACATGGTACTTGCGTTTGAGTAAATAAAGCATTGCACCCAACTTACATTATTCAGCTGTTTGTCTTGCATTTTCCCTCCTTCTTCATTACCAGAGCTGCATAAATGATGCATATAAACAGACACTGACATTTTCATGTAAGGAGCCTAGGGTTCCCCCCGTGTAATCCAAGCCTGGTGTCCCACCAGGCCTAAGCCACTGGGATTTTTTTTTTTTTTAATGTATTTCTAAGACTTCTAAACTACAGTTACAGTGGGGTGGCTCGGATGGATACTTTGACACATTTCATGATTCATTTATTTAAAACAGGGACAATGCACAAGTTAACATTAACCTTGTATAAGAACAAGGAGAGATGCATTGTACCAGGTTGTAGCACAAGTGCTATTTTCTGCCCGTAGTCCCTTGACAGGTCAGTAACACAATACAAATTCCATGCAAGTGAAATACAAAACATTAAAATATACAATTTTACAACCACAGTCACACCTAATTTACACACACACACACACACACACTTCATAAATGTGTACAATTTTGTTTTGACTGTAACCATGTTTTTTGTCATACTCCATGATTCTGTTATTGCAGAAACTATTGGGCTCTCCATTAATGCTGCCATAAGTCTATGACTGGCCCCAGCCGGGTCCTCGTAAAAAAAAAAGCCACTTGCCACTGGGCTCTTCTCTTCTTTGCAGCATCAGCATCAGGACCAGGCGCTGATGTCTGCAGTTTGCACTCCGACACAGCAGGGGGCAGTAGCATGTTGGGCATCCCACAAACTTTTCACAACACAGCTTTTCCCGGGAAAGTGTCAGAGATGTGTTAAAAAAAGAAGATGTATCACTCTGTTACGGCACCCTAATTCCAAATCAGTTTACTGGTAAAACTCAAGATATGGGTTAACTTGGTTTATTTATTAAACGTCGTCATGTTATTACAATATTATATGTTTTTGTAATTTAGGTTTTACCAGGTTGGATTTTTTTAAATTGTATGCGATTATTAAATTGCATCTAACTAGACGCATAGGCTAATTTATACTGTTATCTTTAAATATTGCAAACAATATCAAGACACCTGAACATAATGAACTTCCTTACCATTTACATAAGTGAATTACAGTCTTCTATGATATGTATCACAGTTTCACTGTTTGTCAGGGCTTAGATGTTTACTTTTTCCTTTTTACAAGGTTCCAAGTCTAGCAAGACTAGACCAAAATCCAAAATGACCAAGTTTGGAGAACGGCTCAGATTTTAGCTAACGAATGACTCCGCGTTTCTTTTTGACGATCTTTGGCTGGGATGTCACTTTGGCGCCGAATATTTGTCATTCTGCAGCGCGGGAGTTGGTTGGTGTATTTGTATGTGGATGTTGGACCCTGTGCTGTAATTTAACCATTAGTCTTAATCTAGTATCTATCAGGTGAAGGACGAATTTGAAGACAACATGCAGCGCAGCATCGCGTAAGTACAACGTTGATAACTAGAAATGGTTTCTATTTACCGCTAGCCTGCTATTGGTGGTTGCGTTAGCTTGGTCAGAGACGGTTTAGCTAGTATAAAGGATATTTGGCTCGGTGACTGCTTGAATCTATATGTAACGTTAACTAACTAAACCTAACGTCAGCTAACGTTAGTTAAGTGTATTGTGAGTTGTGTTTAGGGTTCTAAAAATGCCTACAGGGGTGTAACGTTAGCTGTATTTTAGGGCTAACTAAGTTAGCAGCATGCATTAGTCTGCAACGTCTGATGGGATAAGGGATTCACTTTTTGCTTCAACAGTTATCAATCTGCGTACTTGGTATTGAGAAACGCCAGACTCCAAACTCTTGTCATAGAACGTAACGTTAACGTGTGTGTTAACGCTGAACCTTAACCGTTAGCTTATTTGTTTTGACACGACGGAAGGAAAGGTTTGAGTAGATCCAGACGAAAATACCGTTAACACTAACGTTAGCTAAATAAGGCTCGCTAACTTTTGTCTGCTAGCTAAGTTAGCAGATGGCAATCAGCTACGCACTTAACGTTAACGTAATTCTGACCGTTGAGCTAACTTACCAGCCCACTAACCTGAAGTTACACACACATCAGCTTTCATCGGCAAAATATAGCGTTACTGTTTTAATGACTATTACTTTTTTATGATACACTGATGATAAGCATTCTAACGCCCGTCAGGACATTAACTTGTTCTCTTCCTCCTCCATCAGATCCTTCTTTCAGCCCAAGACCAAGGACAAGGATATGCAGAAGAAATCCACAGATGGACCAGTGAAAAAGTAAAACTTATTTTTTTCTTAAATCACACAGAATAGGAGGTTGTTACTAGGGGTTAAATTGGGATTTGGGGATGTATGGATTGGGGCTCTGTGGGTTCAGGGTTGCCATAGGTGCACGTCGTGCGCATAGACTACAAAATCTGATTGACATTATCAGAGAGGGTTTAGAACCATGGATGTTTATTAATAACTGACACGCCCCAACTTTTCCTGTATCTGTGTCATGTGAGTGGAAGAAGTGAACGGGAACACAGATTATGAGCGATTCTTTCGCCCCATAGTCACCAAAGTAAATATTGGACCCCTTTTTTTACATGCTACATATCTCCCCAACATTTTCACACAACATTTTTTTTTTTCCCACAAAGACAGATCAGGAGAAAATGAACTTTGTTCCAGACCTGTTTCTGTCTCTGCAACACACTCTTGTGAGATCTGGACACACAGTTTAAAAAACATCAACTAAGGTTCACAAACACCACAGATTAAAAAAAAAATGTCATCATGCTAAATATGGCTTCAAGTTTAAATGTGTAAATAGTTAATGTTGGCAAAAGAAAATATGATTAAATGATGCAAATATAACTTTTCATCTATCCGCACAACGTTCACTACACTTACAAACGAGGCAACGCCCACACATAGGACAGGAAGTGTAGGCTATATACCATTTCATACTATTGGCGCGGCTTGAAATGTGCCATCTTTAGTTATAGAGTCTTTGATATCATTTGACAAACTGTAAATAAAATATAACAAGGTAATCAAAGTTATAGTATCATTTTGTAAAAGCCTAACATTGTTAAATCAGAATGTTAGCAATACATTCAGCTGTCAATTTCTGACCTATTCAGGGTTTCTGCAGGGTCTTAAAAAGTAAAAAAAATTTCAAAATAAAAATTTTAGGCCTTGTAAAGTCTTACATTTCGCTGAAATATTGTGTTCTAGGTCTTAAATAATTTTAAAAGGGTCTTAATCTTCCTACGTCCATGCAACGCTACCTCTAATGATCATTGAAATTCTTTCTCCTGTTTGATTCCGTGGTGTTGTAGTTGTTTATTTCGCTAGTCCAAATATAATTTTCTGTATTACGACTACCAACATGCAACTTAAATTGCAGCCAATCAGCTTTTGTGTTATTGGTGCGAGTCTCTTTCGGATTATACCACAGACATAAAATGGATTTCATTCTTAACTTTGCTTGAAAAAAAACTGAATTCAGGGCTTGGTTAAAGCCAGTTGCTAAAAATTTTTTTTTATTGTTATATATAAAAATAATACATTTCATTCATAATAGTCTTCAAAAGGGCTTTAAAAGTCTTAAATTTGACTTGCTGAAACCTGCAGAAACCCTGCTATTTTTCTTTACCTTACCTTGCCATTCACCTACCACTCTCTGCCATCTGTGCTGTCTGACAAGTGCACTGCAGTCACTCACTTCTACTTTTTTCTCCCATTTTGTGGCGGGTGGCAACCAGCGTTAAGGTTCATCACTGCCACCTAGTCAAAGGAAACCCCCGTGAAAGTTCTGATGTTCTCAAGTCGTCATTTACAGCTTCAAAGTAAACGTGTTTTAGTCATTGTTTGAATGACTAAGACCGTGAAAATCGTGTTTGTTGAACCTTACGAGACTTCTCGTCCAGGTAAAAATTGTCTCGCGATATCAGTCACAAGTGCAGAGCAGCCGCCAGTGGACGGAGTCTGACCTGGTTGGTCTTATAATACATCTGGCTTTGAAGATGAGTCTGGCTTGGACCTCTAAATTAGCATAGAAGATCCCCCGTCCGTTCGCCAATGTTGACTCTGAGTTCACTTTTGCAGAGCGGTAGCGGAGTTGCAGCTGTAAAAAGCTGCCGATGAAGCCCAGCGTTAGAGGGTACGGTGTCTCTCTCTCTCTCGCCCGACTGACCGACCCACACACACGGACTGCAGCGTGCAGTTCAGTGTGGCGCTGACTCGCGCAGATCTTTCTCGGTCTTATATTTTTAAATGAGTCGGAAGCAGAAGTCAAAACCTAACTTTACTTTTATTGATATTAAACAAAGAGAAATCTTCTCCCCTCATCCTAAAAAATATCATAAATCAATACAAGAGCAGCATACTTCCTTGTTTACTACTGCAATGAAATGCTTGGTTACGTTGTCAGCTTGGTTCTCTGAGTAAAGGCTATTTTTCCAGTCATATTTCTTAATTGAAGTTTTCTTGAAAATAGTGTGAAAGTGTCTTGGGCTGAGTGTCTGGTCACACTCCTAGTACATACAATATTTGAAGGAGAGGTGTACAGAACTCCATCCGGTAACTACAAACGTTCCTGTCAGATGAGTGTCTGAAGGAGAACATCCTGTCCATTTGCATTGGATTTGTAACTGCTAGCACTCTTGACACAGATCTCCCTTCTTGACTGACATTGGTCTGTGTGGGAAACACTGCAATATCGCCGCTGTATCGACATTGATGTATTTGGTCAAAAATATCGGGATATTTGATTTTCTACATATCGCCCAGCTCTACTTCAAAGATACCTTTTATTGTACCCAATCAGAATGGCTAATATGGGCGGGAAGACTAATCTCTGAGACATCAATAAACCATATCGGTGCATCAGCTTAATTTCAAACATACTTTTATGTTGAAACTTCAACTGACAGCTTGAATATGGGCAATTATCTCTGACTCACTCTGAATCCTAGACCTCAGTTGCTTAGTACAACTTTTTGTAGTAGTTATAATCAAAGAAGACTTCTGTTTCACATCCCATCGCTGCTTTGATGATAGTGTTCATTATCTGCAGACTGTATCATCTTTAATGCATGTCTTTAAACCCTCTTTAATAGTCTTGCGTTTATGTAATGGTCTTTTCACCATTGCTTTGACCTCTCTTTTATGACTCATTCAGCAGTGATTTTATATGTCTGACACTCTGTTGTATTCTACTGCTCTTGCTATTGACTTGATCCCTACTAGAATACACATACATGAAAATCACTCACCTTTCGGCGAAATTCGCTGTTTTGAAACCAAAATAGGTGACCTACGTGAATCGTGTAGATTCAACAAGAGTTTGGGGGGGGGGGGTTAGGTACCAGAGATTCAGTGAACTGCGAACAGGTGCGCGTGCCATTAGGGAGCGCGAGTGCTGGATTTAACCAATCATCGAACTTTCACCTACCAATGAAACGAGTTCTAGCCAATCAGATGCAAAGTAGGGCGGGTCTTTGCTGAAATGCGAGAGCGCGGTGCCGGTGTGGTTTCCGTGGTAACGCGGCTAAAAAAAAATGGAGCATGCAGATACAGCTTTAGTTGAGAAAGACGTTAAAAACAAATGGCGCTGGGCATGAATAGAGGAAAAGAGCACTTTGTGCCTCATATTGAGGGAGCCGGGTGCTTGCTTCTGCAGCGCATGTTCAAGGAAGATACTGTACGGCAGCAGCAGTAAGAAAGTGCTTGCTAGTCATTAGATGCTAGTCACAAAGCTCCGGTCCGTGCACTCTGTCATACGAGTATGTTACCGGCAACGACAGCTACCGCTACTGCTGCGACTGTGCCTTCACTGACCGACCGTGATACAAACAATATGTGTGTGCACGGTCATAACGGAACATGATTGGTCATTAATGATGGCCGCTGTGTAAAAGCTATCTGAAGCCCAAACTGCCTTGAGAAAGCTCTGTTTGGAATTAGCATGGCAGATATTTAAACATAACGGCCTTGTCCCAGAGTTTAGATGTCTAGCTATATGAAAAGCTAAACAATGCGACATTTTTAATGAATGTAAATAAAGCAGCTAATATCAACGTGGACAAAATCATGAATGTACTAATTTGCTTTTTTGATGATGACCTGGCCAAAGTAACGCATCTAAAAAGTTTTGTTTTCACAATGATTCATTGTAGGATTATGATATTATTGCAATATGTAAATCTACATTGACTCTTAATTTAACATATGGTTTGAAGAAGTAAAAATTGATCCAAAACTTTTAGTTTTTAAAAATTCTGACTTTTATTATTGTGTAATGCCAGAAGGACTTTAAAGGGGTGATTGAATGCAAAACCGATGTTACCTTGTCATAGTTGAATAATTACAGTTTAGTGGGTAACTAGGACATACATAGAACCTCAAAATCCCATTTACACCTCTTTCCTCTGCAAATCTCACAATTTGAAACTGCCTCTGAAAACGGGCAAATCTCAACGAGCCGCCGAGTTGACGTCAACTCGGCGCCTCCTCCTCATTTGGCTCTAGTCTCTACCTTTGTCACGCCCAAACATTTACAGTGGGGCAAAACAGTATTTAGTCAGCCACCAAATGTGCAACTTCTCCCACTTAAAAAGATGAGAGACCTGTAATTTTCATCATAGGTACACTTCAACTATGAGAGACAAAATGAGAAAAAAATTCCAGAAAATCACATTGTAGGATTTTTAATGAATTTATTGGTAAATTATGGTGGAAAGTATTTGGTCAATAACAAAAGTTCATCTCAATACTTTGTTATATACCCTTTGTTGGCAATGACAAATGAGTCTTCACAAGGTTTTCACACACTGTTGCTGGTATTTTGGCCCATTCCTCCATCCATTCCTCGCTGGGCAACACAGACTTTCAACTCCCTCCAAAGATTTTCTATGGGGTTGAGATCTGGAGACTGGCTAGGCCACTCCAGGACCTTGAAATACTTCTTACGAAGCCACTCCTTCGTTGCCCTGGCGGTGTGTTTGGGATCATTGTCATGCTGAAAGACCCAGCCACGTTTTATCTTCAATGCCCTTGCTGATGGAAGGAGGTTTTCACTCAAAATTTCACGATACATGGCCCCATTCATTCGTTCCTTTACACGGATCAGTCGTCCTGGTCCCTTTGCAGAAAAACAGCCCCAAAGCATGATGTTTCCACCCCCATGCTTCACAGTAGGTATGGTGTTCTTTGGATGCAACTCAGCATTCTTTCGCCTCCAAACACGACGAGTTAAGTTTTTTCCAAAAAGTTCTATTTTGGTTTCATCTGACCATATGACATTCTCCCAATCCTCTTCTGGATCATCCAAATGCTCTCTAGTAAACCTCAGACGGGCCTGGACATGTACTGGCTTAAGCAGGGGGACACGTCTGGCACTGCAGGATTTGAGTCCCCGGCGGCGTAGTGTGTTACTGATGGTAGCCTTTGTTACTTTGGTCCCAGCTCTCTGCAGGTCATTCACTAGGTCCCCCCGTGTGGTTCTGGGATTTTTGCTCACCGTTCTTGTGATCATTTTGACCCCACGGGGTGAGATCTTGCGTGGAGCCCCGGATCGAGGGAGATTATCAGTGGTCTTGTATGTCTTCCATTTTCTTATAATTGCTCCCACAGTTGATTTCTTCACACCAAGCTGCTTACCTATTGCAGATTCAGTCTTCCCAGCCTGGTGCAGGTCTACAATTTTGTTTCTGGTGTCCTTTGACAGCTCTTTGGTCTTGGCCATAGTGGAGTTTGAAGTGTGACTGTTTGAGGTTGTGGACGGGTGTCTTTTATACTGATAAGTTCAAACAGGTGCCATTAATACAGGTAACGAATTGAGGACAGAGGAGCCTCTTAAAGAAGAAGTTACAGGTCTGTGAGAGCCAGAAATATTGCTTGTTAATAGGTGACCAAATATTTATTTTACCAATAAATTCATTAAAAATCCTACAATGTGATTTTCTGGATTTTTTCTTCTTCTCATTTTGTCTCTCATAGTTGAAGTGTACCTATGATGAAAATTACAGGCCTCTCATCTTTTTAAGTGGGAGAACTTGCACAATTGGTGGCTGACTAAATACTTTTTTGCCCCACTATACATAGGCTACACCACTGATCTGAGGTCAGCTTATTCTTCTGAATAGGTCGCGTAGATCTCAGAAATTGTATACATTGTTCATCTGCTATTTTACCACTAAATTCACTTCTGAGACTTTTTAATGCGAGAAATCAACTATGTAGAGGTCAAATATGGACCATTTTACAAAAATTCATGGCTAATTGCAGCAGGAGCTCAGCAGGCTACGTGACAGCGGCCGGTGCAGCCTTGCCGCCCGGTGTGTCCTACTTCATATGCTCCGGCTCGCGGTGACTTCAACTGTGTATGGAGGTTGCCGCTTTCTCGTTAGACTGTATGGAGCTCCTAGCTAAAGTCCGACTCGTCTTACCAAATTTGCAATTAGCCATCATTTTTTGTAAAACGGCCCATATTTGAGCTTTATATAGTTGATTTCTCGCTTAAAAAAGTCTCAGAAGTGAATTTAATAACGAAATAGCCCGACAATGTATAACTTTGCAGTGTCTGAAATATGTGACTTGCTGTCTCGTCTCCTATGTGGTTCGCTCAAACCAATCAGCGCGCAGCTCATCTAAATATTCATGAGCATACCATATTTGGAAGAAAAGCTCTTGTTCCAAATAGAGCCATATTCACAGGGTAGTTAAGGGCCTAATAAAATAGCATTCGGGCAATTTTTAGCCCAACCAATGTTATATACCCTATTAGGGGACCTTAAGGAACAGTGTAAATTACCCTATAAAATCATTATATCACCCCTTTAACTGTTTTGCCAGTCAAATTCACTTTAATGATTGCATATTGAAATATTACACTGTGAACTCCTCCCCGCCGTTCAAAAAAAAGTTTCAGGCTCAGGATTTTTTTTACTTTAAGCCCTGCTCATGGCTGAAGTTAAGTTTCTCCAGCTCTCACCAGGTTGGTAAAAAATGCATCTCAAAATGCATCAGATTGATGCTCTAAAATATGGAATATTTAAAACTTTCTTCCGGGGGAGCATGCCCCCGGACTCCTCGAGGGATAATATCCTTCTCACCTTTTTCACCGCTGACCCGTTTTCATGCCTGGAAGAACCTTGTGGCTGTGCTTTTGAACGCTACTAAGGTACTGTACTACAATACTAGATACTGTTTTTTCAAAGCTCATACCGACACAGATTATTAGTAGTTAATGAAACCGATAAATTATATTTGGAACCAATATGCATTTACAGTGAAAATGAATATCTTTAAATCAAAATTAAGATTTTTTGGAATGTTACAAACTCCAATACAAAACTTAGTTTAAATGCTTTGAGCAATTATTAAATAAATGATAGCCAGATAGTGTTGTGGGCAGGATATTAAGTCGGACTCAGTGAGTTAAACAGAAGCAAAGGGACAGATACAGAGCTGTAGCGGAGCCAAAGTAGCACACTTATCAGGCAAATAAAACGCCGTTACAGATAATCTGCACACTGCCAAAACGGCCAGGGCCAATAATCGGTCTATCCCTAAACGGTACCATATGAATGAGGCTTATGGCTTTACTTATTTCTTTATTTCTTGTGTCTGTGCTCATCTGCAGACCTGTGAAAAGCCCTCTGAAGGTGCAGAACGGTGTTCAGAAGGCGGATTCACCCGTCACCAAGAAGGTTGCCAAACGCAGCCGTCAGATCCTGGACAGCGACGATGACGACGCCCCGGTCGTTAAAGAGCAGGTCGCCACCAAGGCACACGGAGACAAAGAAGCTCTTGGTAAAACAGAAAAGGTAAAAGCCACTTTAATTCAATTTCATTTCACTTTTATTTATAGTATCAAATCATAACAGGAGTTATCTCGAGACACTTTACAGATAGAGTAGGTCTAGACCACACTATAGTTTACAAAGCCCCAACAATTCTCGTAATTCCCCCAAGAGCAATCATTTAGTGCGACAGTGGTGAGGAAAAACTCCCTTTTAGGAAGAAACCTGGGACAGACCCAGGCTCTTGGTAGGTGGTGTCTGACGGTGCCGGTTGGGGTGTGATGAACAGTTGCAATAATAGTCACAATAAAGATAATGGAACAGTGACTTCAATGGTAGTCGTAGTAGTTCATGTCATAGCAGGGCACTGCAGGGCGTTACAGGATGTAGCGTGGCACAGCAGAGCATAGCAGGACGCAGCAGGACACTGCAGGGCACCGCAGAGCGTAGCAGGGAGTGCAGCAGGACCACGGTGACAGCTGCAAACAAGATCTTGGCTTTTCAGCGGGTGTATCACTGAGTAGGGAGAAACTGTTAGAAAGGCGAAGATGCTCCGGTTTAGAGCAAACGCAGCCATGTGCACTCCCTGGTTTAGAACTAGCGCTGCGCCTCCCTCGGACAGTCACCCACTTGTCTGGCTGCTCGGGGTCTGCCGGGGGACTGCTAAAGGAAGCCACAGTATGTTGGCCAGCACCAGGTACGCGGTGCTGGCTAGCTATTGAAGCATACGATTTTGATTCCATGGTGCGGAGTCGTGCCTCTAACTCACTAAGCCTTGCCTCCAGAGTAACGAATAAACTACATGTATTACATGTATCATTATTACTAAAGGAGGCAGAGGAATAGCTAAACACAAAATACGAAAATCAGCTATACAACAGAAAATACAGCATCTTTGTTCTCTGCAAAGACAAACTAAATTACCTGATTAATGGGACTTTCTCACGACGTCTCCTGGCCTGGCTAAAGCTAATATAGTTGGCCTAAAGAAACAAGGCGTCTGTCCCAACTAATGTTACGGTTCGGAGCCACGACGCTGGAAAAGTACCACTAATCTACAACAGCAGTCTTATCCACCACTCTCTTGCCTGTACTACTGGAACTGACCGGTCCTCTAACTCTTGTGGGTCGCCACCACTCGCCATACTCGTCCTTAGTGCTGCTATCTCTGACTCATTAAAACTGCATACATAGGCAGCGCGCCTCAGCTTCAGAGCTAAGGCGGGGCAACAGATTAGGTATCCCTAAAGAACCCGCGTATCTAACCGTAGTTCCGCATTACATTAGTTCCACATTACATTCATTAATTTGCACGCAAGTTTTATTTATTTTTATACCGTGTATTCTCTGTGTAAATCCATGGACCGAACCGTGACGCCCGTACCGTTTCGGTTCAATACTAATACATGTACCGTTCCACCCCTACCGTTATCGTCAGCACGCCTTTAGACTTCCTAAATTGTGGACATTAGAGTTACTTCTCTGTAATCACAAAATTTTTTATTCAAGTGAGGTTTTTTTTTTTTTTGCGTGCAAATAAAGTTTTAGCAAATTCTGACATTTCCATCCAGCTTTTTTTTTTTTTTTTTTTTTTTTAAATGATACTGCATGCGCATGTAAATACATGAATGGAAACCTGCCAGTGTGTAACCCATCACATGTTCTAAATCTCATTCTACCCACACAAGTTGAATCTAATAGGACTGTTAGAGCTCCTGTAGGCCTGTTGTTTATTCATTAGTGACAAAAACACTGTCGCACAAAGACACAGTAATTGTATGGTGAATCACCATGTTGAATACATTTGTCAATAAACCACATAATGAAAAAGACTTGATTATGGGCTTTGGCTGACTCTCCACCACCTGTTGTTTGATCGACACCTCCTAACCGGCCTGCTCATTTAGTGCATAATATGTCAGAAATTATTCATTATTTTCTGTTTTGAGGAAAGAGATTATGATGGATGCATGGTGTTTGTCAGCATGACCGACCCCATATCACTTTATACATGGTTTCAATGATTGAATATCTTTTTTTGTGACAAGGTACTAATAAGATACCAAAAATTCAGTAGTCGGTGCCAATACCAGTAAAATAACACATTTCACGATGCCGATTTCGATACCACGGTAAATGGTAGATGATTTTCTAAGATTCCATATACTTTAACTTGAAACATGAACTTCTTTATAAAAATATTTGAAAAATATCAAAATGTCATAACAAGACATACAAACATGTGCAATAGAGCATATAACAACATAATAAAGTGCAATAACTCTTGTCCCAAGACACATTCCAGACTTCCAGGCATCTTTTCAAAAGGTACTGTGCAAAAACAAAACAGTGTTTCTAAATATTGGAGATGTATTTGAAAGATGGAGACATGTTATGTCATTTCAACATTTGTGTACTCACATTTGAATTATATAGCTAGAGTACCTAAGCTGGTTACTCACAAAAACAATTGAGACGCAGCCAGTAAAGTGATCCCGACTGGTCCTGGCTAACCGTGGCTAACGCCGCCATGCCAACTGCTAGCTAACGTTACCGGAGGAACAGACAAGCGGCCACGGTTGTTTACAAACGTGTAGCCTGTTCAGCGGCCATAGCCGACAACGGTGAGTTATTTGAAGCCAAGAGAGGGGGGCTGTAAATCGGGAAGAGAGGACCGTGAGTTTGCAGTGAACGTGCCGTTTTTTTTAGGTTGGGTAGAATCTATCTCTGTTGACTCGTTAATAGTTTTTTTGAAATTCTCTGATATGTCCCCTGTACCGAAAGTAGAAGGGTGTGACTTCGGCCACTTGTTCGTGACCTCCTACTTCTGAATGTATCGACTGGAATACATTTTAATAAAATGAAGGGTTTTATTCGGGCTCGAGTCCATACATGCAGTTAATGGATACAGGCACGCAGAACTGAAGGCTCGGTTAGCAACGATTAGCTCTGATTAGCGGTTAGCTCCAGTTAGCTAGCTCAGTT
This sequence comes from Zingel zingel, assembly GCA_023566125.1. Lineage (NCBI taxonomy): Eukaryota > Metazoa > Chordata > Actinopteri > Perciformes > Percidae > Zingel > Zingel zingel. Next base: position 34,510,749 of record CM042324.1, read on the forward strand.
TATAAATCTATGGAGTGAAGGAGAGGGGTAACAACCAGACTCTGATAAATGACGTTCGGGGAGCTTTCACAGCAGCGTGGCCGCGTTGTTTCAGCGGTTTTATTAGTACAGTTAATCCCACGGCAAGAACACTGGCAACATGCTCCTACTAACGTAACGATAGCCTCTCTGAGAAAGTGCAACATTGTGACGCTGTCATGCACACAGCACGCAACTTCATGAGGGGCTGGAGGCAGCTCCTCTGTGTGCGCTGTAAAAAATACACCGTTTCATATATATTTTTTACTTATTTAACTGTCTAGTTCAAAGACAGTATTTAAAATGTACAATCAACTAAATAATCTAAATACTACTAAGTGTGGTAAAGACACATATTTGTTTTTATATTTCTGCAATCGGCACTTTAGTGTGATTTGTTTCTGACTTTCATATGAATGTTTACACCAGGTGGTCAGTGCTCAATATACTACTGTGATTGAAGTAATTAAACAAAAGATGTCATTCATATAAGTTCATGCATCACCTAATTTCATCATCACATACAGGCATGACTTCCAGGAAAGAACAGTTTGTTTAATATATCTAATCTTGTGTTGTTCATACTATACAATGATTTATTGCTTGTCTTTGTTGAATAATACAGAAGACAAAGAGCTTAAAAAACAATTGCATATTGAATCGCAATCGCAAGATTTTTGGAAGAAATCGCAATTAGATTATTTTCAATAATCGTTCAGCCCTACCCGATACCATTTTTTGCTTCCCGATACCGATTCTGATACCTGAACTTGCGTATCTGCCGATACCGAGTACGATCCAATACCAATGTGTCATATATTTTATTATGTTTTATCAACTGTATACTACCATCCCTGTATGGATGTGATATGATTTCTATCTTTGTTGTCGGCCTGGCTCAGGTTAAACTCAAACAATGAACGCCCCAGAACTTTCTTTTATTCTCCAGTTTGACAGTCAGTTATAACGGAAAAAGAACATAAATAAACTACTTTAACGTAGATTTTCTTTATTACGTGGTATCGGATCGGTGCCTTAATTCCAGTACTTTTCGATACCAGCGTTTTAAGCAGTATCGGATACTGCCCCATCAGTTCTGGAAGACGCGCAGCACCGATGCTGCTAACACTGGCATCGGCCTACGGTGCTTCAAAAAAATGGGCATCGTTTATGTTTTGTCATATTAGAACCGGAAGGTCTCTCAAGTATCGGTTCTCGTGACATCCCTAGGTACTAATACACGCACTCTTGTACCGTTGGCCACAGAGCACCTCCACCAGAGATACATGTAGCGTAGCAACTGTGATCATCGGTGATTCATCTTTTTTTGTTCTTTTTGGGGATTTATTGTTGGTCAGTAAAAATTTTCAAAATGCCCATGACAAGTGGAGGACTTCATGGGGACAACATTTGAGATTGGGTCTCAATAATCAGAAATAAAGGAGACTTGGAGGGCCTAATCACAAGTTTTCCAGATCCAAGCAGAAAGATTCTTACTTTTATTATAAACCACTTTTTTGTCTGTCGTACCCTCGTCTATATCCACGACGTTCCACTTCTGGGATTGCTCCAGTGCCGCCGGGAATTCCGCCGGATGTCCGTCCTTTTAGCCCGGATGTCCGTCCTTTTTAGCCCGGATGTCCGTCCCCTTCCTCTTTCTTTGTTTTGTAATTTTAAACTCTGGTGGATTTCTGAGGACTATGGTTAACTGCTCCTCAGATCTCTGCAGGGTAAATCCAGACAGCTAGCTAGACTATCTGTCCAGTCTGAGTTTTCTGTTGCACGACTAAAACAACTTTTGAATCGTGAGACCAGTGAAGATTCACACCCCTAATGTGTAATTAGGGGTGTGAATCTTCACTGGTCTCACGATTCGAATACGATTATCCTGTCAACGATTTGAATCTATTCAATATCATGATGCATCACGATGCGTCACCTTTTCAATATTATATATTACACATGGTTACACATTACACATTACACATGGTTTTCATCAACAAATTCAAGCAGTCAGATATATATATATATATATATATATATATATATATATATATATATATATATATATATATATATATATATATATATATATATATATATGAACTCCCCGTTTTATTGTATCTGCTCTTAAAAAAGACACTTCCTGAATATAGCGGAGTCTGAACACTGCAGACAAAAGGTAAAAACAAAAAAAGCAGGAAAATCAACAAGCAACATAGGCAATAATCGATTATGGTCTGTCACTGCATCGATGCAGAATTGCCCAGGTCCGCATCGCCATGCATCGATGCAATAATTTATTACAACGGCCATAGTACACATGTTCCACCAAAACAAGTTCCTTCCCGAGGCGATTTTGCAGAGGCACCATTGCTCTGTCCGGCATTTAATGTCCAAGACGATTGTAATTGGTTTAAAGAAATGCCAATAAACCAGAGTACGTTTCTCTCATCCCGGAATGCTGTGTGGACTAGTCAGACCCTCCTCCGCAGCGCTGTTACAATGCGAGACTAGTCGTTCCTCCACAACTCATCAGATGAGCTCAGATAACCCCACTGGTCATGTCAAATGTGTTCATTTGAATTGATTTTTAAGTAGATGCTATTTAACACTGTTAGTTATATAAACACTTAGGTACACTGTTAGAATTTTTCTTCATTAATCCAGAAGTAGTTTTTTATTTGTGTATTGCTTTGCATTTGTACCACTACCACTGTTTTTTGAGTGGCTGCACTATTTATCCAGTACTTTTAGCTCCGTTTCGACCTCTGCTTACTTTCTAACTAGATTTTATGATCTCATGATGTGAAAATAAATATACTAAAGATCACCACTGCAATTTTTTTAATCGTATTAGTGTTTACTTTTCTACCAAACACAAAACATGTGGCTATATGTAATGTTTTTTTTTAATAAATTTTTTTTATAACTGTGTTACTTAATCTTTAATGTTTAAGGTTGGGAACCGAGCATGGGAGCGGAATGGAGCAGTGAGAATTTCTGCTCCTCGTTCATTGAGGGGCTGTTGGTTCCCTCTGGTCCTCCGCTCAAAGCCACTCCGCAATATCGCTCCTCCATCCATCCATCCATCTTCGTCCGCTTATCCGGTATCGGGTCGCGGTGGTAGCAGCTCCAGCAGGGGACCCCAAACTTCCCTTTCCTGAGCCACATTAACCAGCTCCGACTGGGGGATCCCGAGGCGTTCCCAGGCCAGGTTAGAGATATAATCCCTCCACCTAGTCCTGGGTCTACCCGAGGCCTCCTCACTCGACCCAAATCGCTCACCACTTACTCCAAAAAAGGAAAAAAAGCTGCGTTATATTTATCAAATGACCAGCGGCGACTCGCCCTTCACGCCTTTTGAGCTCCACCAGCAAAAAGTCAGCCAGATGACAGGCTCTGGCGGCATGGAGGGAGGGAGGGCTTGCGGCGTTTATCTGCATGTACTGTTCTGCAATAAGGCTGCACTCAGACCAGGAAACAGTGATCCGGAGATTTGACGCAGGGTTGTGCGGCGACGGGAGTGTCCCTGAAATGGCCCATTTGTGTGACGTCCTGTTGTGTTAACCCCCGAATGTAGAACAAGTAAAGTTTATATTTCACAAATATTGTTTTCTGTTTGATCGTTTATAGATCTCGAGTTTCCGACCGCACTTGAAGGCAGCTTCATTTCACTGAGAGAGAAAGAAAAGAGACAGAGGGACAGTTCAGTGCTTGCATTTCTTGTGGTAGCGGTAGAGGCAGTGATGTATCCGGTTTCCTGTACGGGACTCTCACACCGTCTCAAAACACACAAAGTCTGATCTACGGCTACATGATTGGCCACCACAGCGTAACGTCGGGTTGCGTTTATCCAAAAGTTGAGTCATTCTCAACACCATACATTACCAGCCTTTTACCACGGTGCTCAGGCGGTACTGCATAGTTATTAATGACTTATATAAGGGATTGTGGATATTTTAGTTTATGCAAGAACAACTCCACAACAATGAGTACTTGGGGCTATTGAGACATTTGATGTGCAGTACAGGCCTCACACTGACTTTTAGCAGTGGTTGCCAGCAAGCCTGCTATAGTGTTTCCTGCCTCCTCTGGTTTTCTTTTCTTCTAGCAGCCCTCTCTCAGCGATGCACTTCACTGAACAACAGATTTGTTTCCTCACTGATGGAGGTGTGTGTCCTTCAGGGTTTGCAGTATTGTTTTGCAACACTTGCTGAGATACTTTGCCTGATAGATTTTGTTGAGCTTTTCTGTTTGGCTTTCAGCTGCTCCATGTTGACAGGCTATTGTATGACTTCTTAAGTCCCTAAAGTATGAATTTTTTTTTTTTACAACACAGTCAAAGGTGCAATATGTAATACGGACAGCTAGTGTTTGAAATAGTTACTGCAGTAAAAATTTAAAATACTGGAGAGAGTCGTCTCCCCCGCCCCCTTCTCGCCAGACTCAAAGTTCACCGAGGTTGCCAGGCTGAGACTGCCGCATACACGACAATGTTGCTAGACGCTTGTCTCACCTAGCCAGGCATTACTTCACAGCACAGCGGAGTAGCTAACGTTAGATGCTGGCTATATTGACAGTCATAAAAGCCTGTGCTTACAAGAAGCTCTGTACCCAACTGACAGACACACTTTTTCGGCTTAGAATTCCTGTAGGAACCGCTAAAAATAACACTACCTTGCCATCCTCTCCACCCGACTGAACACACTTTATTGGCTTAGAATTACGGCAACAATCTTACGGTTCTCTCTTACCGGTTTACGCCCCCTCTCTCTTGGCTTAAAATAACTCACCGTTGTCGGCTACGGCCACTGAACAGGCTACATGTTGTAAACAGCCGTGGCCCGCTTGACTGGTCCTCCGGTAACATTAGCAGGGTTATCATAGCGGCGTTAGGCAGGACCAGTTGGGATCCTTTTACTGGCTGTGTCTCAATTTTTTTTTGCAAGTAACCAACTCGGGTACTCTAGCTGTATAATTCAATGTGAGTGCACGAATGTTGAAATGACGTAAAATGCCCGTCCCTAGTAGCTGTGATAAATTAGCCTGAAGCTAATGCTTAACTACCTGTTCAGGAGGAAATTAGCCAACTTGGCGTCCTTTTGGGCTCTAAGCTGTCTCCATCTTTCAAATACATCTCCAATATTTACACGGGGTTTGTAACGTCTCTGGTCACGCAACTGTTGGAAACATGCCATTTTTTTTTTTTTTTTTTAGAATTTATCTCCGTTGATCTTGTTGGTTTGTTTGCTGCTTTCATGGCTGTACTAACTTTACAGCTGTAGCGTGCTGGGTTTACGTTTTTACAGGTATATCTGGCAACCCGGCCTGGCTGTCAAACTGGGCAGTTGATAACAACACACAGGCTAAAACACAAACAGAAATTCTGTCACGGAACTGAAATTTCAAAATGAGAAAATACTGGCATTAGCATTGTTGTCAGAAAAGATAGTATTTCAACTTAGCATGTTTCTTTAATATCTGATGACGCATTGAGGTCATTTTTGGATTTATTACAGTAAATATATTACATATTGGACCATTTTAAAAAGTGAATATTCTTGTTTGCCTCAGCAGAAGATGCCACACTGAGGGTGGGTGATCCGTCCACAGTGTTCCAGGCCATCTTGTTTTGGACAGCTGTCATTGTCGGTTCCTGGGATTTTGATGTCAGCTCAAGATGAAAATAGTCAAGATGTTATTGTAATTTAAAAAAATGCAAAGAAATCACTTCATATCAAAACCTCTATCTGAAGTAATTCTAGCCATTTGAGCCTTCGTTTCTGCTGCCTCTCTTTACAATAATTCACCATTCCCAACACTGCTTGTGTTTTTCAGAAGGATGCTGTCTTCACGGCACCTGCCCCGGCCACCCCTGTAACTCCCACTACTCCAGCCACCCCGGCTTCTTCGGCTTCACCCGGGACCCCCGGCACTCCAAACTCCATCTCCCCTTCTGGCATCGTTAAACGCAAGACTGGTCAGTATCTCATCCCATTTTATCTACTTTTTTTATAGTTTTTCCCCACTCTAGGCTTACTCTAAATCTGTGGTGCGGTGTCTCCAAAATTGCAACATTTTTCGAACTTTGACACCAGCCGAGGATTGATAGTTCTTCTGCCTCAAGCTATTTTACTTGATTACATATTAGCAGGAGCCTAATGGCTCCAAAATACTCATTATTTCATAATGAGGGAAAACAAGACATTCATCACAAACTGAATGCATGAGAGGTTTGTTCTCCAGAAAGCAGCTAAGTGCACTCCCCCCCCACCCCCCCCTCTTGTTTCATTAATCTCTTGATTCTCTGGAAGGGCATCGACCCTTTAGACTGACAACCAGTAGTTTAGATTGGGTTGAATTATTTTTTATTTATCTCATCTGCTGAACCACGCGTACACACTCTACAGGCCTATATCATTATTCTTCCGTGTGTGCGTGCATTGTGATAATTATTTAGTTTATTATAGTTATCGCTGCGTTGTCTTGTGGTGTATAATTTCTGATGACTGGGCTTTAATGGAACCAGCAGAGCATATCCTGTTATTGTAGCTGATAGTCAATCTTTATTTGGTTCTTTTCTTTTTCTTAAAAAAAACAAACAAAAAAAAAAAAAAAACACATGAACATGTGAAGTGATTATTATGCAGTATGTATCATTATTAAACATTTCACATGTGCAAGAGAAGAGCGTCGCTGCTGTTTTTTTTCTTCTGCCATACATGTTCATTATCGGTGAATTTTAAATAAGATGTATGTATAACCGGCTGCATTGAACGTAAAATAGATCGGCCAAGTGCTTTTAAGTGGGGCTTTGTACTCTCTGTACTTTTTCATGTCAGAAATGTAGGCTTCTGAATAGAAAATTTTAGCTATTTGGAGCTACACAGATTTCTAGTATTGCAGCTTTGTTTTCATTTTGGAAGCACCTCCTCTCTCACTTTGTTTCCTTCATCCTACTTTTGCAGCAGGGAAGCGGCTCATTATCTTGTCATCTTCCCATTCTCTTTGTGTCTGTTTGATGACTGCGTGGTGCGTTGCCACAGTAAGAGCCCCGCCACCATCACCACTGGAGGAAAAAACATCACATTAAAATAACGCTAATTTGACCTGCAATTGCATTCTTAATGTCCTGGGTTAATGCTTTCATTATAATATATCTAGGAGAAAACCATCAGCGGTGCTACCTGTGTTAGAACCCTACCAAGGACCAAAACCGAGGCGCATGCGGAACCAAAACTAAAATTGCCCTCAAGCACCACTGCTGCATAAAATTAGAGGGAAATTACACTGAAACCCTAAGCTGCTGTGCTGCATAATATCTTTCAGGATGGAATTAGTGTTTTCATTATGAAAGTACCTATCTGTGATTCTCTCTCTTTTTTTTTTTTTTTTTTTTTTGCCCTACATCCGCAGTATGAGAGTAGACTCGTCCTGTTTTCATCTCCACATCCTCTTTCTGATTGATCACAACATCATTTCATTGGGATGCCTCTCACTGTGCCTCTTTCTTTTTTTTCTTTTTTTCCCCCCTCCTCCCTTTTTAATTGAATGCCCGTCCTCCCGTGTGCAGCGAGGAAGATGTTCCCCAAGAGGAAGCTGGATGAGAGCAGGAGTGGCAGTGAGAGTCAGAAAGACGAAGCCGAGGCCAAGGAGGAGCAGGGTCAGCAAAACAAACGCGCCCGTGTGGAGAACAGCGCCAGTGGCACAGGTACGCCTTCACCTCTGCTGTGAGTCTGAAAAGTCTTGGTCAGAATGGAAAATTAACTGGAGACTTCTAGGATCATCAAAGTTGGGAAGTTTCACCAATGCAACCAATAATGCATTATTCAACATGATTAGACTCTGACTTTGGAAATAAAGAACTGCACATTTGTATTATAGAGTAGAATAGACTTAATGTAATTGCACAAGCTTGTGTACCTTTGCTGTGCAATACATACTCTAACATACACTTTACCACACACACGCACACAATGATGTTTTTTGCCCCCAACTGCTCCTTGCAGGCACCTAACCCTAACCTTAACCTTAACCAGTGGCTTCCAGGCAGCGCTGCCTTTAAGACGCCGTTGGGGGCAATAAACACAGATAAACCACACACACACACACACACAAATATGGAGAGAGATGTATACGAACAAGCATTTTAAAAGCATGGAAACAATGTTGCGTGGTTTATAGTATTACACATATAGTTTATGACACCACAGTTGGGAAATGTTTGATTTTGTTCAGTTCAATGATGGCTCTTATCTTATTTCCAAAATTGAAATAAAACAAAATAAAAACTATAGAAGTGACAAAATCCATTAAAAGTCATTTTGTTTTACGATATCAAATACAATTCATGCCAGTACTAGCTTTGGCGTAAATGTCCCAAAAACAGTTTCTTCATCACCGCAACACGGACATTCTCCCCCAGCCATTCATATCAAGGTAATACGCTGTGTGTATAAAGCATATGTTGTGGGTCCAAAGTCTGCATGGTGTTGTATAGTGGATAAGGGGCCACAGTGTCAGCACTGCATTGCAAGGCACCAGCTTAACTTGCCTGTAGTTGTAGATAAACAAAGCATTCACAGAGGTTCTCTAGCATAAATGCTCTCTTTACCTTCCCAGGAAAAAGTCCAGGGATGCACACAAGAATTTGGATATATAACACAGGCATTGTTAACAAATACCCTTTAAAATATAAGTCTCTTTTAAATCCACATAGAATATTAATAATGCCCTGTTCATAATTTAAGGCAACTACACAGTACTCCACATACTTGCAAAAAAACTGATCAATATATAATTGTGCAAAATCTTTTTTCATGTACGCTCAGTCCTTGCCAGCAGCCCAGGTTCGAATCCGACCTAAGGCCCTTTTGCTGCGTGTCATCCCCCCTCTCTGCACCATTTCCCATCTTTCTTCAGCTGTTCTAAATAAAAGAAAAAGCCCTAAAAATATCTTTAAACAAACGACATTTTTTCATTAAAAAGGTATCCTTGAATTGGTAAGAGTGCCACTTGCATTCCAGATGATGGCATTTTGCATTGTTTTCTATGAAAGCCCACACGGCAACTTGACACAAAAGCAGCAATTTCATCACATTCACTCCCCAGATTGGCACATCCCAGCTACCGTACCGCGACTACTTTGCTTGTCTGCCAGTCGGTGCGTGATATGGGCATCAGTAGACACTGAAATAGAGCTGAAACCATTAGTCTGTTAAACAACAAAAAAATGTATCCGCAACACATTTGATAATTAATTGTTTAAGTCATCAAGCAAAAATGACAAACGTTCTTTGGTTCCAGCTTCCCAAATGTTAGGATTTTCAGCTTTTTCTTGTTTTTTTTTTTTTTTTTATTAATTTTTTTATTCTAAAAACATTTGGACTGTTGGTCAGACAAGACAAGCAAGACGCACCCACCGCTAGCCTAGCTTAGCCCAGATCCTAGAGGTAACTGGTTCCATCAAGCCTACCGTTCCCAATAAGTCACAAAATGATGGCAACATTTTTCTATTTACATGTTGTGATTTGTATAGTCACAGTGTGTACAAATAACAAGGTCACATGAGACACAGCCATCTTCAAACCGTATACAAACTGGGAACTATATTCTCAGAAGGTGAAGCACTGCAACTGCTGCTACTTGGGCGGAGTGATTTGCTCGCAGCACCTGAGAAGCCCCGTGGTGAATAGCAGAGAGTAACAACGGTGCTTTTCAGGTGTTAAGCTAATCACACCGCCCAAGTAGCAGAAGTTGCAGGAGCACAGCAGACAAAATGTCCCCTCTTTTTTCTTTTTCTTTCATAAATTGGCTGGTAAAGTACCAAAAGGGACTGTTGGATTCACCAGTCGAGTCCATCCGTCATTTTAACTTGCAGATGAGAAAATGAAAGTTTGATGTCCGTCTCCTCGCCCAGCCATATCATGACCCCAGCTGTGTGTGCTGAGACTCGGCGCTACAGGTTTGTCAATAGTCATTTCTCCCTTACCCGACTCTCGGGTGAAAAGGAAACCTCAGAAATAAAACCTGCAGCATTTTATTGAAGAAGGTTGTTGTTGTTTTGAAAAACCATCTTCAAACACGGGGTTGCAAAAAAGAAATAAAAGCTGGGTCGCCCTCAGTAAACCTGCTGACATTTAGCTCTTCAATAACTCCACTCCCTTTCTGTCTCACTCTGTGCAGGGAACACAGACGAGCCCATGGAGGAAGACGCAAAGGAAGAGAGAGTTGAAAAGGCAGTGGCCGTGGATAACAGCCCAGATGAGGAGGAGGAGGAGGTGAAGAAGAGAGAGGAAGAAGAGAAGGCCAAGGAGGAGGAGCGGGTGAAGCCAATGAGCTCTGATGAGAAGGAAAAAAAAGCTGAGGGGGCGGAAAATGAAGAGGAAGCAAAGGAGAAGACGGACGATGAGAAAAGGCCTGCCGTTGCCAAGAAGAAGGAGGCGGTTGAAAAGGACACGCGAGAGGGAGAAGGGAGCCCAAAAAGTCAAACGGCGAGAAAGCAGAAGGAAGCAAAAGAGCAGAAAGATAAGGAGCCGCCCAAGAAAGCCCCCATCAGCAGTTTCTTTGGTGAGGAGGAATTTGCATAGCTCTGTGCTTGCACAAAAAGAAGAAGAAAAGTGTCCGTAAATGTACTAGGCGTTTTATCAGTTAGGAAAGACAAGCAAAATATTTCTCTGCCCCAACCCCTGCTCCACCCTCACCTTCTTTTTTTAAAAATTTCTTTTTATTCAATAGCTCCAAGAAAAGCTGCAGTGAAGACGGAGAAAGCAGAGGAGAGTGAAGGGGAGAAAAAGACGAGTGCAGAGAGGAAGCCCTCAGCAGAGGACAGTAAAGACACGAAAAGGTAAGTCAGAGCACAACAGGAAGTTCCAGACAGCTCAGGACAGGCTGGGTCATGCCCTACCCCATCTGAGGGTTGAAATGTATGCCCATGGCCTTAGCTGCCTGTTTGTGTTCTCCTCTGTCTTAACGGAACTCTTAACTCACCCACACGTCACACTGTTCAGCCGACACTGACCTCTTTGGTAAAGCACGTGCATGCCTGTGGCAGAGGGAGGGAGAGGACACTGGAGGTGCTATTGACGGTTATTTTCATTATTGATTACTAGAGCTGGGACCATATGCTTTTGTACCGATTCCATTCTTTCACAATGCATGGGTGCCGATTTGGATTGCGATTTTCATGTATTGCGATTCTAGAAGTATTTTCTGTTCCTTATATAGAGACAATATATCATGAGACATTTCTAAAAAATGTTTTCTAAGAAGGATGTACATCACAAGTCAGTCAGTCAGTCAGCCTGACATTTATTGAGATACAGATATGATGTAGTCGCTGTCAGCGGTACCGTATAAACAGGAAATATTTAGGTGAATCTTTGGTAAAATATAATATGAAAATATTGATTCAAGGAAATTAATCAATATTGAAAATCATCACGATACATACGTGAATCGATTTATTTATTTATTTATTTATTTTTTAAATTAATCTTGTACGTTGTGTTAGCTCACACTTGGCTTTTTAATTGGCCTTTCTGCACTGTGGCCGCTCACACACTGTGGCCGCTCACACACTGTGGCCGCTCACACACTGTGGCCGCTCACACACTGTGGCCGCTCACACACTGTGGCTGCTCACACACTGTGGCTGCTCACACACTGTGGCTGCTCACACACTGTGGCTGCTCACACACTGTGGCCGCTCACACTGAATGTTAACACCCTAGCGATTTTGTCCATTGACAATTCCGGTAAAGTTGAAATTAAAGCAAGATGACCATGTACAACAAGGTTGACAAAGCGAGAAAAGCAGCACTACTTTGCACTTTACTTTGTAAGGAAAGCAAGAAGAAAGAAAAAAGATTGTGGAGCTTCAGGTGGCTGTGTGAAGTGCAAACAATAGTTTAATTTAAATTACAGCACAGTCTCAGTCAAGACTGCAGTTTTAGCCACAACATGTGAAATGATACTCCAGTAATTTTAAAAGAAGCGCCTAATCCATTCAGTTGTCTAACAGTCAGCCGGGTTAACGAGATGCTCTGTCTCCGTCTCAAGCTATAAATTAATCCACAGCCAATGTAGCCAAAATTCTGCCTTTTTTTAAAAATATTTAAACCACTTAACCATCATCTTCAAATCATTCTTAATCTGGACAGTGTCCGTCAAACATGGGTTATCAGGGTATTGACAGATAGGCGTTTTCTTTAAAGCTACATTGTGTATGAATTTCTCCCATCTAGCCGTGAAATTGTATATGACAACCCCATTCCGAGCGCGTTTTAAACTTCTACGGTGGCCGAACCCGACTTCACGACTTCGTCCGTGAGAGTTCCTTCCGGTGTAATTACAATTTTCTGTTATTTTGGTACCATTTCATTCAACATCAGTTATCAGGTTCCAAACATATGCAAGCTAATGTTAGTAAAGTATCAGTGCTTTTGTTATTCTGTATATTATATTAGATTAATAGTGTAAGGCAATGTTTACAGTGTAGGAGAGAAGCAACGGAGGTTTGTGTTTTTAATATATTTCTCTGAGCAGTATGAACAATGTCAATGAAACCGAAATTAGCTCTTAGTATCTCCATCGTTTACACGCAGCTGTTCTAGCTGTAGCTAGTGTGTGTTACAACTCCATTACGTGAGTTGTGTGCCAGGGAAATCACAACACATATGATTACGTTTTATGTTACAAGGTAGACAATCCTTTTTCATCATTGACGCAAAGAAAAGTATCCTAGATGTCGTTCTAGCGTTATGCACAATCATGCTATAGTTAGCCAAGCAAGTTGCAACTATAAAACTTTGAATTTACACAATTTGAATTACCTGGTGAGAAGAAAGCAGGCAACTTCGGTGTCCCTTTTTAAAATCCTTGCTCCTTATGATCTCTTTCCATCTTAGAAAAGCTACTCCAGTATTAACTTTGGTCTTGTTGCTTTGCCTGTCGCGTTGACGTTTTACTTCTCTATTTAACTTCCTTGGTGACTCCGTTACATGTCCTCGAGAATAGGCGTGATTCTCCATCTTCAACAGGCTTTTAAATCTGCCGGCAGTGGCAAGTAATAATCTTCTCCCCCTCCATCCCTGGCATTCATCACAGTCAGTGCCACTGAGTGAAAAGCGTGAAAGACGGAGGTTTGTCCCTCTTTGTCGAATGTATTTTAAAGATGGAGGCGCAACATGGCTGCCGTCATTCGAGCGAGTCGCTCCTATGTATTCTGAATGATCCTGAATGGCAGATTCTACGCGTATGAGAATACTTTGATTAGTTGGTGGAAGTAATTACACATGAATGAGCACATATTTGTGAAAGAACAAAGTTTTTTTTTTTTTTTGGCTAAGAATCAACTCAAAATGACACAATGGAGCTTTAAAAATGAGGCCATGGAAAGGCTTTCTTAATACTGTGTGATCAGGCATTTTTTATGTTTATTAACGATCCCCATTAGTCATCACCGTAGTGAAGACTTCTTCCTGGGGTCCAACACAAGACAAACAAAACAAATATTATAAAGCAAAATACATATTGTTATATCAGAACAATGAAAACATCTTGGATTTTACAAAACAAAAGGAACAGTAGCATGTTTTTTATGTTGTAAAAACAACAAATCAGTAAAATGAAATAAAAAAAAAAAAAAAAAATATATATATATATATATATATATATATATATATATATATATATATAGTAAAAAAAGAGAGAGTAACCGTAATGACATATCTCAAAATCTTCTGCACTTTCTTGAATGAAAAAAAGCCCCATATCAAGTGATTGTCCATCGTTGTCTGTATTTGGATGCAGTTATTAAAAAAAATAGCCTCTCCTAAAGGATGCTCCCTTAAGTGCTTTAAGCTAATCCGTTTCTGTATTAATTAAAATGATTATTATTGTTATTATCATACGTTTTGAGTTGTCTTATGTAAAGCAGTGCTTTTATTAAATGTAAATAAACCAGCAGCAGAAGCAGTGTATTGCTGCTTCGTCACTTTGAGGTCATGATAACTATAACAGCTACAAACAATTTTTAGCTCTAAACGACTAGAAGGGAGGAAATATATTTTTCAGTGTTAGGAGTGATAGGCGATGCATACAAAGTTCACAGCAAGAGTACCTCTCCTCTTAATGATTTCAGGCAATTATATTCAGACTCCAATGTTTTGCACCTTGTGAGAGGAAAGGAAATGCAATCCTAATTTTTTTCCCCCTGCAAGAATAAATAATTATATAACATTGCTGACATAGTAAACGCTTTTCTATAATTCCTAATAGGTACTGGTATTTTTCTTCCTTACTGTAGTAAGCTTTCTCCCAAAACACTCGGTACATTTCAAAGTATCTCCTTGTTATAAGTGTGCATGACTTTCTGTCTCCAAAGAGATTGAAGATGGTTTTTTTCAGTGACTATAACTCTCCATCATTCAGTCAGACTCTTAATTTGCTCCGTTTGTCGCTGTGTTCTTCCTCAGTGAGTCGACCTCCGGACAAACAGACTACGATCCGTCCAGGCCCAAATACCATCCTGTTGACCATGCCTGCTGGAAGCAGGGCCAAAAGTAAGTCCAGCCCTCTCTTTAGCCCCTTTCCCACTGACTACAAACACCCACTATCATATGGCATTTGTCGTTGGTGGGAAAAGTTAAAATCTTCATTAATTTCCGGGACAAATGACTAGTAGTAGTCACGGGTAGTTTATCGGCAGTGATGGAAACATGACACCCGGGTGGTCACTCTAATTCTTGCCCCCTTTCCGGTGCGACGCTAAGCCAAAACTAGCATCGCTCTCTCTGATCGGTAGGGCTAGGTATCGTTCAAAAAGGTTTGATACCGATACAGTGAAATTGATACTGGTTCCTAAATAATACTTTTTGCAATACCAATTTTATAAAATCTATTTTAACAAAAAGAATCTACAACATTACAAACATCACTGTTTTTTATTTTTGTTTTTATTTTAAGCTCCTTTACACCTATGTGACGCACGCTATAGTCAAGCCTCTCTAAAAGCAACAACACACACATATGAAATACGGAGAGCCCCGTCTCTCCGTGTAACAGAGTTTTTCCTGCATGCCTCTACGACGTGTAACGTTAGACAGCCAATCAGCAGCAATATTAGATCTTGGCAGAAGCATGCTGCGTGCTTATTGGCTCACTGACCCTAGATGTACTCCTTAGGTGTTGAAATTGGGTATTGAGTGACGAGGCATTTTTCGATACCATGGAGGAAATTTGTTCAGTGTCTATAAAATATAGAATTTTGGTACCAAGCCATACTAATTGGGGCGTCTTCAACAATTTCGATACCTCAGTTTCGATGCTGGTTCCTTAACGATACTTTACTTTTTACCATATGTTTTAAAATCCATGATGACGTAGTTAAGGTGGCAGGCTGGTGTTGCTAAGGCCTTAACTGCAAAGTGCTGCGGGAAACCCTGCAGTCCCTAACCCAAAAAGAGACTGTTTACTATCACAAGAAATAAAGAAAAGCAGCAAATTCTCACAACTGAGAATCTGGAACCCGAGAATGATTGGTATTTTATCTTAAAAGTTAGTTAAACAATTAATCATTCAAATAGTTTTCTGTCGATTGACTAATCGGTTAATCCACTAATTGTTTATTTTCTACACATTTTGCATATTTCTGCTGTTTACTGAAAACACTCAGTTATTAAAGTATTTTGCTTGGATAATAAAGTTTTAACTTGTTCATGTTTTGAAGAGAAGAATCCTCACATAAATACAGAATCCTAGAGGACGCCCTGTTTGGTGTTTGGTTTCTCACCTTCAAGCCTAACTGTAGTAGAAACCAGCCTGCCTGTCTCTGTGCAGCTTTCCAGAGTCAAACATTTTTAGGGCTGCAGCTATCGATTCTTTTTGTAATCGATTAATCTAGCACTTAATCGATCGATTAATCGGATATTTTATTTTATTTTAATTTTTTATTTTAATTTTTATTTTTTTTTACGTTTTTAAACAACCAAAACTAGACCTATATGTAAATATTAGTTATACTTAACCTATTTTCATTTATATATTTGATTATAATGTCCCACAGCTCTGTTACACTTATGCTATTAGATCGTTGATCAGCTGTTTCTCCGTAGAGAGAGAGAGAGAGAGAGAGAGAGAGAGAGAGAGAGAGAGAGAGAGAGAGAGAGAGAGAGAGATGCGCAACAATCAGCTGTTGTTCTGAAGGATAGTCAGCGCGTCAGATCGTGGTCACCACTACGTATTTTCTTGTCTTTGTTTTTGATAGTTGTTGTGTTTGGTTTAGTGTCATTGTCCATACGACTCTGTGATTTACTTTTGTCGGTCCTCTTCGTGGAATGGATGATTAAGTTAGACTCCATGTTTTCTGTTGAGATGCAAAAGCACTGACGTCATGCTATTGTGCTAAGCTAGTTTGATTTTGCAGTAGACACACTGTACAGAGTTTTAGTTTTAATTAGCCTGTCTCTTCTCTCAGCCCTCACTATTTATGCTCTGGCATGTGTCGCCAGCAGCAGACTGAGCCGTCTGGTGTGCGACAGTAGCGGGAACACCGTCCGTCAGCGATACAACGTTAGTAACACTGATTTAACGAAGCTTCGAGGCAAGTCATTTTGCATTAATGTAAAAAAAAAAAAACTCATAAAGTGAAATTTTCATGCCATGGAAACTTTTAAAAAAAAAAAAAAGAAAAAGAAAAAAGTGACTTAAGAGCAGAAACACTGGAATAAACACTGAATAATAAATGTTTTTGCCTGAAGTAAATATTGTCCTCCTCAATTGTCTTCTCAGAGTACACCAGAGTGGTACATTTTATAGCTGATATTTCAAAAAAGCGTGCCCCCGGACCCCCCTAGAGGGTTCAGGTGTTTGTCACCTTTTTCACTTCAGGAGTTTGCAGGTATGTTTATCCACGACATTCCATTACCGGGATTGCTCTGGTGCCGCCGGAAATTCTGCCGGATGTCCCTCATTTAGGCCGGATGTCTGTCACCTTCCTCTTTCTTTGTGTTGGCATTCTAAACTCCGGTGGCTTTCTGAGGACTATGGTTAGCTGCTCCTCAGATCTCTGCAGGTTACATCCAGACAGCTAGCTAGACTATCTGTCCAATCTGAGTTTTCTGTTGCACGACTAACAGCCAAAACACACCGGGCGCATAAGTTTTGCGTATAGCAGCGTAGCACAGCTATATTTATTTTGCCGCCTGTGTTATCCAATCTGTCCACTCATACCGGGCGCGAAGTGTCTGCGTCGACCCGCTCGCGGCAGCGATAGTTTTGGCGTCTCTTCTGTTTCTTGCGAGGGACGCAAGCGTATGTGTCAAGCCAGGCAGGTAATCACATACAGGAAGACCACAGTGCAGCCGGATACTTTAAAAAAAATAAATAAAACGTATTCAAAATAAAACACCTAGGTTCATGGTGATTTTGGCTGTCTTGACTTCTCACAGCGAGACAGGCGATCAGGCACACTGAGAGAGAGGCCGACGGACGGACAGAGAGAGTGACTGACACACACACACACACAAACACATATCGTATAGGCTACAATTACCACAGTTTTCCACACTCATCCTGTCTCTTTCTATCAGAGAGAGAGAGAGAGAGAGAAAAAGAGATACGCACGATCGGGCACTTATCTATGCTACGTGGCACTTACGCGCCTGGTGTGTTACAGCTATTTTGCAGAGGCACCATGGCTCCGTCTGGCGCTTAGCGCCACCCAAGACGATTTTAATTGGTTTAAATACCAATAAAGCAGAGCACTTTTTTCTCCCTAGCCAGACCCTCTTTGGCAGCGCTGTGGAGGAGGGTCTGGCACAGCGAGACTAGGTATTGAATGACGAGGCACTTTTCGATACTACGGAGGCAATGCGGTCGGTGCCTGAAAAGTATCACTCAATTGACTTATAAATGCTTTTCTGTAATTGAATAAATGTTTTCTAATATTGCAACAAAAAACATCAGCTTCAGAATGTATAAAACACATTTAAATCTCATGATTTATTTGAGCAAAGATCTACAGAAAATGTCTCCTTTGGAGGCTTTTTTTGTGAAAACTCTTCTCCTGTAGCGTAATATAGATTTCTTTTTGCATATCAAATGTCATTGTAAGGACACACTTTTCCTGGCAGCTCTGACCTGTGTCCTCCCTGCTGTTGCTTTAATGGAGGTCTGATAACACTCAATCAAAGCTCATTCTACTCTTACACTAATTGCTAGCCGCTCTGAACAGCTCAGTCAGTTAAACGCTGTGAATTTAAAAATCTGTCGGTGTGAATGCTTTGCCTGCTAACTATGTGCTCATCGCTCTCCAGAGTGCCGTACTTGGCGGTGGCTCGCACCTTTGAGAAGATTGAAGAGGACTCTGGCAGGTAAGAGCTCCATATGGATGAAAGTCCTTACTGAAATAGGTAAACATTTGGGAGAATGTGATCCCTACTATGTTCAAAGGATATAGAATATACCAAAGCATATACAGTGAGGAAAATAAGTATTTGAACACCCTGCTATTTTGCAGGTTCTCCCACTTGGAAATCATGGAGGGGTCTGAAATTGTCATCGTAGGTGCATGTCCACTGTGAGAG